>JAWZYV010014712.1:0-110047 GCA_038373885.1 Cheiracanthium punctorium | reverse complement strand
AAAATTATAAAAAATTTTAACATTTTTTCCCATAAACATACACACCCATTTATCGTGAGGTAATGGATTGGGAACAGATATGTAAATACGAACAGAAATGGAAATACTTAAGCAATTGACTAGCGTTAAATTAAAAACATTTATGAAGGGACAGGGTACCTCTTCAGTAGCATAAATTGGAGTTTAAAAGGGTTAAATCGTTTGAAAATAAACGTCGTTTTTCAAAACACAAGTGTTAAACTAAGTTTAAAAATGAAGATAGAAAAAAAAATTATTTAGGAAAAAAACATCAACTTTAATAAATATATTTTGAGACATTAAATAACTGTCCGGTTGTGATTTTAACAAGTTATTCTAATTTTGATATTTTAAGCAATGTTAGAGGTACAGTGTCTCTTTTAAAATTTACAGTAGCATGAGTTAATAGTACAGTAAGAAGATTTCTTACATGGGTACGGACTGACCAATTCTTTAATGTTGAAGAAGGAAAGAACTTTCGCGGCTGCTGAAACGTACATACAGTTTATTTTTACTGTTATGTCTGTTTAAAACGAAGTTTTTTACTGTACTATTCTCTTTAGCGTAATATTTTTGAGTATTCTTTTAACATCAAGTAATATTAAATGAATTACTCTTAAAATCACATTTAGAATTCGAAAACAATTACAATATTAGTTTAATGTCGACCTAGATTATACTCTATTTAAATATACGTTAATAAAATTGTAAGTCAGTATGAGAAATAATTCAATTATTTTCCAGATAACTTTTATATTTTTCTCTTATCACCCTTTTCTTTGTTAAATTTTTCTGTAATCATTTTCGAATAATTGTTCAAAATCTTGTATACAGTTTCAGAAATATTCTTTAAGTAAATAAAATAATCATGTGAACATGATTTTACAATTGCATCATCCACATCACTCACTATAATTTTTACATATGGTTCTGTAATGGATTGCAATAAATTGAGTTGGTTATCATTTGTTATGAATTCCCTGTGGAACTTTTCCAATACCTTTTGAAATACTTGAATACATATGCAAGCAATTTTAATAGAATACACTGTAGGTTTTTTTTAAAGAGCCTCTATCTAAAGCATCTATAAATGTGCATTCTTCCGAAAATTCATATTCTAAAGTATCACTGGAAATAAGGATATCTGTGCAAAATTTACAGTTTATTTTTTTACATACTTTAAACGCAGCATAGCCTGCAATGAAAAGTAGAATTGGCATAATATGTTTCTCAATTGGTGCTAAATCGTCAATATCTATATCTTCGAACACATCTGCAAATAACTGAGAGTTGCATTTATTTGCAATGTCATTAAAGGTGTTTTTTATATTATCATACGAAAAAATTAAATTTTGAATTCTAATTTTCTTTTCACTTTCAATTAACTGCGTTAGAGAAATGTAATAATTACTACCAGATAACTGTCTATAAAGACTGAAGCGTTCTTCCAAAGGATCTGTTTGAAATTTACCTAACAGTATAAAATTTACTTCCAGTTCTTTTAAGGCAAATTGTGCCAATCCATACATTCCATTGCAAGTTTGCCGAACAGCTTCAAATGTCCTATTAGTTAGTCCATTATATAAGGTGCCTCTTGAAATAGTTTCCCAAATTTTTAGCCAATTTGATATCTCCTGCAAAAATTTAAGTTCTTCCTGATTTACAGATGTAATTGGTTTGAAATCATTATTTTTGAGTCTGATGTTTTTGTTCAAATATTTAACATTAACAATATTCCACCATTTTAAAATTATGGATAAAAATTCTGATGTTTCGTCACTCTCATGTCCACCAACTATTTTTAAAGCTTCGATATTTTCATAGTTAAATACTTTACAAACTATACTAACTTTTTGTCGCTCTATATTAGAAGGATATAACGCTTTATAGTTTAATTTATGCGCATATTTCACGAGTGATTCCTTTTCTTTATCGTAGATATTTCTCAAAAAATTAAATTTAGCACTTTTTATTTCGTGTACATTTTTCATGTCTGGATAGTTTAAAGTTGCATTTTTTTGGTTTAGCCAATTATTGCGAATGTTTTTAAAAATGTGCACGGTGTCATAAAGCAAAAATAACGGAATGTCCGATGATGCAGGATTTAAAAAGGAGTGGTATCCGAAAGGGTGAGGACTAAAATGGGAAAACAATGATTTGTTGACCTGATTGTTATCCGCAATTATGCTTAGAGTCATAACACGCATTTCATTTAGTTCTTGAAGAATTTTTTTGGTTACCTCAAATAAAAAAGTACCAGAATTCTCGTGAATAGGTAAAATTGCAATGAGATCTTTTAAGCTGCCAAAAGAAGAAGTAATTGAAAATACTTGAGCTGTTTTAGCTAATTTATTTGAATCAGTTATAGATGATCCTGTTAATTTCCCACCTTTAAAAGATAATTCTGGAGAAATATAAATTTCATCCAGTAAAAGATTCATATATTTTTCTCTTTGTGACAGAGTACTTAACCTTTTCTCTAAGTAATTGCTCTTAACTTTATACAATGAACTGCAGATATTTAGTTTAGAAGCCAGTTTTCTTAAAGTAGTTGGATGGGGTAAAATTAGCAAATTTGACTTTCTGATAGCTTTATAGCAAGAAGGTGAGTTCAAAAATATTTTAAAGGCAAACTGAAGTAATGTAAGGGAAAACGAGTACCTCTCTTTAGGTAAATTATTAAGTTTAATTTGTTCGATTAACATATTTAACAATAACTGTTTCTTATCATCTAAAGTTCCGCTGTACTCTTCTAAACATTTAATAGATTTAGAAACCTTGTCCTTTATGATACATTTATCATAAATATTGCATTCATCACAAACTTTTAATAATAAATCAATATCATGCTTATTTTGTATTTTGTTAAATTTCAAACTCAAAACATTCGATTTTACTGTGTCATTATTATAATATATTTCAAAAGTTAAATCTAAGCTTACCTTAAAAGATATTTCTATTGAGGGTATATCCAATACACATAATTTAATTACAATTAATTGCTCATCAGTTTTAATATAATTCCATTTGGGATAGTTCATTATGCAGTCACGTATGTACATTTCAGCTTGATGGATATCTTTTATTTTATTTAGTTCAGTCTCATTAGCGTATGTTATTAAACTTGCATTTAAAGACAGCTGGATATTTTCGTTTTCTTTGTCGTCACGAGTTTTTCTTTTTTTGGGCACTGTGATATTTAAATGAGGTGTGGAATCATGAATATATGTTGGAAACGCATCAGGAGTCAAAGCAGGACTGCCTCGGGGAATCTTATGTATATTCCCATCTTTGTCCTTCCAGATATCTTCTCGAATAATCATCTCACTGGCAAAATGTTTAATGCAAACTCTAGCATTTTTTGTGAATTTGAAATTTTGCCGATGAATCCGGTTAATCCAGAAATTTCTTTGTTCCTCATCGTTCGGGAACCGGAAACAAGATAGGTATGGCGGATCGTAGTTCGATCTGCATTGAGGAACAACACATTTGAAAGGCATAACCTACAAATGAAATAAAAAACATATATTATCGGTAATTTAGATTAAACGTTTTTATAAATTAATTAGGTTTTTAATTAATCAAGCTTTTGATTCATATTTTAAAACCATTAGTTAATTACTAATACAAAAAAGTAGAGAATGTAAACAAGCTCAACACATTAACATTAAAATTATTTTTTATGTAATAAAATAAATTACTTACTATTTGTCTGATTTCTTTCTTTCTTGCACTATTCTTCTACACATATGCATCAATAGAAGCTATTTTAAGTAAAACAATATTAGATTATGTGAGAGATAAAATGGATAACTGTTGTTCTTAACTTCCATTTAGAATGAAATCGCGAACGATGGCAGACGAACAGAATAATTTTAAACCTTCCGCCTTCGGTTGGTCACGTCATCGTAATCCCAAGAATCAGCGCGCTGGCCTATTACTGGAGAGGGCTGTGTACCATCTACAGATAAATTTCATGACTGGCAACGCCTACACCAAAAGTAGAAAGTGTACGAACACAGGCTAGTATTTTCCTGCCCCATCGGCTTGCTTCTACGGGGTCAGCAAAGGTCGACGCCATTGCTTCGACGGAGCCATTCTTTCGACGTTCTTCGAAGAGCTTGTGGCGTGCCTCATCTTTTGCGTAAGTGCATCTTATTATTTGATTGTTTTAAGTTATAGTTACTTCATTTTGTCTTTGTTTATTCATATTTAATATGCTGATCGGTCGTATAACTTTATAGCTATTATTTCATTTGTCGGTGGTATTGGTCATGGCCAATTTTTTGGCGTAGGCGAGAACTAATTTTACGCCCCCTCACATTTGCTTCCCTAGCCACTTTCCCATAGTCTGAAAAGCAACTATGTTAATAAATATTGAAAGGTGTATTTTAAATGTTCATATTTTTATATAATATGCAAAAATTTATAAAATACTTTACAATAATGTATTATCGTCATGCGTCATCATCTCTCAATCTTACGCTAAAATATAATGTTGCTTTTCCTTTCTTTAAGCTATGTCAATTGAAACGAGAAAGGTTAGCCATTTCAAAGGCATGGGATATAAACCAGTTTCCGATATGTGGTTTATCATCGTCTACTCTCAGCGTAATTTTATCAAACATATGCTGATACAAATCCGCCAACTTTCCATTTTTGAAATTAGTACAATTTTACTATGTCATGTTTATAACACACTACCGTTGTTTGGGGAATTTTTCAAATTAAGAACTACGGTGAAAATGTGCTTTAGCCCACAGGGGCGGATCCAGAAATTACTCAAGGTACTTTGTACCTGAAACAGGGGGGTAGAATGCACAAAATCATTTTATAATTAATTAATCTAATCAATTATACCAATTAATGTAATTAATTATATTATTGATAAAATCTACATATGAGTGATGATTAAAAGGGACAGGGAGTAGTACCTGCAATACACCCCTTAGAAAAAGGCTACATAATTTTCATCATACTTTCGTAATATATTTTAACAGATTATAACAGATTTTTGGACTTCGCCCAGGAGGGGGCGATCGCCCCCACCGCCCTCCCCTGGGATCGCCCCCCCCCTATTGTATGTATATTTTTCTAGAATAACGTAAAAATAAAATAATTGAAAAAAGATGAAAAGTTTGTGACATTTGATTAATATTGTAACACGAAAACATATTTTGTCCTTCAGCAGTCATTCTTTAAAAAAGCTTTCAGCTTAAATTGTTTGCAAATACTCAGATTGAGGCAGAACAATGTAGTAAAAATTTGACTTACTATGTTTCAGTTAAATGGGCATATTATTAATCAATAATTAAAAAAAAGCATAGTATAGTATATTGTGTAGTAAAGCTTGTGAAGAGGCATCCTGGAAAATTTCAAATCACTTAGGCGATTTATTTTCTTTCAAAACCAAGTGGCATGAAACAATATGTTTTTCTTCAAAAAACAGTCCTAATTCTTTTCATTTAAAAAATGAAGAATTTTTAAAGCAGCATATTAACGAATCAAAATGTGTGAGAGAAAATGGGATATTCAGAATGTCTTTTCCCAATGTTTTCTTTGCTATGTTACTAACAGTAAGCGTATAAGAATGATTGAATACTCATGATACGTGTAAGAATAAAATGACAAAGTATTAAATAGTAAGATAACATATTACATGAGTAGTGTTTTTTTATAATTTTCATGTTTTACAATGCAATTTTGTGTATGAGAACTATATTTGAATGTTGCAAATAACATTCAATTAGGAATTATAGGAATACATAAAATTTTTCACCATACGCTGTAATTAAACAACACTAAAAGATATATATGATTGACTCTGCATCAAATTATAACCCTTTTGTTTTTATTTTTTCGAATAATAAACGTACAAACACATATATTGAAACAAATGAATTAATAAAGCTTAAGCACAGGAATGGGGGGAAAAGACATTACATCCTCTCTATTGTTCATATTTCAAAGTACCTAATTTTAGAATGTTTAAGATTCCCCCTGACTTATAACTCGATATTTTGAAAATCGGCTCTAAAGTTGCATGATTCTTAATTCTTTTGAAGATAGCTTAAGTAAGTCAAAGAAAGACTGTACTACACTTAATTTTTTTTTTTTTTTTTTTTTTTTAAGGTAAAGATCACTTACCTTGTAATATTAAGCAAAATTATCCACATTTGAATGCACGTCACTGATAAATATTATCCATATATTCACATTATGGAAGCTTTTTAATCACATGCTTTTAACACATACTTAGTTGCACTGAATTTGAGACTAGTACATTCTTGAATCCTAGCTAAAGTGAGCAGCACGAGGTGAACGCCACACGTGTTTTGTGATGTAGGGCAGTGGGGGGAAAGCACTGTAGCAGGCCCGAGGAGTACAAATAGTAAAGGCCCTTGCAAATATCCAGAGACATGTCACGGGACGCTAGCAGTAGGGTGCCAATAGCGGAACCAATTCTTCAATAGTGTAACCATTTCCTTTAAAAAGGTGGTGATACTCCGGTATTAAACCAAAAAAAGATAATTGGGGACCGTGAATAATATTGCGATTTCGCACATCCCCCATCTATTGTTCGGTAGAGGACAACCCAAGTGTCGCTGCCAGTCGCAGCTTCCTAACCATGTCAAATTTCCCCGTTCAAATACATTGTAGCCGCGACATGTCTCTGGATATTTGCAAGGGCCTTAAGTCGTCCCGAGGAGAACCAAATAGGTGTCGTCCCAGAACCCGCGGTAACCCCAGAGTGGGGTGGAAAATGCTGGGGAAAGCAGAGTGAGTGATGACTCTTTCTAATTCAATAGGTCGGCAACGAGATCGTGGGATTACAGAATTCAACATAACGATAGTCCCTCATCCCCCCCCCCTCCTCCCTAGAGCTGTCTTATCGTTCTATGCTTTCCCGTCTTCAAAATACAAAAGCCGAATGGGATGGAAGAATACTTGACCATGGGTTTGAATTCAAAGCGATGTTTTTCATTACTTAGGAAAAAGCTATTGGTTAAATATGAACTAAAACTTTTTTGAGGGAATTTTAAATCATACTCATTCTTATGAAAAGAAAATTAATGAATTCTTCTGTAACTTTAAAAGTACGAAATTATAATAATCGAGCAAAAATTAAAATACTGATTATAGTTAAGTAATTACTATTGTAACGATACAATTTAAATTATATAAATATAGGTATTCATTTGCACTACACGACGCACAGGAAGTAGAGCAAGGGGGCTACTAGGGTCAAAATTTTTGATTATCATATTTATTTAGTCTAATCAAATGGTCATGCCCCCTTCATTTAACTTATGAACAGCAGTCAGCAGTGGCATAACAAAACTTTTGCCCCTCTTCCGAAATGTGTTTCATAATACCAAACCTAGAAAGAAAATGAAAAATACTATAAGAATTTTTTTATCAACAAATAATGTCCCCGCTCCTCCCCCCCCCCCAAAAAAAAAGAAAAAATCTCGAGTGTAGTCCGCTTTAATAATAAATACTCTAAGGAGACAATTTGATACAAATACATATGAATTATTAATGTAAGCAGAAATTACATTTTTAGAGAGATTAATTAAAAGGTTTTTGCAGATATCGCGTATAGCGGAAAGTTTTTTGAAGAATGTATTTTCCTTGGAATAAACTATAAATTTTGACTTCCTTTAACTGAACACAAACTTCAAAACACTGATTACGATAAGTTTTATCAAATGAATTATGCATTTAAATTAAATGCTTGAATTCAAACTTATACCCGGAATAAACTTGCATTTCTTAACATTTTTTATTTAAACATTTTTATTTTATTTTGGTCATTTCAAAGTTAAATTCATAAATAAAGTGAATTGCAGAAACTTTGTAAAGTGCTGGAAGAAAACAAGATGTTGATGGGCGATTTTTTCCCTCTTCTACGATAAAGAAACAATATCCCCGCAATTATTTAATATTGTTGTTTTGTTCAGGCAGAGCATTCTAGGGCTATCTTCCAAAGAGAAAAATGTATTGAGCGAGCACTTTTTAAGGAGGCCTAACGAGTATCTACGTTACATCTGGGGAAAAACCTCCCAAAACTCCAGATCGACAACTGCAGTAAGCCAGAACGCTGGGCACTCATGCTTCAGCCATCTGAAAATGTTCATCAATTATTTAATTGTTAATATTTTATAACGCATTTTACAAATTTAACAGTGCGTTATTGGATGTATCAAGTTGGACTGTTTTTAAAAGCCCGTTATGTAAATATTTAAAGGGTTTTAATATTTTAAATCAATAAAGTTTTAATGTACTATCTCTGATCGGATCACTTTTATCAACACAAGGAATCCCGTAGAATTTTAAATGATGAAAAATCAGCAAATTCGAGCGATATTTTTTTACAGAGTTAATAGTTGGTTGTGGAATGTATAAGTACTTTTGTAATCGGAAATTCATAGAAATACATCAAGTGAGCAGAAATTTTATAGGACATGAAGAATTATAATGCCAGAATTTTAGAATACTGTAAAACGAAATTTTTTACTCACCAAAACAATATTCCGTTAGATTTTCAGAGAAATATTACATGCTTATTAAATACTTACATTGTTGAATATAGTATTCTGAAAGATTGAAATTTGTTCGGTTATTCAAAATTTTCTTCTTTTCTTTTCTTTTTTTTTGTGTGTGTTCATTTATCAATTGACCATACCATTTAATAATAACAATGAGAAAATTATTAACATTTTAAAAATGCTAGAAAGTGTGGCCAGTCTATAAACCTACATTTGCCAATGTAATTGAATTCCATCAATATAACTGAATGTTACAAAGAATAAATTAATTACATGGAAAGAAAAACTATGCTAAAGATAAGTGTTTCAGTGTTTTGAAAAATGTTTCTTTCTTATTTACATAATTTCATATCAGTTGATTTTGAAAATTATTTTGACCACTCAATGAAATTACTGATATAACAAAGTCAAAAGAATTTTAAAAGCCAGATATTTGGCAAAAATGCCAAAAATATGTAATTTACTTGTATAAATATGCGTTTTGTCGTTTACGTTTTCTTATTATAAGTGTAGATAAATTATTTATATTAAAGCTTTGCGTTTAAATTTCATTTATTACATGAAAAAAATAAAATTACATGCATAAAAATAAAAATAAAAAACCAGCACACTATTCAGCACAACTTTGGAGCACGATACACAACACTCTTGAGATTTGTTTCCACATTGCATTTTTGTACTTGACATTTTTTCTTTATCTCCCCCCCCTCTCTCTCTATCTCTCTCTCTCTCTGTGTGTATGTGTGTATGGGTGTGAAATGTAGGAAAAAACGCCCCTCGGAATTATAATTTTCAGACTTAAAGATTGATTTCTTTTGTAAATTGAAATTCATTTACGAGAATAAAAAAAAGTGTGTACGCCCACCCCCTTTTACACACACACAAAGATAAACTCCCGTTGCAGGTGTTAACGAGCCGAAACGAGCCTAAAAATTATTGTCTGCTTCTCTTTCCACCGTTGCAAAGACGCAAATGCAGTGTCTTTCTTTCTGTGTCCGCCGTTGTTTCCCGGCTTCGTTAGTCCCACTGAGGCCACAGCGTACTCCTTCAAAAACCAGTGCCGGGAAGCAACGATGGACACAGAAGGAAATCGCTCAATAGACTAGTGATTAATTTAGTCCAGATCCAACAAACGGTCTAGGCACCTATATCTAATGAACATACACACAAACACAGATAGGAAAATTCTTCTTATATATATTTATATTATTGCTTTATTTGGATGGGCTTTAATAACACTGATTTTTTTAATGTTAATTTGAGGTAGAAACAGGCCATTGATAGGGAATCGGACTATGGATCTAAGAGAAACATGTACACACGATGATTGTGCCCGTTAAATCTGTATGGCCAATTCTGGATTATCAGCTATCGTTCTTGTTCAACAAAACAACCGAATGAAATAAGTGACAAATTATAATAAGTTTAATGAATTAAGTTACGTAACGAGTTTAAGTATTTTTTAATTGATTATTTTCAAGAGGAAGTGCTTGTTTAGGTAAAAATCAAAAAGAAATTCTGTTAATGCCTAATCTACAACAGAACATGTATTATTTGTATGAATCATTTTACACTGTAAAATTCTGTTGTATTTTGATACCAATAGAAATAATTATAGCAAAACCGTTCAGAAGTTCAGAATTGTTCAAAAGAGTTTTTTTTATTAATTAATTTATTTATTTCTGTGTGTGAGGGGGGAGGAGTTCTTCAAAAGCGGATAAAAAATGTGATCATTTATCTGGAAGCATTTAAAATGTAGTCAAATAAATGAAATAAAATGCATAAGATATTTAAAAAGCATTTAAAGTGATACACATCACTAAAAATATACATTTAAAAGATTACTTTTTCTAATCAGAAAGTGTTTAATTTGTCTTGTTACTGTGAAAGTGAATAAAATGTGAATGTAACGCAATTAACATAAGGTGATTTAAGTCATAAAAAACTGACCGGGGATAAAACTGAACGAGGAAGGAATAGTTTTATTATCTTTTTTTTTTTAAGTTCATGAAAACTTTAAAATCTAAACACATTATTATAAAATAAACTTTATTACTGTATCTTATAGTAAAAATAAAATGTTTGGTTATTAAATAAAATTTATTATCTTTCAAGTTTTGTGCGTGTGTTGGGGTGGGGAGATGTTGACTCTCGAAATATATAGTTGCGCTTTAATAATCATGAATAACTATGTTAATGGTAAAGCCTAATTAAGATTTTTGGGGGCACAGCATGCTCAATGCATTCGATGTGATTTATCGTCCTCTTTTTCCTTTGCTGATATTAATATTTTTGAATTGATGGCCTTTGTTACCAAAAATAATTTTGATTAAGTAATCTTCTCTTAAATTATATTAACAATCGCCCCTTAAAATTTTAGGAGCCCTAGACCATGTCCTAGTTTTCTTGTGTCGTTTCTTGCCGCTCACCATATGCGTGTGTTTTAAGATTGGGGTAAGCTTTTGGGAACTTTGAAGCTAAAAAAGCCAATATTAGACTCCTCACCTAGTTTTAGTAAAAAGCTCTTCGTCCCTTTTTTCTCTTATAAGACATAATTTGTAAATTTGAGGGGGGGGGGGAAAGAATTAGAACATCAACAAAATATAGTCTGTATTCATATTATTTACTGCTCAATGCACTTGCAGCGTTCATATATCATTTAGAACGTAAAGATTTCAAGTAGTACAGAATTCATATATACTAAAATACTGATTTGGAACAACACAGAAAACAACTGCCCTAAGCATGTTGCACCTAAAGTAAGTAATATGAACCAACCAGGACAATAATTAGAAAAATACATTTGTGAGTTGTTTCTGATAAGAAAAAAAGCATAAAAATCATGCATCTGCTTTCCTTGCAATATTTTGTTCAAAAGAACGGGAAAAGCCAAATAAATGAATGGCAATTTACAGATAAAAACAATTTGACCACCCAGGCTTTCAACCCTTGGGAGACAGTATGAATGCAAAGTAAATATTCCGATCACTGATTATTTTTCGTCGGCTTTTTGACAGGAGTTTCAGAAGTATTTTACGAAAGAGGATTTAATGACTGCTTTCCCCCCTAAACCATTGATTAGAGAATAGAACATCTATGTGCTGAAATGTGAATATCCCGAAATCTCATATTTCGGGATAGCCGTGTCTATTGCGGTATTTTTGACGCATTCTATATAAAATGCGGAAGTGACACTATTTGAAGTGTTTACGGTAAGATTTATGGTAAGTCTCTTTCAAAAGGGAAAGCAACAAAACAGAATTGTAAGCACATAGATTGACACTAGGGATGGTCATCGTCGTTTTTTACAGTTTTACTACACATTCATTCGTTGTAAACAAATATTCACTTTTGGAACTCTAAAGCTATTTTTTTCTGCTTCAAAATGGGGGTGCGACAATTATGAGAAGGCGACTATTACGCGAGTAAATACGGTATAGCCATACATTTTTTAGCTAAACAGCACAGTGTCGTCAGGCCATTATTCAGAGCAAACTTAACATTTGCGCTTGTCAAAAGTAGCGATTTTTCTTGATCGGTCGGAAACTAATAGAGCTGATTTTCAGTCGGAACATATAAAAGAAAATAACTTTCTTAGTGGAGCAAAGTGAAGATCTCACAATAAATATAATGAACAGATGTTCTTTATTTTCGAGGACGCCTTGAATACTGAAAGCAAATATTTAAATACTAAGAACACTATGAATAGTAATTGTTCCTTCAATGAAAACAAAACTCTTTCGTCTATAAAAAGCTTTAAAACAGAATACTGTTTTGCACTAGTTTCTGCTTTAATTTGACTTTTAAAAATTAACTAGCTGCCTCAAAATAAAAATGTTGGTCACGTTACTATAAATAAATGCTATGACATAAACATTAGGGTGATAAATACAAAAATATTCTGCAGCATTTTATTTGAAAAATATGTAATGAAATTTAAAAATAGGATAGAAATATTTATTATCCTACATAAATATTATCATCGAACTACGCCATTTCACTTTGCATCTTACTTAACCCATTTATACCTAGCGTCCCTTTTTTGGGACGGCATTTTCGCTATCATTCGAAAACGTTATTTATTTTTCCGAGCCTTTATTCGCGAGTATTGAACCTCAATTCCACAAAACATTTTAATATAGCCAAGTGGGATGTTGACATTTCAATTTTTATACATAATGATTTTAAATGAAATCATCCCTTGTTCAAAAAGTTGACATCAGAAATTTATCAATTACTGCTGGTGTTTGCAAAAATCGAAGAAAGTCGCAAAAATATCCAGGCACGAATGGGTTAAATAATCGGGTTTTTTTTCCTCCTTCTAAGCTGGCTCTGCGTAATCGCCATCATCATTGTCAGCTATTTGCTGAACAAGCTGTCACTCAAACTACGCAAAGAGGCTTTTCTGCCAATCAGGGGGGTAGCCAGAAATTTTTCATGGGGGGGGGATTACGACTACTGCAACTCATATATATGTATACATATATGTGATAATATAGTGAAGAATATACATTTTATATGGCAAAAAATTTCTCATGGGGGGGGGGGGTTATGACCCCCCTAGCCCCCCCCCTGGCTACGCCCCTGCTGCCAATTAACACAGTCCGCAACTCCAGGGGAGAGGGGGGATTTAAAATCATGTGACCAGCTGGTCGAAGCTAAGCACAGCGATTTCCTTTCTACCCCCTTGAATTCTGTGGAAACACTTGTATTTTCACTTAGCCCTCAATTAAATGCTGGGTTCAAATTTGTAGAAGAGGGAGGTCAGGGCATTCAATTAGGGGTGCCTAATACCTTGAGTACTGGGCTCAAATTTGTTTTGCAGTAATTTCTTTTCTTTGTATAAAAAAAACCAAAACTTTATCAAAAGCTATCATTTTTTATCTCACATTTTTTAAAATTCATGCCCCCCCCCCCCTTATCTTCTAAATAAACAAACCCATTCAATATTGTGCGCTTTTTTCCGTGATTCATTTTTGACTATAATTTACATTGGTTTCAAAAACTGACTACACTGATGGGTAGTTTAAGTAATAAATGAAATATTAAGACTTAATAAGAGATTTATATTTAAATTTCAGTAAAGATTTGAATTAAGTTTGGAGGAGGGCAGGATGTATCAAGATAGCTCTATAAATATCTATGAAAATGGCTATTTTCATGATTTTTTTCCAGTTTCCCAGTCATGATAGAAATGCAACTTCTATTTCAAGAAATGAAGTCAATTTTTAACTTTATCTGCTAATCTTTTCAAGTCAATACTGATAAAATTTCATTTTTGAATAGATTTTTAATTCGATGTTACCAGTTAGGAACATTGCACTGTAAAAGGTTAAAAGAATCAAGTAACAACAAAAAAAAAATGAGAATGTCCACTCATAAGACGTATTAACATTGTTATAAAAACCGGACCTAATAAACATTCAGTGAAAATCTTAAAAATGCAATATTTTTTAAGGTCTTTTGAAATGAAAGATGAATCAGGATAATTTGTCATGCAATTTCTGTGCTTCTCAAAGTGTTTTCTTAAACTTATTCAGTATATACTATTGACTTGTCCGAGAGTAGAACTTGTATAGTAACATTGTGTATTCTTTCACTAAACTAAGTTTGTTTTTGAAATTTGTAAAGAACTTTATAAAGAGTTCGATCCCCCCCCCCACCCAAGAAAAGTCTTAAATTCTCTCATAACGAAATATTTAATATAATGGGCACCGTTAATAACATTTTTCAAGAGACAGTAACTAAAAACTAAAAAAAAAAAAAAAAAAAAAAAAACATTAACGAAAATTTTCTGAAATGTGATGAAATAATAATGCATAGCAAGTATATTGTATAGTGTGTAAGGAAAATCCACACTAGGAGTGTGTCTGTTCTTGGAGAGGATGCCTTGAGCGAGGTCACTTTTAAGGGGATCTAACGCGTATTCACGTTATATTTCGAGAAAACCGCCCAAAAATGTAGGCCGTCAGATCGACACCCGCAGGTAGACAAGAACCTTGGTTCTTCACGCTTCATGCATCTACCAAATTCACTGTGCTGTCCACTCGCCCACATGGCAGGACCGTTACAGAATTAAACCTGCCTTAAGTAAATCCTTAACTAAGCATAAACTTATTATTTAAGAAAATATTTCTTGGTCCAGTGAACACTTAGTCCATTTCTATATAATTTTTATTCAACGGAAAATGAAGTAAGCAGAAAGTCTTAAACAAAAGTATGTCTTTCTATTTAACACAAGTTTTATTATATAACAATAAAACTTAATTTCATCTATACCCTATTTACTTTTCGATTAAAATTATTTTTAAATGAAATTTAATGTAATATGTATTGGCAAATCCAAAATGTTCAGTTAAATACTATTATGTACCTTCATAAACATATATAAAATCATAAAAAACTCTTATCGTTATTTTAACGTTTAAATCCTACTTTAATAGATACGTGTATCGACTAAACGTATACATTAATTTAGCATTTTAGTCGATATATGTATCGACTTTGATAAATATATCTTTTCAATAACTTGCTTAAAAATATACTGCCTTGTAAATGATGACAGAAAGCATGTATGTGGGTTTTATGAATGTTTGATAAAATAATATTTATTTGACTTCGATGCTCTACTTGTGGTAAACGAAATCTCATTTTGAAATAAATTTGGATCTCCGTACTCGAAGAAAGGAACGCATAAATGAGAGTTTTCTTCCGAAAGAAAACACATTCAACGGAAATCTCTTTTTTCAGTGAAACGGCTTCGATTTAACAATAGCCGTGCGTGACCCCCAAACTTGATCCTGGGTGGACTTTCTTCCTCCTGCATAAGGGACCATCTACAGGATTTTTGTTGCCCAAACAGCATTTTGAGAGGAATGGTAGAATCGGGAAGAAATGAGGGGGCTTGAAGGGGAAAGTGGTTTTTGACAGTTTGGCGGGTTGGCTGCGCGGAGGGTGGGATATAACCACAATAGAGAAGGCCCTGGCCTGTTAGCCCACCGCTTAGCGATTATCAAAAAACTGGCGAGTTGGCGCTTTTCTGTAGAACGTCTCTGAGCACAATCGAAGTCCATGTCTCTGAGATTGCAACCTCTTCTGCTGTGTTCCGGTCACCAGACCCTGATTATGACCAACGGGGGCCCCGGTCATTGATGAATTTGGGGGCCCCCATTTATGAAATTTGCTTTATTTTTCATAAAATTTTGATATAAAAAATACATTTCAGAACAATATTTGAAATTGGGGGCCCTGGGCAAAGTCCCGATTTGCCCATGCGATAATAAGGCTCTGCGGGTCACAATCTCTGGGTTCCGTTATTTTGATTTTTCTCGTAAGGCAAAGCCCGTGTGACGCAAAAGGTTGCGATATTCAGCCATAGAGGAAGCGCGTTTGATTTTTACGGTCATTTTCCCAAGATGCATTGTACAGCTGCGAAAAAAAAAAAGTCCCACTTGCTCTTTATTTCGGCGTCGTTCGTCACACAGGAAAGTTATATATACCATTCGTTTGCTAATAAGGCTTACTTTAATTTGCTATTAATTTAATTTGCATAAGGGGCCGTCTTCATATTTAATTATGCATCAACTTCGTTTTTCTCAATGGCGACACTGTATTTTGACTTTATTAAACGAAAGAAAACCTTCAAATTATCCTGAATATAAATTTTCACCAATTTTCTACGATAATTTCCGGAGATATGGCGAATTAATTTTTGCGAGTTTTTAAGGGACTTTCTTCAAACTGAAAAACGCTATTTGTAGTTTCCGAACTTTTCGCCTTTCATTCATTTCCTTCAAGAGAGTTAAAAGAAATAAACATTATTTTCAAAGAAAATATTTCTTCCATCTCTCTTAAAGTTTTTTGTAGTAAGAATATCAAGGGTAGAAATTAGAATATTTAGTCCAAATGACTAGGGATGGACGCGAGACGCGCGAGACGAGAAATAGGGCTGTCTCGTCTCGTCTCGCAGTGGTAAACCTCTGTCTCGTCTCGCGTCTCGTCACGTCTCGCAACCACTTTGTCTCGTCTCGCACAGAAATTGTCTGTCTCGTCTCGCGCGAGACGCGAGACGTCTCGCGAGTCTCGCAAAATTAAGGACTGCGAATTTTTACCATATTTTTAGTAACATTAATACTAGTTATTGAAAATTAATATTAACAATAGCAATTAGTTGCATATTGCCATATTAGTACATATATTAGTTACCATATTAACTCGTATAGTTATTTGAAATGATAAAAATTCGGATTTAATCCGTATATATAATGTGACATGACACCGAAAATTTATTTATTTGCGTAACTGCGTAAGTGTAATATTTATGGTTGATGGGAGTTTCATTTGCTTTTGAAAATATATAAAGCTTTGAATTTTGTCAGATATGTTGCAGAACTCAGGGACACATGTTGGGCAAATAAAATTTTGATCTAATTAAACGGCCCTAATGTACGGAATAGTGAATAATTATAGTGAGCGGAATGGTGAATAATTAAAGTGAAGCTTACTTATCCCCCCTCCCGTTTTAGTGTATGAGATATGGGTTTCATATTTAATCGGGGGAACCCGGGTTTAACCTGTTCTGGGGTACGGGCCACCTTTGGAACCGGGGTACGGGTACGGGCAACCGGGTATCACCTTGCCCGTGTTGGGGCAACATACCGGGCCGGGGTACGGGCCGTATGGGTACGGGCAACCTTTACCGGGTACGGGCCGGGGTACGGGCAACCTTTGGAAGGTTGCGAGCCAAAATTTAGGATGTTAGGGACGTCACGGACCGTATAAGTGGGATTTTGATTTGGTTTATATTGATTGTCTATGGCGGTGCTGTCCAACCTTTTTATCGCCGCGACCTGGTCAGCGTTTGATAATAATTTTACCGCGGACTGGTCAGGGGAGGGAGTACGCCTATTGATTTAATTTAATTGTGCTTAAACATACCTTCAAAATATATACAGTTTCACAAGAAATGAATGTAAAATGATTTACGATTTTATCTCACTAGGACGCTAAATGAATGAGAACACTGAGCTTATTTCTTTGCAACGAGTTGGTTAGATCTGGAGGTAAGAAGCAATGACACCCAAAGTGTGTTGCTTATGTAAAATTCATTCCTTTATTCTGTTATTTTGGTTCTTGTTAGTGCAGAAAATCCCGCTTCACACAGTTAGGTTGTTGGAAATGGCAATAGGGATTTAAAAGACTGGAATTTTAATTCATAGTCTTGAAATATTTAATAAGCAGTAAAATAATGTAAAATAGTCATGAGATTTTTTTCTGTTACAAAATCTGTTCTGTATAAATTAGCACAAACCCAAGAAACTCGAGACCTCGAGAGAAATGCACGACAGAAAATAAAATGGAAATAATGTAATTTTTCTTGAGCAACCCGGTACCATTTGATCCGCGGCCAGGGGTTGGGGACCACTGGTCTATGGAAATTTGAAATCTTCCACTTGCAGGATAAAATACCCTGGAGGGCCACATCCGGGCCGCGGGCCAGGGTTTGCCGATATGTGATTTACACTATCAAAAAGAAGAGGCAACAGAAAGGACTTGTGAGCGTTGGATTTGCGCAATCACTCCAGTAGATCATTCATTTGCGTTCGCATAGCTTGGCTTATGGCGAAAGACAGTGCCGTAAAAATAGGGAGGCATGGCAGGGCGAATGACAGGGGCCCCCACATGTAGGGGCCTCAAAATCCATACAACTATTTCTTCAACCACTTGGATTTTTTATCTTTTATAACGTTTTAGATTTGTACATTTACTATTCAAAACGGATCACCTAACACTGTTTAAGCAGAAAACAAAAAAGTTGCTTACTGTTTACAAAATAGCTAACAGCTCACCAACAGATCCGCTGTATTACGATACGTACAGCTGATTATGAAAAGTTAAATTTATATACCAGTATTTCTAGAACCAAAGTTCTTTAACTAATGACCTTGTGTTCCCTTTATTTGTATTCTAGAAAAACATGATCTGGGCCTCAAAAAGCCACTCTGAAGCAAGCATCCCTTTTGGGGGGCCCTTTTATTTCTTAAAATTATCATATCACTTAGGTAATTTAAAGCAAATGGCAGTTTTTTCTTTTTGTTGTAATTATTACTTACAAATATTTTATGTACTTACAAATAATGTGCAGATGCATAATCAGTGGTGTACACTGACTTTCTTTAAGAGAAGGGGGGAATGGAAGTAATCTTTTGGTTAAATAAAAGCCATAATCTATATGTTTAAAATTAAAACTGTACGGACTTTATGTTAAAAATGCATGGACAAAGGGGGAGGGACTGAATCCTCACCCCCACACCATTTGTGCACGCCACTGAGCATAGTAAATATATGGAGCTGAACCACACTTTTCTAGAGTAAGTCAATGCTCGGAAATTTCTTTTTCCTTTTAATGAGGATCTAAATTAGGAATGGCATGGCATACAAAGGTTCAAATGCCAATTAACACGCTCTACTTTTTCTCGCATATCGTAAAACTCAAAATTAGCCAACTTAAATTGACACTTTGTCCTTTATTCCCCCCCCCCTCCAAAAACCAAAGACATTAGAATATACTAGAACGAGTATATTCTAATGCCTTTGCCAAAAACCAATGGTTTGAGTCCCTCTTGCAAAATATTTTAATATTTGTTGGTCGTCTTTTTCTTTTACTTGTGCAATAATCAGAGTTCACATTATTTTACATTCATTATACAAATGATTCGATAATTATTTGTATAAAAACCCAAATTAAAAATAAAAATAAATGTTATATTCCAGCTGGAATTCATGTAAAATCCATTAAATACTTCAGTATATGAAATTAAAAATACCTTGTTGTTACAAACCAACTGCTCTATTAATGGCTAAAAACGCTTTTATAAGGAATAATACTACTTACATCATGAACACATAAGAGCTATATTGATGATTTATTAATGTTTCTGTGTTGTTTTGTGTTAAGGTAAAGCTACGAAAGAGCTATCTGCTTAGAAGGGGTGCAATGGGAGGAGGACCTCTAACGCGTATTCACGTTACATCTGGAGAAAACCGCCCAAAACTTCGATAGCCGCACGGCAGGATAGAACCCTGCCTTCAAAACCTTCACAGAGACCTTCACAATTCAGTCATCTTACCATATTGTATGTTGAGTGTTATTCCCCAATGGTGAGCGGAAAAAACGCGACTTTTAATAGTGACATAGGATGTAACATGGTCGTTATATGCTAGTCGATGAGGCAAGAGCGCAGCCAGAAAATTTTGTCAAGGGGGTTGTATAAGATACAATTTTGTATTGATAAACTTAATTTCTTATTGACGACAAAAATCTGAAAGCTCTTAATAACTAATTTTGAAAGTTTCGCAGGGAGGTATATCCCGATATCCCACTCCATGGTTACGCTTCTGCAGTGACGTACGAAATGAGGGGCGGCTTTGGGGCTCGAGCCCCCTCCCCATACCTTTGGAGGATGATAGAAAATAACCATATATCGGTGTCTTTTCCAGTGTCCAGAATCCACATACTTTATTTTTTGTCTGGAAACCGATCATTAGCGAAATTCTCTATACATTAATTCCTCACCCTTGTTTTTTTTCCGGGAAAAAAAACGGTCACTCAATAGTTGTTTGTGGGTGGAATAGCGAACGGAAGTCTTCATGTCAATTGTGAAAGCAGCGGTCATCTTGCAACTTGTCACCGCTCTGGCGCCTTATCTCCCAATCTGTTCGGAGGTGTCCTATTGTTGAGGGGAAAAAATTCTTCCGGTGATAGGGCGCACCTACTTCCACGTGCTGAGATAGCTCGCCCTCCGTAGGTCCATTCTGTTCTGGAGTGAGAGGTCATCCATCGTGTCGGCAAATCCAAAAGACACCGGGCAATTATGTCCTCGGGACATCTCTCTCCCGACATTTCTGTTTTAACTGGAACTCTGTAGTAGGGACCCTCCGATATCTGATATTCTGCGTAAAAAAAAAAAAAAAAAAAAGCTTTGGCATCTCAACACAAAGCATGCGTTTCCTTTCGGCCCCAGTCCTGTGTTCAAAGTTTGTCTTTTTAAAAGACTGGAGGAAGCGTTAAGGATAAAGAGAAATTCTGCGAGGGTTGTTCCTCATCTCATAGCGTAAAGTTTTAAAACAGGAAAAGATCTTATACATATAGTAGTATTCTACAATATTTCTTTATAAGTATAGCGCTTTTGCTCATTTTGAAAGGCAATTTTTGTGTTTATTATTACTTTTTTTTCTTCTTTCTTGACATGATCAGTGGCATACGCAGAACGCAGACTTCCTTCAAGGGGGGGGAGGGGGTTATTGGCATAACTTTGTGTTAAAATGTAATATTTAAGCTAAAATAAATGTGTGTAAATGTATAAATGTGTATAAATTAAATGTGTATAAATGTAATATTGTGTAACGTAATATTTAAGCTAAAAATTGAAAATTTGTGGACATTTTGTTAAAAAAATTTTGACAAGGGGGGAGGGGTGAACCCCCAAACCCTCCCCCCCTAGCGTACGCCACTGGACATGATGAATACTGGATGACTGTTGATAAAAGTACATAGTACAGTTTTTGAAGAACCAGTGAAAAAGCAGTGGAAAGAGAAAAACCGCACAACATTAAATGGGTTTATTTTTTCAAATAAATGTGAGTGTGCGTGTGTGTGGGGGGGGGGGAATAAAAAATGTAAAGGAGTGGGCATCCGAAAGGGCGCAAACAGAGGTATATTCATGTATTTTGTATTTATCTCTATTGAAAGTTGACATTCCGATAATTTTTCAAGGTCAGTGGCCTGATTTTTAAGTGCTCAGTAGCCCCATTGCCTCTATAGCTTTTGGTGAAGTGATTTTTTTTGTATCACTAGGGGCCAAGGCCCCCAGACTCGCTACGCTCGCTTTTCGTATGAGACTTTCGGCCCCTAATCAGGCTTATTCGTAAAAAAGACATAATTTCAACAGACAAAACCCGAAGATTGGATCAGATAGAATGTTACTGAGCTACGCATAACTTGGTTCTTGCATGTTCATTGGTACATAAAAATTTAAACTTCACACTACAGTAGAACCCCTCCCCCCCATAACACGGAAGATATTTTGTTAAGGGAATCCGTATTGTACGGGTCCTGAGCTATACTACACCTGGCGTGCGGACTCCGCTTATAATCGCTGGAAAAATTATTTGCACTCTTCAGAAACACAATGATTTTCAATGTTGCCATTCAAAAGTTATATTAATTAGGAGCTAAAGCATAATAAAATCAGAACATCTGTTTCAGTTGTATTTTTAATAATGTAAAACCTATTGGACACCCTTCGAATTTGCCACCCATTGCGATTTTTCATTATTTGGCGACTTGCGTACATGTAAAGTTAATAAAAGCTACGGAACAGATAGGATAGCTTGCCACCAATGGCGACTTTTCATTATTTGGCGATTTATACATGCTCACAACCTATAATTACTGTTCATGTAAGGTTACCGGAAAACCATTATCCATATTTTCATTTACATAATCGTTTGCAGATTGGCGTACTTAGCACCACGAATTATACCATCTCGTCGCGCTAGCAAATACTGCTATAATGGCATAGTTAACGCCGCCAAATATTTCTACTGGTAGCAAATAATCCAGCTGGACGAGAACCGGCTTTAAAATAATCTGCATTTTAATTATTTTTTATTTTCAAGATATTAGTTATTCTGTTTTGGAAAAAGGAATAATCGCTAATTCTAAACTCCTGTTGTCTAAGCGAACTTACTATTTGAAAATTGTCAACTTTGTGTTTTGAGTTACTTATTTCATATAGTTTTTATTTTGGTGTAAAATGGGCGTAATTCTAACTCATGTTTGTATATTTCACGCGATTCTAGATACTTGGAAACGCTTTGTTGCAAAGGAATGAATGATTTTATGCCAAATCTGGCAACCATTCGGTTTATTTTTTCAGTTTTTTATTAATATCTTCGATAATATTCGATAAAATAATTCGATTTTCGAAATTTAAATCAGCTTAGCAGGTTCCTCGGAATTTTTCGAATCTGTGGGCACCTTAGTCGAAACTCAAATCCCCACGGTTTAGGAGGAGATACGCTGACAAGCTTTTGACAGCGGCGGCGACAGCGGCCTTTACTTTCTTTTAGAATAGAGAGATTTTTACACGAAAATGTGTCACACTCTGAAGTTTTGCAAGCCGAAGGAAGGGAAAACATGATAATATAAACGAAAAGAGAAATAGTTTTAAAAAAATTGCTTGCATTTCTTTCCGTCCGATATTAATATAGAAGAATTAAAAATGTCATTTAAATTTTCTTTAAAATAGTCCAACGATAAGGATTTAACCGCCCCTAGAAAGTTGTCACCAGGGTGGGCGCCCCCCCCTCCTACGCGCGCCGCAACGTGTTTTTGGGTGAAACGTGTGTTCGGGGAAAGTTTGAGGATAATATCGGTACAAGGATATTTCAACCAAGGATATTCAACCATATTTCAACCTACTCAGACTAAGCATCAATGCGAATGCAAGTTGCTCTACTTCTAATCTCCCTCTGATATACCCGAAACCCGATTATCACAGGGGCAAGGGGGGGGGCGGTAGTCCGGTGCCCCTGAAGAAAAAGGGGGCCCATATATATCCCGATTATCTAAATTATAAATTCATATGTACTGAAATAGTAATTGTGGGGGAAAATGTGAATTTCCTCTATAATATAGGTATTACCTAATTGTCTATCACTAGATCAAGTTAGAGATATTTTTTTGGGGTGATAAATACGATTTGATTAAAGTACAAAAACTACAGTTAACTTAAATACTAAACTACAGTTAATGCAATTTTCGAGTACAGCAGCGGTCAAAACTGGGTTAAAATGCTTTAAAAAGGTAGGCTCAGTAGGGATGGACGCGAGACGACTTTTTTGCGAGACGAGACAGAGATTTACAGCTTTTTTGCGAGACGAGACACAGATTTTTAACATTACGATATAGGGATTTTTGCGAGACGAGACAAAGCTTTTAGGCTATTTTGCGAGACGCGAGACTCCTATTTTTCGTCTCGCGTCCATCCCTAAGGCTCAGTAAAGGGGCTTAATGCGTTAAAAAGGAGACAGTAAGGGGGGCCCCAAACTTAATGCCCCGGGCCCCGTCTAAAAGTGGTCAGATTTGAACATACCGTACCACCTTTACTATTTACTTATTATTTTTCTTTCAACTCTTCTCTATTTTCTTTTTTTTCCGCCTCTTTCTTTATCCTCTCCTTTGTGTGTTTTGTGTATCTCTCGTCTCTTCTAATTTTAAATGTTACGTGTTTGTGCGTATTGTAGAGTGCTGATAGTATACCAGGACCGAAAATGAACGAGACGCATGTTAAACGGTAGAGGCTTCAGGCAAATTGTCGCTTTTCAGATCGTATTTATGCGAGACGGAAGAAAATGCGAGAATTCTCGCGAGAAATCTCGCGCGAGACAAGACTCTGTCTCGCCTCGCGTCTCGTCCCGCAAAATATTTTTTTTCTCGTCTCGCGTCTCGTCTCGCAAAAAAAATGCCTGTCTCGTCTCGCGTCTCGTCTCGCGGGACAATGCGAGAACGCGAGACAATGCGAGAATTCTCGCGTCTCGCGTCCATCCCTACAAATGACCCGTGAGTTCATAAGTTCCTTGGTTCGTACACATGATTTAAAGGAAAAATGCAAAACGACTGCTCACGATTTGAAAATCTTTCTAATTTTTACATTGTTATTGAGTATTTCCCTTGATGGTTCTCTTAGACAGGTGAAATGTTGGCAGGAGTGAGAGACTGCTCTCTGCTCTACTGACTACAAGTACGAATAGTACTCAGCTATGGTCGAACTTGAAGAATGGTTTCATGTTTTAAAATTTATTTGTTTGAATTCCTTGTAAGAAACGCAATTACTTTTTTGCCGACCCAATATTATTACTGTGTTTGTTATTTCACTTTCTTCATTTAATATTATCGTCTACAAAGTGCAATATTCTTATAAGACTTTTGGCGCAGTTTTAATTTATATTCAGATGAAAATTTAGACAGAAAAACGTGATTTTGAATGTTTTTTTGCATGTTTGATAAAGTATGGGGAAGTCCAAAGACCCAATGTTTCCAATATTAAAAAAGGTCAAATTCATGCCTCGAATATTGAGGCTGTTAGTTTTTCAGAAATAGGACGTTGTATTAGAAGACATACATCTACTGCATCTAATTCTATACCTGGAAAATATTTTATTTGAGGGAATATGTTAGCGGACGCAACAATAGACGCTTTATAGAATCACCATCAAACTGTAAAAACCTCTAATTTATTTGCTTCAAAATTTGATATTTTTTAATACCGCTATCTTTTACTCTGTTTTTGTAGAAAAGAAATCAAATTTACTTTTATTTTAAGAAATTTAAAAAAAATTGTCACTTAATAAATTTATATATGGTCCCTTAACTCGTGAAAATAACATATTTTATTTAATATAAATTAAACTACTGAACGTAAAAATTTGAAATTTTGCACAGCCATGTAATATTACTTTCTGCATCTTTTTCCATCGAAATTTGGCTATGTTTCTATTCATAATTTTTTTGAATATTAATTTAATAATTCACAATTCATATTAATATTTTATTTAAAATCATAATAACATTAAATTATGTTTGGGTCGATTTGTTCTAACAGTACGAATAAAAATCAGCTTCTTATTATCAATATTATATGAGATATGATTTAAAGTATGAAAAAATATTTTAACATATCGGGAGGGGGATTTTGGGTGCTCCTAACTCACCCATTTTCAGTTCAAATTTATTGAAAATGGGTATCCGGGGTTAAAATGAGCTAAATTTGCCAAATATGAAGTGAAATCTAGGGGTTGTTTTGGGGAAAAAAAAAGTTGGTGTGAATTTAAATATGTAGATGGCCCCTTATGCAATTTTTATGCATAGCAAATTAAAGTGTACGTCAATCGAAAACGATTGGAATCTGTAACTTTTCTGTACGACGATCGACGGCCGAAAAAAGTACAAGTGAGACTTTTTTTTTACGCAGCTGTACATACAGAAACGTGAACAAATGTCGATTTAGAAAAACCAAATTTCTAATAATGGAAGAAGAAAAATTACAAACTATTAAAAACAAAAGAGGAAGTGACCCTCGTAAATATGCTAACGCTGGCGCTTTGCGAGACCCAAAAAAACATCAGTGTGTCCGGCCATCGCAGAAGGAGGCCCCCTCGAAAAAATGCTAACGCTGGCTTTTGCGAGACAACAAAAAAACAAAAGTGGGTCCGGCCGTCGCTTTAGGGCCCTCCTCGAAAATATGCTAACGCTGGCCCTTTGCGAGACCCAAAAAACATCAATCGGTCCGGCCATCACTGTAGGGAGCCCCACGAAAATATGCTGACGCTGGCCCTAAGCGAGACCCAAAAAACATCAGTGGGTCCGGCCATCACTTTAGGGGCCCCCCCTCGAAAATATGCTAACGCTGGCCATTTGGGAGACCCAAAAAAAGCATCAGTGGGTCCGGCCATCGCAGAAGGAAGCCCCCTCGAACAAATGCTAACGCTGGCTTTTGCGAGACACCAAAAAAACATCAGTGGGTCCGGCCATCGCTTTAGGAGGCCCCTCAAAGGTATGCTAAAGCTGGCAGTTTACGAGATCCAAAAAAACATCAATGGGTCCGGCCATCGCTTTAGGGGGCCCCCTCGAAAATATGCTAACGCTGGCCCTTTCCGAGACCCATAAAAATATCAGTGATCCCAGCCATCGCTTTAGAGGGATCCACAAAAATATGCTAACGCTGGCCCTTTGCGAGACCCAAAAAAATATCAGTGGGTCCGGCTATCGCTCTACGGGGCCCCTTCCAAACTATACTAACGTTGGCCCTTTGTGAGAGACAAAAAAACATCAGTGGGTCCGGCCATCACTGTAGGGGGCCCTTGAAAATATGCTAACGCTGGCACTTTGCGAGACCAAAAAAAAGATCAGTGGGTCCGGCCAACGCTTTAGGGGGCCCTTGAAAATATGCTAACGCTGGCACTTTGCGAGACCAAAAAAAAGATCAGTGGGTCCGGCCACCGCTTTATGGGGCCCCTTCGAAAATATCCTAACGCTAGCCCATTACGAGACCCAAAAAAATCAGTGGGTCCGGCCATCGCTGTAAGGAGGCCACCTCGAAAACATGCTAATGCTGGCCCTTTGGGAGACCCCAAAAAAACATCAGTGGGTCCGGCGATCACTTTAGGTGAGCCCTAGAAAATATGCTAACGCTGGCCCTTTGCCAGAACCCAAAAAAACATCAGTGGGTCCGGCCAACCTGCAGGGGCCGCTCGAAAATATGCTAACGCCATTACTGTAGGGGGCCCTCGAAAATATGCTAACGCTGGCACTTTGCGAGTCCAAAAAAACATCAGTGGGTCCGGCCATCGCTTTAGGGTGCCCCACAAAAATATGCTAACGCTGGCCCTTTTCGTGGCCCAAAAAACATCGGTGGGTCCGGCCATCGCTTAAGGGGGCTCCTCGAAGATATGCTAACACTGGCCATTTGAGAGACCCCAAAAAAACATCAGTGGTTCCGGCCACGGGTATAGGGGGCCCCATCGAAAATATGCTAACGCTGGCCCTATGGGAGACACAAAGCGCGCGTACGAGAATTCATCGGTTGTGCACCGGTAACACCGGTGCACGACCAAAGCGTTCGAAAAGGCGGAGCGTTGGGCGGAGCTCGGGATTTAACCGCGTTCGGAAACGTTTCGGTCATGTAGCGGTTGTCTGCTCGGCGTGACCAGAGCGCAACCAGAATGACTCTGCTATCGAGGTGGGTTATTCCGGTTATTAGCGTAAAGGGCCCCCTCGAAAATATGCTAATGCTGGCCCTTTGCCAGACCCCAAAAAAACATCAGTGGGTCCGGCCATCGCTTTAGGGGGATCCACAAAAATATGCTAACGCTGGCCCTTTGCGAGACCTAAAAAAACATCAGTGGGTCCAGGGATCGCTCTACGGGGCCCCTTCGAAAATATGCTTACGATGGCTCTTTGCGAGAGACAAAAAAACATCAGTGGGTCCGGCCATCACTGTAGAGGGCCCCCTCGAAAATATGCTAACGACATTACTGTTGGGGGCCCTCGAAAATATGCTAACGACATTACTGTTGGGGGCCCTCGAAAATATGCTAACGATGGCTCTTTGCGAGACCAAAAAAAAGATCAGTGGGTCCGGCCTTCGCTTTAGGGGGCCCCACAAAAATATACTAACGCTGGCCCTTTGTGAGACCAAAGAAAACATCGGTGGGTCCGGCCATACATTTCCCCTCAGGGGAAAAACCTACTTTAGGTTTTTACGGGTGTCGCAATCCCGGGGCCCCAGCGATCTTTCACTTATCTTTGTTCTACCCTCCTCTTCTCTTAGCTATCTCCTTCCTTTTCCCCCTCAGTGTAGTTTCCTCTGTGGAGGTGAGGGCCCCCCTTTAGAAGCTGCGGTCGCCCTGTGCCGTCAGCTTCTATTGGCGGAAAACTACCCACGTGTTTGCCGTGCGTGGAGACCCGTGTCCTCGGAAATGGGGATCCTGGTAATTGAGGGGATTTTCTCCAACACATTGCTTTGGCCTCGGCTTCGGGTAAACGGGAGGTGCACAGCGTTCCCCTGTGTATCAACCGGCAGGTGGTACTGATCTCGGTCAACTGCTAGGGATCAAGCAAACGGACATCTACTGGGCACGTCGTTAAGGGTGGACGCTGCCTAAGGGATGTACTGTGCGCGTATAGACCCGGCTAGCACTGGTGCACGCTAGTGCATCCCCTTGTTGGGCTCCGTGGTGGGTGGTGCGGTCGGGTCCGAAACTCCCAATCCCCAATATGTATTCGACATTTTCTTTGTCAAACGTCAACGCTCCGAACTCTCTTACTCAGGGAGGTATTAATGCAAAATTTTTCGTTATCAAATGTCAGGAAGGAAACTTTAGTCAAACATCCCCATTTCTAATTCACAAGTCAATAATTGCTAATGTTGGAGAAGTTTCTAAAATTAAAAAAATACGATCAGGAGACATCTTAATAGAAGTAACTAATAGCAAACAGGCAACCAACATCATGAAATTAAAAGCTATTGGTCAAAAATCTGTTACTGTGTCACCCCATAATACACTCATCTCATCAAGAGGCGTCATATCCGAACCTGACCTGTTAAACTGTTCTGAGGATGAAATTCTTGATAATCTAAAATCTCAAAATGTTTGTGCAGTTCGCAGAATCACTATAAAACGCAATAACCAAATTCTAGAAACAAAACATATCATTTTAACATTCCAAACTCCCAAACTTCCGTCGCACATTAAAGCTGGCTACCTTTCATGTCCTGTTAGACCATACGTACCCAATCCAACTCGTTGTTTTCAATGCCAAAAGTTCGGTCACACAAAAACCTCCTGTCGTGGTTCCCCAGTATGTGCCCGTTGTGGTACGTCTGGCCACGACAGTGATACATGCTCTGCCCCACCCAAATGTATTAACTGCAAACAAGATCATCCGTCTTATTCCCATTCCTGTCCAAAATGGACCTATGAAAAAGAAATACAGTCCTTGCGCGCCACACTAGGACTATCTTACCCAGAAGCCCGTAAAATAATAGCCTCCCGCACTCCTAAACCTGGTCAGTCTTATGCTACAGCAGTAAAAACTGTCAAATCAATTGCTATCCAAACCGACCTACTGAAATCCGTACCTGTCTCTCCATCTACTTCTATTCAAAATGCAAAAAAATCACATTCTACTCAAAATATCTCATTCACTTCTCCTCAAAAAGACACACCCAAGAAAATGCACCAAAGCAATCCCTCCACTCAGAATAAACCATTAATTAAAAAAAGTGCAACTTACAGGTCAAAATATAATAAAGCCAGACTTAAACGCATCCTTCCACAACGACCCATTGATGACGCAATATTAAACTTGGATCCTACGGACTCTGACATTTCAGACAATATCATGGATGACGATAATATTCCTAGTACCCCACTTACACCTACGGGGACTAAAAGCAAGCTCTCAGTCATCCCTAACATCACTTGATTATGGCCCTGCTGCTTTCTTGGAACTGCCGCGGTTTTTTAAATAAAATTGATGACCTCAAAACGATCATGTATGATCATAATCCTGCTCTATTGGCCCTTCAGGAAACATATCTCAAAACTAATAAACAAACGCACATTCACAATTATAACATCCTGAGAAAAGACTATGAGCTCGGGGAAAGGGCTTCTGGTGGTGTTACCCTTTTAATAAATAATCAATACCCTCATCATATACTTAATCTCAGTACAAGTATGCAGGCTGTCGCCATTAGAATCCACCTCAAATACCTTACTACAATCTGCAATATTTATCTTCCACCAAACGAAACCATTCCCCAAACTCAGCTCAGTAACTTGGTCCAGCAACTTCCTCCCCCTTTCATAATCCTAGGGGACATGAATGGCCATAGTCCATTGTGGGGCAGTAAAGATACTAACAATAGAGGACAACAGATTGAACAACTAATCACAGATTTTTCCTTATGCATTATGAATAATGGCGACAACACTTACTTCCACTATCCAACCAAATCCTTCCATGCCATAGATATTGCAATATGCTCTCCCTCCATTATGCCACTGTACAACTTCTCTGTTTCTGGTGACCTACACAATAGTGATCATTTTCCGATAATTCTTTCACCCACTTACCAAATCCCTAGCTCTAACTTTTCCATTCCCCGATACATACACGGTAAAGCAGATTGGGAAACCTTCTCCAAGATGTCTGTTATATTATCTGAAGACATTGAAGGCACTATTGGCGAAGTTGTGAAAAAAATTACCAATATTATAATTCAAGCTGCTGATGCAGCAATTCCAAAGTGTAGCAACTCCCAACGAAAAAACAAAAAACCGTGGTGGAACGAAACCTGCACTATAGCAAAAAAGCAGCAGAAGAAAGCCTGGAGCATTTTTCGGCGGTACCCTACCACCGAAAACCTCCTTGTTTTTAAGAAAGCAAAAGCCTATGCAAGAAAAATAAGGCGGCACAGTCAAAGACAATCCTGGATGCAATATGTCTCCAGCATAACAACCTCAACTTCTAGTAAGGAGCTATGGACGAAAACTAAAAGAGCCATGGGAATCTATAATAACTCTTCAATATCCTGTCTGTCCATTAATAAGAATATAATATCGGATACAAAAGAAATAGCAAATATTATCGGTCATACTCTTGCCTCTATCTCTTGCAGTACCTCCTTCTCAAACACTTTTCTTTCATATAAACAAAGATCTGAACGGCAAAAAATAAATTTCAAAACCTCCTCACACCTCTCTTATAATAGTGATTTTACCTTCAATGAACTCACCAAATACTTAAGAGAGTCTTCAAACACCTCTCCTGGTCCTGATGGTATAACTTATGAAATGCTGAAACACTTATCCCATGACTCTCTACTTCACCTCTTACAACTATACAATAGAATCTGGAACGAACAAACCTTTCCCTCTGCCTGGAGCAATGCAATAGTTATTCCCTTCCCAAAACCTGGGAAAGATACCTCTAACCCTAGTAACTACCGTCCCATAGCCCTTACTAGCTGTCTGTGTAAATTACTAGAAAAAATGGTTAATGCCCGCCTTGTCTACATTCTAGAAACTAGGGACCATATACATCCCTTTCAGAGTGGTTTCCGCAAAGGCAGATCCACTATTGACAATATTTTAAATTTAGAGATGCAAATTCGTAATGCCTTCCTTAGGAAGAATCACTTAGTATCAGTGTTCTTTGACATCGAAAAGGCATATGACCGAACATGGAGATATGGCATCCTTCAAGACCTCTATAATATAGGCTTTCGAAGCAATCTACCAACTTTCATAAAAAACTTTTTATCCCTCAGAAACTTCCGTGTCCGGGTAAACGGCACTCTGTCAGATAATTTCACACAAGAAGAGGGTGTTCCCCAGGGCTCCGTCCTTAGCGTCACCCTCTTCTCTATAAAAATGAATAATATTCTTAACCAATTGCCACCCACCGTCTATGGTAGCCTATATGTAGACGACCTTCAAATCTCCTGCCAGGGAAAAGATATGCGTCTCATCGAACGGCAGCTTCAAAATGCCATCAACCGCATCCTCAAATGGTGTGACACAAACGGCTTCACCATGTCTGTGGAAAAAACAGTCTGTATACATTTTTGCCGGAAACACGGGATCCACCCCGATCCAGAACTTTATCTGGGTCATAATAACGTTGCTGTCAGGGATTCTGTTAAATTTTTAGGTCTAATTTTCGACAAAAAACTTACTTTTGCTAACCATATTTCTGACCTTCGCAGTAAATGTGAGAAAAAGCTTAAGATTTTAACCAATACCTCTTGGGAGGCTGACCGTGATTCTCTCTTGCGGATTTACCGTGCAGTCATACGTTCAAAAATGGACTATGCCTGTTGCGCGTACGGGTCAGCTTGCAAATCAGTATTAAAAAAACTTGACACTGTGCATCATACTGCACTACGCATTTGCTCTGGTGCTTTTAGGACATCATGTTGTCTTCCTCTCACAAGACAACTGCTCGTTATCACACAGTAATTACTCGGTGGTATTCTTGACTAATTTATTGTCATTATTTACATATATTTACAATAATCTTACTATAATTGCACTGCCGCACCGCAGTATTCATCATGCGTTGTTCCCAGAACAACGGTTCCACTCGTTCTCCGTCTTACATCACACTGCGCCGTTTCACGGCGTTTGCAGCGCTCTCTACAGGCTTATTACATTCGGCCTTTCCTGACAATACAATCTCCTGATTGTTGAATATTATTACATATCTAATAAAAGTTACTTACCTATGCATAGGAAAAATCAACATCACACAAAATATTAGCATTTACATTTAAAAAATAATAATATATCTATACTTAAGAGTCCTTAAAGAGTTCAAAGTTCTTCATTATTGTCACTGCTAAATGTCACTCTGGAATAAGATATAAAAAGAATGTTCTTACCATAGGCACAGCTATAAAAAAAGTCTGTCAGTCTTTCGTACGAACTGTTCTGAAAGGGTTGCGTCTCGGTGCTCTTTTGGAGTCATCATCATCATCTAGGAGGCTTTGGTCATCATCACTGGACTCGTCGCGGTCGTCATCACTATCATTGTCACTGTCTAGAGACGATTCACTTCTCCATGGTTTCAGCTGGCTTACGTGAGCAGTTGTTGAATAGATATAACCTTTCTTCTTTGGTTCTAAATGCTCTACTCTATAGGTGTCGTTAGGAAGTACTTCAGTTATTGTTAGAGGTCCTCGATATTTTGGTTGAGTTTTTGTGGGTTCTCCTGTTGATTTTGGAGCTCGTTTCATCACCACAATTTCTCCTACTTCATATTTGGCGATTCGACACTTTTTCTTATCGTAGTACTGTTTCATTTTTGTTTGATTTTCTTCAATGTTTAGCCTTGCTTCATTTTGCACGACTTTTGGTTCTGTCCAAACTTCTTCGTCAGCTAATCTTCTGTGCAATCCGTCGTTAAAATGCGGCTTATAACCATGTAACATTTCAAATGGTGTTTTATTTGAAGTTTTATTTAAAGAATTATTTAAATACTTCTCTACGTCTTTGATTTTTGCATCCCAGTCCTTTTGCTTCTCATCCTTCATAGACGTTGTAATAACACCCAGTATCGTTTTGTTCGCGCGTTCCACCATCCCGTTAGCTTGTGGATGTCGTGTCGAGTTTAATGTGTGCTTTATACCGTTGACTTTACAATATTCCTCGAATTCTTTCGATGTGAAACATGATCCTCTGTCACTTATTATTCGATCAGGTAATCCAAACTCGTTAACAAAGTCCTTCAATGCTTTCAGGACATAATTCGTTCGGGTGTTTCTACTAGGAACAAGCCGTACAAACCTAGTGAAGTTATCGATAATAACTAGCAGTTCTTGATTGCCTTTTGAACTTCGAACAAATGGACCTAAATGGTCAAGGTGGATAATAGAAAATGGCCTCTTACCAGGACTTATTGGATGAAGTAGGCCTTGTTGTTTCCCGGATGGTATCTTGTTTACCAGGCATTCGAAACACATTGCTATGTGTCGTTTGACATATCGTTTCATAGAAGGAAACCAATATAATTCTTTTATTTTTCCGATTGTCCTATCAGCTGCAAAATGTCCGAAGCAATCATGAAATTTCACTACTAAGCTTTTTCTCATAGACTTGGGAATGACATAAAGTAACTTTTCTTCACCTTTTACTTTAGTCTTACGAAATAATCTATTCTCTTTCAATACATAATCCTTCACTTTTCCTTTTTCGTCTTTTGTTCTTTCGCTACTTTTTTTCTTTAAGATTTCAATTATTTCTTTTAATTGCGAATCTGCTTGTTGTATCATCAAAATTTGCTCTTCTATCGTCAACGTCAAGTTCACTTCTAATCTATCTTCTACGATCGTTTCCAAGGTGTCCGCTTCTTCGTCAACGGGTGACCTACTCAAAGCATCAATGTGAACCATTTTCTCTCCCTTTCTATGCTTAATATTGAATTGATAATCTTGAATAAGATTCGACCATCTAGCGATTTGAGGATTTTTGGTCTTATTTGCATTGAGGTATACTAATGCTTCGCAGTCAGAAACTATAGAAAATTCTATTCCGATTAAATACTGTCTTAGCCGATCTAAAGTCCACACGATAGACATAAGTTCCAATTTACTAGAATGATAACTCCTCTCGGCTTCAGTCGTTTTCTTACTTATACAGTATACTAAATGCCATTTCTTATCTTCACCTCTCTGTAAAAGCATTCCAGCAAGTCCTAACGAACTGGCATCACAGTGGACCTCGGTTTCAGAATGTGATGCTGTATAAGAGATGTTTTCTTTTTCTCTTTTCTGCTCCGACGAATTTTTAAAGACTTTTGCTTTCGGGCAATCACGAGCAAAATGGGTTCCGAAAGTTAAACAATTAAAACATTTAAATTCACCCTTTTCATTGAGAATATTAGAATTGCGTTTAGGTTTGGTATGTGTTTTAAAATCATTTGACTCATTGGAATGAAACGTGTTACTTCCATACTCGCTTTTGAATTGCCTGTTTGTTTTTGTCGTACAATCGCGATTCATGGTGTTTTCATTAGTCGAGCAATTTTTTGAATTATTTCTATAGTTTGAAAATCCTGTTGACATCTTCATTCCATAACGGACCGTTTCATATGCGTCAAGTTTTTCCGCTAAATCTTCGGGATTATTTAGTTTTGACCATTCGTCGATAAAATGTTCGCGTATCGCAAAAGGGACTTTCCTTTTTAATTGATCGGAAATGATCAAATTCTTTAATTCTTCAAACGTAGAAATATCTAACCCATTTATCCATTCATGGAAATAATTTGAGAGTTCGAAGCAGTAATCTTTCCATGTACCTTGTGGTAATCTGACATGGTCAACAAATTTTTGCCTAAACTGTTCTGGGCTTAATTTAAATCTCCGTAATAATAACTGCTTAATATGCTTGTAATCGTTAGCTTTCTCTTCACTTTCGCGTGCTATTAATTGATTTATCTCGTAGGGTAACAGTCCTAACAACTGAGAAACCCAAAATTCTTCATCTAGTTCTATACGTCTAGCTTGACGCTCGAACAGAACTAGAAAATGACTGATATCACTAATTTTTGGATCATATTTATGCATTAAATAACGCATTTCTGTTACATTTTTATTTTCAATACTATTGGACACACTTCCATCCTTCTTACTTTTTGTTTCTAACCGCAATTTTTCTAGCTCAAAATTTTGCTGCTCTTTAAGTTTCACTTCGTTTTCTGAACTGATTCTATCATTAATAATTCTCTCTAGCAAAACTTTTACAAATTCCTCTTCATACTGCTTACTTTCAACAATAATACGTTTTAAATCAACGAGTTTAATATCGGCGGATACCTCTTCGCCCAATTCTGAAGCAATTTCAAGCAAATAAATTTTCCTACCTTTAGCTAGGTAAGCCATCTTAACATCCAAAAATATAATATATTCACGACTCAAAATTCAATCTTCGGCGATATTTTGGTCAAGTATTCTTTTCAAGTAAAACAAATATACTTTCTAACACTTTAGAATAATCGAAATAATGTTTTAAACAACAGTTCAAATGAAAAGTTCTGTACTTACAGTTTGCATTCAGCTTATGAGGTCTCGCATCTAAGACACTAAATAGAATCTTCTCCCACTTCTGAAATTTTTGTTGTCTTCCTCTCACAAGACAACTGCTCGTTATCACACAGTAATTACTCGGTGGTATTCTTGACTAATTTATTGTCATTATTTACATATATTTACAATAATCTTACTATAATTGCACTGCCGCACCGCAGTATTCATCATGCGTTGTTCCCAGAACAACGGTTCCACTCGTTCTCCGTCTTACATCACACTGCGCCGTTTCACGGCGTTTGCAGAGCTCTCTACAGGCTTATTACAATCACCTGTACATAGTCTTTACGCCACTTGCCACGAGCCATCTCTCACTCTCACCCGACATGAGATATCATTAAATACATACTTTCGTATTCTTTCTCATCCCTCTCATCCATTAAAGAATTCTTTTACAGATACTCATTTAGACCGACTTTATGCAAACCGTCCCATATGTACACCTCCTTTCGGGCTAAGGACTCGTAGGAGTCTTGTTGGTACCCAACTGGAGGATGTTCATGTGTCTACCTGCTCTTTTCATGACATACCGTTTTGGGGTATGTTGCAGGTTTCATACCTCCAACCATTTGAAGGCCTTACAAAACCCAATACTGACCCCATAATTTATCAGAAGTTGTTCTTAGATCACAGGAACAAATATCAAAACTATAGAGAATTATATACAGATGGCTCTAAAACTGGAAATCATGTCGGCTTTGCTTTCGTAGGCAGAAATTACACATGCAGCTATACCCTTCCTCAATTTTGCCCAGTCTTTACAGCTGAATTACTGGCAATTTACGAAAGCCTTTTGTACATCTCCAGGCAAAATGCAAAGAACTTCATAATATACTCAGACTCCCTCAGTGTACTGGAAAACTTAAAATCTGGCTCCCTACATCATAGCTATATACACAAAGCTTTACATAAGTATGAACAACTTGTAAATCGGGGGTACAGGGTCCTCCTCTGTTGGGTACCCAGCCACATCGGCATCTGTGGAAACGAGAAAGCGGACACACTAGCCAAGAATGCGACCCTCCCATACACCGGCAATCTATCCTACGGTGACATAAAGTCTAGCATCTCCAGCATAGTAAAAGGCATATGGTTTAGTAAATGGGACAATGAAACGGGAAACAAACTGCATTCTGTCCACCCAGCTCTCACACATAGGTCGTCTCATCCCTATCGCAGACTAGATGTCATCTTAACACGGCTTCGGATTGGTCATACACGGCTCACTCATACGCACCTACTCCTGGGCGATCCTGCTCCGGATTGTCCTCACTGTCATACTCACCTCACCATTCATCATCTTTTAACCTCGTGCACTGCTTTTAATAATTTTTACCAAATACTTTTTAACAGTTGTCATCCCAAACTTGACGAAATTTTGGGTGAAACCCCACATCGGAATCTGTTCGCCTTTCTTAGACGGACCAATATTTTTCATTCTGTGTGAAGTGTCCAACTCTGTCTGACTGGCATCTGGATGGGGCTCCCATCCAGATGTCTATTTTCCACTTTTTACCTACTTTGGACAATACCTTTTGGTTTTTTACTTTTCACGTTATTAGCCTTTACACTTTAGCTTTTACTAAGTTTTTATGGTACCTTTTACCTGACTACCTAATTATATGGCTCTAACCTTTTGTTTTGTCTGGCGCAGTATGTCCTTTCTGGACCTTGTGCCACTAAAAACCAACTAACCAACCAACCAACCGGCCATAGATTTAGGGGGGCTCCCTCGAAAATATGATAATACTAGCCCTTTGGGAGACCCCAAAAAAACATCAGTGCGTCCGGCCACCGCTTTATGGGGCCCCTTTGAAAATATGCTAACGCTGGCCCTTTGGGAGACCCAAAAGAAATCAGTGGGTCCGGCCATCGCTGTACGGGGCCCCTTCGAAAATATGCTAACGCTGCCTTTTGCGAGACCCAAAAAACATCAGTGGGTCCGGCCATCGCTGTAAGGGCGCCCCCTCGAAAACATGCTAATGCCCTTTCCCAGCAAACACACACCTGCTGGCGGAGTACCTTTCCAGTGCCCTTTTGCCATCACGTACAGCGCCGGCCCGGCACTGCAAAGAGTAACCGAATCGTACCAAAAGTGGTCGCCCGAGAAGTACCTTGCCAGAAGCCCGGGAAGGCAGCGGCACTCTGCTAGAATACTGCATGTGTCGGCCGTTACTCACAATAAAGGCACTGGCCCATGAAGTTTATAATGCCCAAAATGAAACGGCCGGGTGCCGGCTATTATTAAAAATAAAGGCACTGGCCTGGTACCTTAACAGTGACTACAATATAATGGCACGGTACCTGATTAGTGCCTATTTACAGTAACGCTGCCATAATTAAAATATGAGCCAGTGGCGGATCCGGGATAGGGGGGCTTATTCATCAACCCATTCCAAAAAAAAAGACTTTGTTTAAGGGTAACATTTTAAGATAAAAAAATAGATACATGTAAAATTAAAAACAACAGCAAAATCCATTAGTACATCATTTGCAAATTAAGTTCGCCCAACATTAGTGAATTGTGTGCAGTTTTCATAAACTGCAATTTTCTTACAAATTTTCATTTTCAAAAGATATTTTTTTATGAGAGAGGATATAACACATGTCAAAACCTACATAAAATCATTTATAAACAGTTTAATTTCAATATCTCATAATTAAAGAGATTTTATAAATGAGTTATAATATTTTACGGTTTATATATATATCTATATATATAAAAGAGAAGAGTTATACACACGTCCAGACATTTCGACGGATCTGGACCAAATTTGGCACGCTGACTAAATAGGACAAGAGAAAGCTAATGCCGTAAAAATGAAATTAATCGGATTAATAGTTTTTGAGTTATTTCATGTTTTGTAAGGTTTTTGGCCATTTTTCTCGCATTTTACGTTATCGCGAGCTAAATTTCTGTCCGAATACTATATTTTTTATATCATCGGAATCTACAGAGTTTTCTTTTTCAAATACAATTTGTTACAAAATCATACTTACATTTGCCGATTTTTGGGAATTTTTTAAAGGAAATCCTGTTTCGAAGAAAATGTACGGCTTTTAAAAATATGCTATTTTTAAACTGTCGCATCGAAAAACCTAACGGGCAAAAATTTTCCATCTTTCTACCGCTTATTAAACATTTATTTCTCCCTCCTTTAAATTTTGAACCGTGCAGAAATGTTAATTAGATTCTTTTATATGATTTTTTTTCTGAAAAGATCGCAGGTTAAAATTTTCTGTGGACTGCAAATTCCGCAAAATGAAAGTCGAAAACTTCCCCCTCTGGTTTACAAGGTCGCTTCAACTGTGAGCGCGCTTCGCGGGAGGGAGGAATTTGTTCTGGCGTCCTGAAAGAGAGAGGGGGTGGAGAGGTTGAGATTATAAGGTGACCATACGTCCTCGAAATTCGAGGACAGTCCCCAATAGATCGTTTTTTCAATTTGTCATCAAAAATACTTTGACTTCTTGGGGACGCCAAAAGTCCCCAAATTTAAAGATTTGTACTTTTACCCTGAAAGTTTCCGTTTAGTTTATTTATTTCAGAAAAAACTGAAGAAATATAATAAAATAAAACTACTAAAAGTGCCTTCTGCTCAGAGAAACAGCAAAATTCGATCTCTGAAAAATGATTGTTAGAACACAGACAGGTAGAAGAGGAGAAATCTAGCCACGTCCAGTTCCCGGAGCCTCTACGCCATCGGGTGCTTTGTTCTTTTTTTTTTCTATTTTGCAGCGGGAAGACCCATGTTCTTTTTTTATTATTATTGCAGCGGGAAGTCCCATGTCCTTTTTTTTTATCATTGCAGCGGGAGGATTCACATTCCAGCCTAGCCAAGTCCAATTCCTGGCAACCTCTGTATTTTATTAGGTGCCGTGTTCATTTTTTTTTTTCGTTGCAGTGGGAAATCCCGTGTCATGTTTTTATCATTCCAGCGGGAGGATTCACATTCATTCCCTTTACAATCTATATTTAAGGTAAATGGCATTTCTCATTCATTGCACGGGCAACGCCGGGCCACGCTGCTAGTATAAATATAAATATATATAAAACTCGGCTGTTCGAGCCTCGTCAGGGGGAGACCCTCCATGAACCCCCCCCCTAATTTTTTAGTTTTATTATTACCATATTAAAACGATATTAATTGACTATGTCATTTTATATCTCATCTTTCGTGTATTTCGCCTGGTAACCCAATGTTGAAATTTTTAGGATTGTAACCTATTTATAGAAAAATCAATGTGATGTATATTCTACAGCTAACGAAATACTGTAGCAATAGATTAAAGCTGTTGTGAACTAATAGTATTTAAATATATGTAAAATTATGTCGCATACTTTTATGTCGCATTTTTGGGATAAAATGACATAGTCATTAATATATGAATCATAATCTTACAGAAAGTAATAATAAATAAAGTTGCTATATGGTTACACATAACATTAGGGTAACATTTTATTTAGATCAAAAGATTTTTTGTTACCTATTTTGAAAAGAAATTCCTTTATCTACCTGCTGTATGGAAAGACTGACCCAGGACTCAAATTTTAAGGAGGAAAATAGTTTTATACACTAAAATATGCTGTGAGAGTATGTACTTTAAAAACAGTAAAACTTAAGATTTACCTGTTATTTTAATCCATAGTTCTCCAAGGTATTATTATATCCAAGTATATTGTATCCAAGTGTTATTGTATCCAAGTAATCACGGTAAGGCCATCAAAGTTATGAGCTAACAAAGATTTCATCATTGAAACAGCGTTTTATATAAATAACTGTTCCAAATGTTGAAATTTTACTAGCCTTCTGAAACTTTTAAAAATACCAATTTAACTTTTTCGAAAGCTGTACCTTCCAAGATATCATAAATAGGGAAATGAAAGACGAGAACTGTTTGTTAACTTGACACAAAAATGCGCCAAATCCGTTTTAAGGAAATTCCCCAATTTTGTAAACATATCTCTGGAGCCGATTACAACCCTTCTGTGGCAGCTGCAGCCGCTCCTTATCTTACACACACACACTGTAACTTAGCGTTTCATAAACATTTCTTTAGTGTGCATAATATATATATATGTATATATGTGTGTATATATATATATATATATATATATACAGGGCTGGGGAGTAGCGCGCTACAAGTAGCGAAACTGCAGTAGTCGCTACTTTTTTTAGTAGTTTGTAGCGTAGCGCGCTACTTTTAAAAAAAAGTAGTTTGTAGTGTAGCGCGCTACAAAAAATTAGTAGTTTGTAGCGCGTTTTGGAAGCTACTTTCGCCGCGTCATCATTTCTGGTGATTGATCTCCTGGTGCAAATTCTCTTTCTTATGACACCAAGCATAGAACTGGAACTTGATGCTTGAAAGAATACCCAATCCCACCCCCGCCCCTCCCAGGGTATCTATGTGTGCCCCGTGCCCCCCGGGATTCTATGGGGGCACACACCACACGCACACGAGTGAGGGAGGGGGATGTTTCCTGCCTGAAGCCTGAACTTGTACATCTTTTTTCTTTTTATCGTTCTCAGTATTATTTGTAGACTCACCAATCTGCTATAAAGAGGACAAAAAAAGGAGGAAAGAGAATCCAAAGCTGATCATATGTAGATGGGTCCTCGGGGTACTGGGTTACTTGTAGGCAAAGACGTACCCACGGCGGGGCTATGGGGGCTAAAGCTTCCCTAAAACTGGAGAGTTAGATCTGAAAATCTTTAAAAATTGAAAAATGTCATTAATGAATTAAAACATTTTATTATTAAAAATTATCTTAACTATTTCTAAAATATCTTTTTACCAAAGAAAAAAAAGAGACGTTGGTTTTTAAGTAATTACTTAGTCAGTGTATGAAATACAGTTATACTCTATTACAACGACAGTGAAACAGTCAGATATTTATTTATGACTCTATAACGAGTTACGCTGATAGTGGCCTTGTGTTCTATGGGCGTGTGATACAGAATATTTTGACGTTATGAGGGAATTATTACTATAATCGAGGTCACTATAACCAAGTTCATCAATATTTGTAATCTTAGCCTCTCCTAAACTAAAATCTTGGGTGCGCCACTGCTTCGGGACCCCCTTTACTATACCATACCAAGCATTTTAACTAGTATTTTTAGAGTCTCATTATCACACGGACGCGCGGACAATAGCCCAAAGCCCCTGAAAAATAGAGGCCTCTCTCGGTTTATTGTATATTAAATTTACATATGCTGCAATAATAATTTTTGTTAAGCTAAATTTCCTGTATGATATCTATATCATAATTGTGTAACAATAAAAAGGCTTCGAGACTTATATTTTCCGTTCTTCTAACTCAATGAAAATGCTTTCTAAGACTAGATTAATAAAATAGAAATTAAAGGCGTTTTTGAAAACTTATGGCCATATGTACTTATCATAAAATATCTATTAGTTAGCATTTTATAGATATATTATAATGAAGAAAAGAAAATTTTCTGGCAGGCGGAACTTGGCGCACACATACGCTAATAATATAAATGAATTTAAAAAATATTAAAATCAATTTTAAATGCATAGTCTTGTTCTAAATGAGTAGACATAAATGGGTAATTTTTAATTCAATTTTAGAATTATTTAAAAATGTTTTATGCTGGGAAAATAGAAAACAATCAAAAATAAGTTAAATGCCTGTAATAGTACAGAGGCCCAAAATAACCACTTGCCCGGGGCCCCATCTAAGTATGATCAGGGTCTGCATATTTTGGACCGCTATTGCGTTTTTGCAACATAAAACATTTTCAAAACTTCCAACATTGAATTTAAAAAAATTACGTACACCCTCCAAAAAAAGTATTCGAGCAAGAGAGAAATTTCCTATTTTAGATTTGCGAATAATAATTGAGTTTTTGAAAAATGCACAACTTGACAGAAATATGGAAATTTATATTTATACATAGCCTAATTCATATTCTATGATAAATAATTTTTAATATACGAAACCAACGTAGGAATTTTATCTCTTGCTCGAATACTTTTTTTGGAGGGTGTACATATACTTGAGCAAGATTATATAACCAAGAATAATTTTTATTTTAATATTTTATCTATTTATATTACTAACATTATGGACATTAAGTCTGGGATGAGGGCCGGATTTAGGGGAGGGCAACCGCAGCTCCAAGTCCTCCACAAGAGAGGAGGCCCCCACAATAGACATCTTTACATAAAATTTCCTAACGAATATCGAACTCGGAAATCCAATCCTGGACTTCTAGGCTATGAGTTAACGGCGAACCCACTTCGCCACACTTGTCTTCGAAAAAATTCTTAACTTGTTTGAGAAATAATTAGGGGCCACCACTCCTTTGTTGCCCCAGGGCGTCCACACCTCTAAATCCGCCACACTTGTCTTCGAAAAAATTCTTAACTTGTTTGAGAAATAATTAGGGGCCACCACTCCTTTGTTGCCCCAGGGCGTCCACACCTCTAAATCCGGCACTGTCTGGGATGTTTATTTTTACAAGGCGCTCAAGTTCAGCGTGCTAGAAAATTTTCCTGGACCGATAAAAAATTGTAATTTTCTTTCTTCTTTAAAACATAAAATACAAGGCACTGGCACTCGGGGTAAAAAATGGCATTTCAATTTACTGTACTTTGATCAAATCGTGTTCACCATCCAGAAAATGTCTCCCAGTTGATCTAGTGATGGACAACAATACAACAATAACTGTTACAGAGGAAATTGTTTTATTTTGATTATTATTATTATTTCAGTATATATGAATTTTTAATCTATATTATTGGGATATTTGGGGACGCGGGCTATCCCCCCCCCCTTTGTCCGCGTGATAATCTGGGAACGCTAGAGAGAAATCAGAATCAGAACAGCTTGCATTTGCATTGATGTCTCTAGTCTGACTGAGAGTGTAAAAGAAAGTAGCTGCATTTAACTTCATATTAAGCCAAGGCCAGTTGGCGGATCCAGAGGGGGCATGTGCACTTCCCAGATGAATCAATTTTAGATCATAAAAACTGATTTATTTTGAAAAATAATGTATCTAAGGTTTGAGTTTTTGAAATATCTATTTCTGTGCATAAAAGTGAGCATTTTTTGCTTTTGAAAAGGAATTTTACATATCTTTAAATAACATGCTTTTGTGACATCATTAGTTTTATTTTTTCTTCTTTTTTTGCACCCCTAAATACAGTGTAGTGTCCACTTGCCCACTGTTGAGTGTCCAGCATTCCGTGAACTCGATATCCTTCCAAAGCTGGAATGATATATTGTCAGTCCTCGCAATTAGCGAGCCCCCCCCCCTATCCCCTCTCACAGAATTCAAAGGAATTGTGTGAGAGGGGATTCTTGAATTCTGTGGGAAGGACTTGCAGGGGGCAATGCAGCTTTGTTTTTCAACTTCCTGGTTTACACCAGCCCAGAAAATTACTGAGAAAGCAATGAAAAGGAAGAAAAACTCCAATTATACCCCTTGAACCTGAAACTATAATGAATTGTCTACTTTGTTGGTTTAAGCATTTTCTAAATTCGTTCTCAAACGTGAACTGCTCACCCATTTATTGTTGTCTTTTTTTTTTGGGGGGGGGGGTTACGTTGCGTTCAAATATTCATTTTTACTAGGTTAATTTGACTTGTAAATATATAATTTTGTGAATAAAGTTTCTATATTCTATGTATGTTTAATTTTATGTTTAAATTTTATTTAATGAATACAATTACCAAAATGGGCCTAAATCAAAGAACTGTAGGTATGTTTAAGTTATGTGTATATTTTTTTCTCTTTCTTAAATGTAATATAAAACCAAAAATAATTGAACAGTATGTAAGATATTACAAAAATTAGTTTTATGCGTGATTCCCCCCCCCCCACGAATCTCGATGAAAGTGAAAGTTTATTTTTGTAATAGTTATAGTATTTTACGATCTCAAAGAAAACAGCAACAAATAAGAATACGAGTTTTGTTTTAAAATATAAGTAACCGGATTATCTAAATACAAATTTAATGATTTTTTGAAAATCGCCTTTTCCAAAGGGGGACAGGGGGCAAAACGGGTATTTCACAAGTTTTTAATATTGATTTCATATCTCAAATTAAAAAAACAGACATTCACAGGATTTTTGTTTGAAAATATAAAAAAAAACAGGAAAAGCGGGAAAAAAAATTGCGTGATTCTTCGAAATTTACCTTTTGTCGTCCTTATGGGGGAGAGGAGGGAGCCAAAACATGTTTTTCAAATATCCTTCATATCTCAAAGAAAAAAAAAAGCAGATATTCTTTATTTGTTAATGAAATATTTAGATTAGTTAAAATATATGTTAATTTTTAAAAAAAGTTTTGCTATGTCACTTTCTTCAAACATTCAACTATCAATATACGTCAAAAAATAGTAAGGCTGTCTCAATGAAAAGAAATGTTTCAAAATAGCTCCTTTTTAATAACTGCTTTACATTTCTTGAGGGGGCCCGCCGCCCTCCTCAAACACTCCCCTGGTAGTTGTTTATTAGTGCAATAGTTTTTTTCTAATTAAGATATTAACAGTTTTCTCTAATTAGGATATATATATCTTAAAATATGAATGTAATGCAAACTGAATCTGTTAGCAAAATTTGTCTCCTAAAAGTAGCGAAAAAGTAGCGAAGTAGCGACTACATTTCAAAAGTAGTGTAGCTAACTACATTTTTCAAAAAGTAGTTGTAGTTGTAGTTAGCTACATTTTTCGAAAAGTAGCGGTAGTTGTAGTTCGCTACAAAAAAAAGTAGTTTTTCCCACCACTGTATATATATATATATATATATATATATATATTGTAATTATTCAGCTTGTAATTACCAGTAATAACTATACACATATTTATATTAAAATTGTTTTGCTTTTGGTGTGAAGTTGGGATCTTCGTTTTTCTCAAATGCTGTGGCAAGTAAAAGGCTCGCCTTATTTTATGTTTGTAAGGAATTTGAATTTAACTACATAATATCCATTTAGCCCGAACGTAGCTTATAGAACTTATCAAATATATGCGGACAAAAGAGTGAATATTGGGATAGTGAAAAGTTTTAAGGCACTTTAATAAAATCGAATAAACGAAATGTACGTTTTGGGTGGTACGAAGTGTCCACCCTCCTTCCAGAGCCGTGCTTAGGGGGTGGCAAACTGGGCCATCGCCCAGGGCCTCTAACTGCTTAATTCGTGGATATCAGGTGATCAAACTTTCATTAACGTTATTTTGTTGACGAAAACCCTTATTTTTCGTTTATGGGGGGAGGGATTGAAGCTTTTAAATGTCGATTAAATTAATGCTTTTAAATGTGCAGAATATGTAATTTCGTGTGTAGCTTTTCTTTTTTCAAGTTTACAACATGTTAAGTAGCTAGATGCAGCTGTTACATTACGGAAACTTATTGCATTAAAATCTTAATTAGTTAATTTAATTTACTTAATTACAGTAGCAGCAGCAGCGATTTGTGCTGGGGGGGGGGAAGACATGATAACATCCGCAATGATTTAGTAAGTAAAGAAAAGGGAAAGGACTCTAATTTTTTTTCGTCTAGGGCCGCTAAACATGTTTTGTCCAGGGCCCCCTAAAACCCTAAACATGTCCTTGCCTCATTCACTACGCTCCTACGAAGAAGGGTCGAACCTTTTGCACCCCCGAAACGTGTGTTTTAGGGGTGAACGCTAGACGAAAAATAGGCCTCTCGCAAAATAGCCTAAAAGATTTGTCTCGTCTCGTAAAATCGTTATATCATAATGTTAAAAATGCTTCTCTCATCTAACAAGATCCCTGTATCGTAATCGTAATGTTAAAAATGTTTGTCTAATCTTGCAAAAAAGGTCTAAATCTCTGTCTCGTCTCGCATCCATCCCTATGCGTACTGCTCTAAATAAAACTTGAAAAATTCGAATTTATGGTAGGTTCCTAGAATTTGTTTTAATGTATCCCTTTTTTGTGGGAATATATATTTTACGAAACGTTTAGATATATCGAATTTTTTCTTGTGTCAACTTTGAATTACTCAAGATTGGCTGCATTTTTATTTGTTCTTTAAACCAAGTATTAAACTGTATTTTGAGTATAATGCTAGCATTTTTAGTTTTTCTAATAGGTTAAGCATGGTTTCAATAGTGGATTAAGCTCCCTAACAATGCAACAGATTTTTAGGTTAAAGGGGGGGGGGTCACGGCCCCCACTGCGATTACGGGCCCTGAACTCAGTATCAGAGACGTCCTCCCCCCTCCATTTTACTGTCGCATGCTACATTATTATTGCAATTGCATGATTATATATCTTATCTTTTTAGAATGTAATTTAACCTGAAAATAGAGGATAATTGAAGAGCTGAGTGGATGAATATATTAAGTGACATTTTTACAGGTAAAATAGAGATTTCGGGGTGAAAGAACATGTTTTACTGCTGGATTGTTCCTGGTTCTGCCAATCTTACCATAAGGCAGTTTTCAGTGCATGAACAGAAAATAAATGAATTGATGAAAAACGACACTCTATTGATTTTACACTTGAATATCTAAAAATTTCTAAATTGTGCCTTAACATGTTCCTCCACTCAGCTCTTCAATTATAGTAACCATTTTGCAAGTCTTAAACTATATAAAACTAAAACGACCACAGCAAGTATATTATTTAACACACTAAGATTAAAATAAAAAGAGTCAATAAATACGAAATCGATTAACTGTTCAGAAGCCAATCTTTTGTGTGATTTCTTTTACATCTTTTTGGTCTGAAAGCGACTAAACAGAGCACGAGGTTGGCCATCTGGGCTGCTGTAGGCTCTGATATATATATATATATATCAACATCATAAGGCCAAAGGAGGATCCAAGAAAATTATATTTACATTATAGATAAATTACACTATAGATAAAGCCCCACTTAATACTGGGGCTTATACCAGTATTAAATGGGCTTTACACGAGATAAAATGAGTATTCACGATTACTCCCCCCTCCAGAAAAGTTTCTGGATCCGCCCTTGCATAAGGCTGAACTGAACTTCTTGTAACTCTTCATTTTCATGACACTTCAAAAATTTAGTAATAGTCTGACGACCTTTAGCTACTTTTTATAATTTGTCTTTTTGGAACCTTTAACGCTTTGAGGCGCAACCCTTTCCCAATGCTGAAAAAGGGACAGCCGTTGCCATCGCTCGACTTAACTAGCAGCAAGATGGCAGACGATCGAAACGTTCATCGCGTGCCACAGATCGAGAGACACCTTTTTTGACGACAGCTGGCTGTGCCGGCACAGCCAGCTGTCGTCGAAAAAGGGGTCTCTCGATCTGTGGCACGCGATGAACGTTTCGATCGTCCGCCATCTTGCTGGTAGTTAAGTCGAGCGATGGCAACGGCTGCCCTATTTTCAGCATTGGGCAATCTATCCAGCTGTTCTCGCATCCTTCCATTTTTCAGCAGATGCCAGTGCTGTTAAAAATAATCGTGACATTTTTTTACGGGAAATGTGCTAAAAAGTAAAGGATTCTCGTGGAGCTATGTCACCCGCAACTATTTTTATAGAAATCAAATCTGTTCTTCGTGACTGGCAACAGTCAAAACGTCAGAGTTTGGTGTTCCCAGAACGGGATCACTGCGCGTTAAAGGGTTAAAGCTCCAGATTCAACCAATCTTATTAAATATTTATGATAAAATGTTTATCATAAATATACATTTTAAATTTTAAGCTACAATTAGCTGTAGAATCTTGTAAAATTTTACTAGATGAAAAAAATGAAAATATTTTTTTCTACTGTGTATTATGCCATTATAATTAAACAGTTAAAGTATGCAGGGCTGCGTCCGCCCCCCCCCCAAGACTCGGCCCTGGACCCAAGGGTCCACTCAGCCCCACCGTAGTGATTCACCCCCCCCCTTTGTTTTGGAGGTTCGAATACATTCGCTGAAAACGACCAACAAATAATCTCAATAAATATAGCCAGATCTGCGAAAACAATTTGAATATTGCAACCATTCTAATTCTAATATCGCCAAATCTGAGACAGCAGTTTTTACGCGGGAAAAAGAGGTCTGATATATATTATATCTGTCTCCTTTTTTTTTAAATTTTTTTTTAAATTTTTTTTTTTTTTGCACCTGCCATGAGTTTCGTCAGAAAAGCAGAGAATCAGTATTATTGAAGAAGAATCTAAATAGCGTTTTTAAATAAATGAGTCTGAACTGAACAAAATATCTGCCTACTTTATCTTTTTGACTATTACATGAAAATACTGTACCATGGCTTTATTAATTTTATGGGTAAGGAAGTAAGTGCAGGAGCCCCACAGCTTTCCTAGGGGGTGGCCAGAAACGTACCCAGAAAAAAAAATTCGGGGAATGTCCAAAAATTTTGGAGGGAGTCCAAACGGTAAAAAACTCAAAAATTTTCACAAAAAGACTTAATTTTCATCATTATTATTTTGCTAACAAATAATGAAATTTACGCGGGGGGCGGGGGTGGACTCCCAGGACCCCCCCCCTGTATACGTCCTTCGGTGTGGAAAACTGGGCAACTGCCCAGGGCAGCCAAAAAACTGTTGAAATCGTCGATCGACATCAAGTAGCCAAATAAACTTCCTAACCTAGAACTGAAAACTGCACATCAGTAAGCCGAGAAAAAAGACAGATTTTGTAATTTAGTGTACAGCTTTCTCCTTCAAATTTACTGCATGGCTAAGCTAGACTGCAGATTTTACATTATGAGGGAAAGCAGTAGCGTAGCCAGAATTTTATTTCGGAGGGGGGGGGGCTGAGTTTCAAATTGTAAGCTACATTCAATTAAAAGCTAAATATCAAATTGCAAGCTAAGTAAAGTGTCCCATTTCGCGGGAAGGGGGGGACTGCAGTCCCCTCAGCCCCCTCTTGCCACGCCCCTGAGGGAAAGTATTGCATTCAAATCTTAATTAATTAAATAATCAAATTTACTTAGTTAGATTCAGCAGCAGCAAAGGCTTTTTTTAATTGGGGCCGGGGGGGCAGGTCAAGATCCACAATTTATTAAGTAGACAAATTTGAAAAATTTGTAATTATTTTTTGTCTTGGTCCGCTAAACATGTTCCGCCCAGGGCCTGTAAAACCCTTAGCACGTCCCTGGAGCCCTGATTTGTTTTATTGTAAATTTTAGCATTAATTACCTGATTTATTATAAAATTAAGTAAGCTTCTTGTTTTACCACTGTTTTATCTAATGTAATAAAATAAATATGAATAGAAACAATTATGAAGGTTGCTAGAAATTTTAATTTAATCTAAAATTCTCTGAAAGAAAAGAATTCCAGAGAACTGAGCTCCCATGCAACTTAATCCATGAATGGCCTTTGTGTAATGCTCTCCCTTCTTATATTTTTGTACCTCTATTCGGGTAGATTTTAAAGGGGGCTTAACATAGAAACAGGGACATAGCGAGAAAAAATTTCGGGTGGGGGGAGAGGGGGTCCCGAAGCTAAAACGCTAGAATTTCTCATAAATTGCATAAATTTAGTGACATCCATAACAAAATTCAAATTTCGGGGGGGGGGGAGAAGGCAGCCCCAGGACACCCACCCTGGCTACGCCCCTGCATAGAAGCCTTCAATTTTCTTTTCAGGAAAGTTTCAACAAAACTATAAAAAAATTAATAGAAAGTCTAAAGATTTTAGAATAAAATTTATAATTCTGTACATTAGGCGCCTAATACAGCGGCTGGGGGTAGGGGGTTCACTGTAGGTGTAGTGAATATTTTTATACCATATTGAACTTGTTTGTATTATTTTAGTTTTCGTACTAAATATGAAAGTCCAATATGAACTCCTCCACCACCCCCCACATTCAATAATAATAATAATAATATAAACGTCTATCAGAGTTTGATTAAGCCAACGTGCGGCCTCGGGCCGACATCTGATATAGGTCCCATTTATTTAAATGAAATAAAGAAATTTATGTTAACACTACGAAATATTTACTGGCCCTTTTGCTTCTACTTTGGATATATAAAGGAGAGGAAATAGTTAAAAGAAAGTTTAAAAAAAAAAGGGGTAAAAGAAATTGATAGCTTTTATCATGATTTTCCTTAAAAACTTAATTTTCAATCAAATTTTAGAACTTATTTATTGAAGTACTTTTTTATTATTTAATAAATTGAAGGAGTGTGTTTCTCAATTCAGTAATGCCTTAATTAGTAAAAATCTGTTTAAAATGAATATTTTTAATAGATATTTACTTTATATTGTCGATATTTTTAAAATGCCAAACATATCTTCCGAATTATTGGGATAAAATGGTTCCTGACGGATGTTTTAAATGTATTTTATATTTTTAAACATATATTTTTCTTATATATTTATTCTTCGTTATTTAATGACAAATTTGTGCTGTATTTCCTTGGTGATATTTTATGTTAAAAATAAACAAAGATGGTTTATCTGTATTTTTGTAAGTAATAGTTTAATTTATGTATATGAGCTAATAAATAAAGTTTCTTTTAGAATATTCATACAGAATACATTATGTGATAAATGGAATTAAACACAGAATAGTTTAGAAAAACATATTGAAAAATTATTTTATTATTTTGGAAGTTTTATATATGGGTTTATTGTTTGTAAGAGTGCAAAATACAACTTTTGGAAAGGGATGAATATTTTTAAAATAAATCCAAATGGTTTTAAATTTAAAGCTATATACCCTGCATTTTTTTAATATATAATTTGTATTTATCGATTAACGCATGCCTTTTTTATATGTAAGGTAAATTAAATCTTCATATTCTTGGATAAATGCTTAAGATGCGTGATTTATAAACAAACTACTTTCTCATTGTAGAATTTTTGCATTTGAATGTTGAAAAACTAAATATGTATCTAACAACTGTGCTTCATTTCTTGAATAGAATTTTAAATCAAAAGATTAAAGTTGTCTTAAAATTCACATATTTATTTTATTAAGAGGCATTGCAGGGGCAAATCAGGCAGGGCGTTTCCATCACCCTCTCAGAATTTCATGAATTTTTTTTTCTTCTTGTGTTGCCTTACCCAAGGAAAGAACAAATCTGAAATATTTTTGATTTACCTCTTTTAGTTTTGGAGTTATGGGGGGTCAAAGTACCCCAGACAAGTGACGTAGAAATAATTTGGGGCCATTTTTGCCACTTTATTGTCTCGACTGTAACTGGATCAGAGGTGCTTCAGAGAATTTTTTAATTTTATCCTATAATATACCTTGGATATTAACATCTCGAATTGAAAATTCATTCGAAAATAGTCAGAGCCCCCGAAATTTCATAAAAAATACAGTTCTAAAATTGCTTTAAATCTTGGTTCTGACGTGATAGAGATAAATATTTTACACACTGCAGTTATATATCTTCATACAAAGTGAATCCAATGTTAAAAATATTTGAAGGCCCCTCGGTACGGAACCCCAAACATGGTCCTTAATGCTAATTTATGCAATTTCGAAGCATTGGTACAGCTGAAGCCGACTTCCCACAGGCGAACTATTGCCATGGAGATGTAGTATCAACATAGTAGTTTCAAATTATGTAAAAACATTTTTTGAAGGTGCAACTGTTTCCAAGAAAAATCCCCAAAAATCCCTCCCTATTTGCGACATTCCACTGACACGCTTGGGGACATTTCGGCGTCACTTTTAGAAGTGTAATCGACTGTAGCAATATTGAAAATGAACTTTTTCTGCATATATCACAAATGTATCCCCATATATCAGAAATAGTTCTTCTACAGGGGCACTCTAAAGAATTCATTACGCTGTATGTGGATCTCTGTAGCTAGAGAACCGATTCGAAATTTTTTTTCACGGATAGAAAACTACACTATTCCCAGGGCCGGCCACGTGTGTGTGTGTGTGTGAGGGGGGGGGGGTGCTGCGAATGCAAAGCACCCCGGCCCCGGCTTTAGAGGGGCCTCCAAATCAAAAGTAGCTCCCTATATTTTTTTTAATCTTATATTTAATCTAACACACAGCTAGAAATTTCAAACCATTATATTATGTTAGTTGAATGAAAGTATTGCAACTCGGCATCTTCAAAAGTTTAAAACATCATTAAAAAGAGGTTCTTTTCTACTGGGTTTAATAGGATATCCCATATCACTTCTCTTTCACCTTTTTCCAAAGGAGGGAAAAATCATCTGAACCCCAGATTTGAAGAGGTAGAGATGCACTGCACAGTCCTCTTTCCCCATTTGTCTGTTGCTAAAACTATCCTGTGAATGATCGGGCCTGGGAACGGAATTTAAAATGACCCAGACTTTATTATCGAAGACTTCGGAGAAGACTAGTGTGAAAGACAAAGAAGGAGGTCTGGCAGAGTTCGTCTCCAGTGTGAGGATGGAGCAGACATCGCTTATGCCGGCCCCTTCCGTTCTGATATAAGCATATGCATTCACACATACTTCAAACGTAAGTAGTTTTTTGAGTATATTGATCTCACATGTGTACGTATGTGTGATGCACATACATTTATACTGTAAATAACAGTATCGTTTTATAATTTCGGGGCCCCTTTTTCAACGGGACCCCCGAATAACTGCCCTGTTTGCCCTTGACTTTAGTCAGGCTATGGGTTCTGGGAATAATCTCCTTTTCTTTGTACAAACCATTTTCATAAATTTCCATGTTCGCTTTTCACAAAGTTATTAAAAAGATCATTTCATGCTTGGATACTCATTAAGTCTGATTTTTGCGAATGCTGCCGAGTGCGAATTGACTTCTGATTTGTGGCAAAAATTAGCCATGCGATATTTACTGTTTCAATTTGGGGCCCAATGATTTCAGAAAATGTTTCTTTTCTCTCCCCCATCCCACTTCTGAAGAAAAAATATACATTTAAATATATAAATCCCAATCCAGATTTTTGTTAGCTACTGGGCTGGGAAAACTGCATTAATAATTACTACATATCAAAATTGACTCCAGAGTGAAAATATAGGACATTAGGTACGGCAAAATCAATGAAGACCATCAGAAAACCGTACTAGGCTTTTCAAATTTTTTTGCTGTGTTCAATCATAAATCTAATTTAAAGATAAAAATGTACGAAATAAACGTAACTACAGGTCCTGATAAATCATTCGGGGCCCTAAAAGACTTAAATTTGGGGTAGGCTTTAATGCAGTGGAGTGTTTTTAATGGGAACATTTATGAAAAAGTAAATATTTGTCAGAGTTAAATTAGTTGATGTGATCCAAACTGCAAACATAGTAAGTCCAAAAACTTGACGGTGTACTTCAATCTACTCTCCTCTGAACTTTAAAAGACGCTCTATATAGATTTGTAAAAAATATAAATGTAAAAGTTTTGTTCAGCTACAAAATGATTCCATGTATGGTCATTATTTTATTTTACATTCAGGCAATATTAGCTAAAACAGTTTGGATGGTAAAGTTCTCGGAAGTTATATCTTAAACTGTGTTCTAAGCGTGGAATGTCGAAGAAACGAAATATGCCTCGATGTCGGTTTTTGTACACCAACTGAAGTAATAGCGCCAGCAATTCGAAAAACTTCAGGTCTATTTATTAAACTTCACTGCAGGCAGAAATAAATGAGAAAACGGCGCCTTTTATGAAATTTTCAGAAAAAATCTTATAAATGGAACTGCACAGCAAAATTTTCAATTTTTAATAAAATTTTCGCAACTAATACACGTTCATCGTTTATTATAGTGCATAGCACAGCTTGTAAACAGACATTCTAAAAATTTTGAAGTATTTGACATAAGTCGTTTTTTTAATTTAGGTTCCAAAATTATGTAACTTATTCGAAAGACTCCGTTGATTATTTGGGGACTTTACATTGTAGGTACAAATAATAGGATATACCCCCTCCCCTTAAAACTAAAAAACAAAGCTCCGTTCTAGAAAGCTTGTTGAATAATTAGGCCATAGTTGAAAGTGTTTGGTTAGTGTTAGTAGTAGTTTGTTTACAAACTTAAGATTTAAAAAAATATATACAAATTATTTAAAAGAAAAAAAAATATTTTAAGAAAATTCTTCTCAGATTTACCATATTTTAGAAATTTCCGTATATATATGAACATTTTTAAGTGGTTATCAACAAGCCTTGACTGTAATGAATTGTGCATACATTTTAACCTGTCGTTAGTAATTTTTTAACTTTAGGCTACCATTCCAAGAATAAATATTCAGATTTTCGTTATATGAAAAATAATTTTCCAAAAATTTACCATAGTTGTATAGATAGCCTCCAGCTGTTGCCCTTGTTTATAGCTTGTTATTATCACTTATATGCGGCACTCGGGTAAACAGTACAGAGTAAAAATCTGTTAAAGTACATGTTTAAAAATTACGGTTCAAGTGCGCTAAAGTACATAATACGCATACGAACATCATACTATTGTTAAGTATTCATTTTTCTCGAATGGGAGAAGATCTCTGGAACTCAAGAAAAAATCAGGTGACCAGAGGGGTATTTTACACAGGAGAAAATCATCCTTTCTGCTACCATTTGAAAGAAAACTAATGGGATGTGCTGGTGCGCACATGTTTGTAAACAAACCTAGAAGTTTCGGATAGCCATTCATGTTCAACTTTACGTGTTCCACGTCTGGAATTAATTAAAAATAACCTATATTGGAAATAATCTTTCCAGGCACACAAACAAAGTCTCTTGTGTTACAAATATGTTGGCCAAATCGACAGCACTGTAACTTCTTGGGTGTGGAATTGTAGCGTTTGAGAATTACAGCTAAGTTCCTTTTACAGGATAATAATTTAATTTTTTACAATTTAAAACAATCTTGATTAAATATGCTGCTATATACAAGTAAATAAGAGTTCGTTGGACATTATTAATAGAAGACTAGTCCTTTCACACGGGCAGAGCCCTTCACTCCACAACCAGACTTGCAAAGAAACAGTTTACAGGGCAGCGCCCTACAGTCCTTCGATCGGACTTCAAAAATTTTCGGTGGAGGATCTCCGAAAATTTTCCTCTAGAACCTCACCTCTTCAGCTCGCGCTCCGAACTGCCAACTGCTCCGGGGCTCTCTTGTCCGGTTTCTTCCCCCCTCATCTTTTTGGATCTCTCCAAAGACGGGGGTGGATTCAATGATCCCCAATTGGTCCGTACTGGCGCCTGTACGTCTCCGCTAGAACGCACCTTCAGATCCGCTGACGTAGGAGCTATCAATTTCGGCAGCTCTTTGAAGGGGTGTTCCTTTGTAACAAGTTGTCTGGAAAGGCGACACCAAGTCTGCCCTTTTGTGCGGATGGAAATGGGAATTTTACAGCACTCTTCTAGTTTTTGAGACCTGATATTTGAGCCCGTGTTTTGTTAGTCTCTTGATTTCATTAACTCAAAACCATTGCAAGGATATTTTTGCATTGGACGTTTTACGAATCTATTAACATCTGCATACGGTGTACATATATTTTTTTAAGAACCAGCTTTTTTCAGGAATAACTTCAATTTTATATAGTTCCTCAAACCTAAATTATGGATTGAAGTCTATCAATTTAATCATATTTTCAAACTTTGAAGAATGTAAGTCAATATTAGGTTATTTTCATCACTAGCATTTTTGCAGATTGTTTCTTATTTTGCACTTACTGCATAGAGATTCAAAGTATGCAGTTAGATGAATGTTCTATGTCTGTTTTTATTATACCAGGTGTTTCAAAACAGATGTTAGTTAGAGCGATTATCTATTAAACCGTAGTGATAGAAACATTAATTTCAATTAGAAAAGTTAGTCAATTAAGAGCAGCTTTCAGAGATGGCAATTATTTTACTAGGAGCTGTATACATATTAAAATAAGAAATTTATTTTTTAAATGATCCCCAAGTTTCTAATTGAAAGTATGTTTCTATCACTTACGGTTTACAAGATAATCGCTGTAACATCTACTTTGAAATACCCGGTATACTTTGATTGATTTGGGAGAAAAAATAAAATTGTTGATTCTATGTTAAATTGTTTAGAAAGCTTTAGCATATAAGCTCTATGTCTCTTCCCTCCCTCGCTTTTTCAATATGGAATTTTTTGTTTATTATCATGTCAGTCAAAAGAGCATTTATTTAATTATGGATCATTAAAAAGTTATTTTATATATATCGTCTTCATTCACTATATTTTGAAGCTATTAACATCATTTTCAGGGATGCTCTAGAGCGGATAGATTCACAGTTTCTCACAACTCTCCAGTACTATCCTTCGAGAAAGGTCATTCTCCCTCTTTTAACAGCAAGCTTAAAAAACTAATGACATACTACCCCACAGATTTTACTAGCACGTTCGAACCGATTGATTTGTATTTTGAATTTTAAACCCGATATTGTCACCACCATTAAAATCTCATCAAAGGGATTTTAGTTTATGTATGTGTGTTATGTTTAACGTTCTGTATATAAATATAGAACAACTCATTCATGCATTTTCATCGTTTGGTATTTTGGGGTGTCCCAAAAAATGCTTTCAACCGGGCCTCTTCAGATAGAAGGCCGGCCCTGACTATTCCCGAGTATTATAGGCTACCTTTCAGCATGCAGCATAACTAGTTCTTTTACAGGTGCACTCAAAAGAATTCTACATTACTCTATATGGACATCTCTGTAACAACTGAACCGAAGATCTTTTCACTGAAAGCTATACTATTCCTGAGAAATATAGGCTAAAATTCATGCATGCAGCATAATTTAGAGGAACACTAAAAATAATTCGTAAACACTATCTTAAATGTCTCCATTCGCCAAATGCGAAAAAAAAAATATCTAAATTAATTAACTTTACATATACCTTGTCTTATGCTTCATTTAAAATAAACAAAAAGTAAATAATATTGTGAATAAAAGAAATTGTCGAAATTCTACATCTTTTATTTCTAACTTGTATACTATTTTACAACAAAATTCTCAAGTACAAAGTCTCGGGTTATTTACTTAGTTTTATTATAGAGTCTGTTGTATTGTTTATTGTGAGGTGCTTTGATACTTTTTATAAAAGCAATCGTAAATGGAGTAACAGCAAATTCATTTGGACAAAAAAAATATCCTGTCTGTAGTGACTGTTTTGTGTCATCTCGTCTTGGCCATTTAATGAATGAGAGTCAGGTATTGTATGCAAATATTTCATTGTAGCAGTCCCATCTATTTCTGATAAAACGATGACCCTTCCACTGTAAAATAACTTTTCCTTTTCCAATGCCTAGTAAGAGTTCAGCTTAATGTTAGCAACTTCCTACTTTTTTTCACTAGTCTACAAAGAAAATTATATTTAAAACAGAAATAATGGAAAATGCTGTATAATAAAAATATTTTATTTATAGAACATGTACAAAATTTTTATTATTTGACAAGTATTTTGAGTGTCCCTGTAAATTATGGTACATGCATACATTTTAGCCTATGTTACTCAGGAATAGTGTAGCTTTCAGTGAAAAGATCTTTAGAATCGGTTCAGTAGCTACAGAGATATAGCGTAATGCATTAGAATTCTTTTGAGTGTTCCTGTAAAAGAACTAGTTATGCTGCATGCTGAAAGGTAGCCTATAATACTCAATAATAGTGTAACTTTCTATCAGTGAAAAAAAATTCCGAATTGGTTCAGTAGTTAGAGATCCACATACAACGTAATGTAATTCTTATGAGTGCCCTGTAAAAGAACTTTATGATATATGGAGGATATATTTGTGATATATGCAGAATAAGTTAATTTTCAATATTGCTACAGTCGATTAAACTTCTAAAAGTAACGCCAAAATGTCCCCAAGAGTGTTAGTGGAATGTTCCAAATAGGGAGGTACTTTTGGGGATTTTTCTTGGAAACAGTTGTACCTTCAAAAAATGTTTTTCATAATATGAAACTACTATGTTGATACTACATCTCCATGCCAATAGTTCTCCTGTGGGAAGTCGGCTTCAGCTGTACCAGTGCTTCGAAATTGCATAAATTAGCATTAAGGACCATGTTTGGGGTCCCGTACCGAGGGGCCCTGGGGGGCCTTCAAATATTTTTAACATTGGATTCACTTTGTATGAAGATATATAACTGCAGTGTGAAAAAAGTTTTTCTCATCACGTCAGAGCCAAGATTTAAAGCATTTTTAAAACTGTATTTTTTATGAAATAGGGGGGGGGGTATTTCGGGGACCCTTGTTTGGGGGCTCTGACTATTTTCGAATGAATTTTCAATTTGAGATGTTAATATCCAAAGTATATTATAGTATAAAATGAAAAAATTCTCTGAAGCACCTCTGAGCCAGTCACAGTCGAGACAATAAAGTGGCAAAAACGGTCCTAAGTTATTTCTACGTTACACGTCTGGGAAACTTTGACCCACCATAACTCCAAAACTAAAAGAGGTAAATCAAAAATTTTCAGATTTGTTTTTTCCTTGCGTAAGGCAACACAAGAAAAAAAAATATGAAATTCTGAGATGGTGATGGGAAACTTTTTCTTCTTTCGTCCGATTTGCTCTTGCAATACCTCTTAATTAATTACTAAATATTGATTAGGAAATTCAATTAATATGACATGTTTATTAAAAATAATCTTGTACAGAAAATTATTAAAAATACTCTTATATAATCTTGTGAAATGCAGTTATGCTTGCTCAGCTTGATTGTGCTTTTGAAATCTAGTACAAATATTTAATTTATGTCATCGAATCAACTATCTTTACTTAAATTTCATTTTGTTTCACTTTAATTCCGACTGAAATTTCATAATTATAATTTCTATACTTGTTATTAGTTGGAAACATTTTTGTTGACAGAAAATTGAAAATATTTATATAATCCATACTAAACGTGAAAAAGAGCCAAATTTTAGTTAAAAATCAGCTGAAACTTTAATTATAAAATAATATGAACTGCCTGTTTAGTCTCTGAATTTTGTAAATCAGGAAAAAGTTGTAATATAGAAGTAGAAAAAAAATAGGTAATGTTTATGGTGATAAGATGAAAAATCTTAAACGAATTCAGTATTAGTTTTACGTGAAATTCTAAAACTTATTCATTGACGGACTTCTGATGAAAGGGGTATTATATTTGATTTTATAAATACTTTTCTCTTATATGATCTTTTGCAGGAATGTGCTTTTTATATCTGGTAATGCCTTTATTAATTACATTTGTGATCGATTACAATTTATATACTTCTCTTTTTAAAAATTTTCCTCAGTTCTACAGTAAAATAAAATCTTCCATACAATATTCTTGGGAAAAAATTGCCTATGTAAAAGCTTTGATAACTATTTATGATCTCGGTTTAAAAATTTTGTATTTATGTTGCACTAGTAAATAATAAAAATTATTTAAGCTCTTAAAATTATATTCTCCACTTTTTTTTGTAAGCCTTTAAAGCAAGTGCATAATAAGAAATGTATTCTGAAAATAATGATAATTAAGTGCGTTTACTTTAACTGACGCTCTGAATGCGCAAATTCTGGCTTAATAAATAATAAATACCATTTGTGTTGTTTCTACTTTCTTTGAAAATGTCTCAATTTAAAAATTCATATTTGCATTTTAAAAGGGGAGGGGGGGGGGGGAATAAAAAAATACATTTAAAAGATTCGAATGAATTTATATGTCAAATTTTGAAAAATCATTTAATATTAATAACAATTAATTACACACAGTACGGTGAATTTTGCTTTAAATCCTGTATTTAATTTACTTGGAGTTAGAATACAAATGAAAGCTTATTTTGACAAAATAAATATAAGAAAAATACTTATTAAAATAAATACTTCTCTATGGGCACTATTTTTAACTTTAAATCTAAAACTATCTCTACAGGAACTAAAACAGTTTTAAGAGCGAGCGAAAAGAGTACAAACGTTTATTCTACTGTTCAGTGAAGGCCTAGTATTTGCGACGTCACAAACCTGCGCGCAGGCTTTGTTATACATCTCCCGTTGGTGGTGTATTCATATAATTTATCAGCTTGATTTTAGGATTTAAAAAAAAAAAAAAAAAAAAAAAAAAAAAAAAAAAAAAAAGACACTCATTTCAACCATTTCCACACACCCCTCTTACCCTATTCTGCTTATTATTTGATTTTTAACTATGTATTTCTTATTCTTTTTATTTCTAAAATATTTCAATTCAAATTGTTATTACAGGTGTATTTGGGCTGTGAGTTGGAGTTGCCTTATTCACATATTTATATGAAGCTATAAAAGCCTTTCGTCATTATTTAGTAATATTACAGATACCCAGAAGATACAATTATTATTTTATATGATGCAAGTCACCATAACTTCTTCCATTGGTTGAGTTCTTCACCCCACAAAGCACTGGAAAGGTAATTGGTTTTATTAATTTAAAAAGAAATTAGAGCATTGTTTTGATTATAACTTTTATCATGGTATTAGGTTAATTTAAAATTATGTTGTCTAGGCCTTCAAAGCAAACTTTGCTTTGCTTTGCAGGCCTAGTATTTGCGACGTCACAAACCTGCGCGCAGGCTTTGTTATACATCTCCCGTGGGTGGTGTATTCACGCACCAAAACGAACGATGGACATGGAAGAGAAAACGCTGCTGCTAATTAATTTGGTTTCTCATTAATGGTATAGTACAAAGTAGCGATTATTTTTAATTTTAAAAGTAAGCTATAGTGAAAGCCAACCATTGCATTTATATCATTTTCATGTAATCACTCGTGGAATTTTTTTTTTTCAAAAATGCAAACTCTTGAAATTTTAATTTAATTAACATTTATTTTAGTTTAATTTTTTTCAATCTACATAGAAGATAGTGGGATTTTGTGAAGCATTAGGGTGGGGGGGGGGATCATGAATTACATTTGTTCAACTGATTTTTTTTTGACTTAATAATTAGTTACGAGGAATATATGTATTCAAAACAAGTCCACCTTACACCTTTAATTAGCCAGATCGTTAGTGGTAGTTCATTTGCCCGCAATAACTCACGTATTACTCTTGGAAGATCCAGCATGAGAATCTAAAATGAAATTATCACGCAGAAGTACCTGAAATAAAATTAGCATTGCTGATTTTCAATAAAATAGACCAAATTAGAACTAATAGCCCGGTCAGTTTAGACATCGGAGGTTACAAAAATTCACACCCAGCTGAAAGTTGGTAGGATTGTTCAAAATACCATCATAAATGAAATATGAAATGTCCTCATCGATCCGACACCTGTAAAAAAATTTACTCGGGGTCAAAGGTCAGAAAAACTGGTTCTTCGCGATTTTCAGCAAAACGGTAAGTTTTATCACAAAATTAGTTCAGACAAAAATTGTAGATCAGATAATTATCTATAAATAATGTCTAAATACTTTTTTTCCTAAGAGCCACCGTTTTGAGGTATAACGATTCAAAAAGTTGGAAGAGTTGTAATCGTCATCCAGCAAGCGCACACACGTTTAAATTACGTATTCCCGATGTCGAAATGTCGAAAATAGGTCGATGAAAAATTACAGCAAAAAATAGCGTTTAAAAGAGATCAAACATACATTGTGTTGTCGACGTTATAAAGAGCCGTTCGATTTTGGTCAGGGAGGCGGCTATCTTCGACTGTTAATGTTGGTCGCCCTCAGGAGGTCTATGATCCGTCAATACATCGCCGATTTTCCGCTAATGGCTTCGGCGGTCTGAGAGACCTCCCCCCCCAGCCAGCCAAGAAGAAACACGCGATGGAGCATCGAGAAATTTTTTCAGCTTAGTTAATAGTCAGTTGAACGTCGAATAAACAGGGAGACAGAATTTATGGGGTCCTTTCTCGCGACCTTTGACATGTCCACCCCAACCGTTTTCTCAGAAAATAGATGCTTTTTTTTTCTTTTTTGTGTGTGTATTCGTTCATGGTTCGCGTGGCTCGTACTTCGCAGTTTTTTATGCAAGGGTAGAACTCGCTCCAGCGTGTAGTTAATGGCTGAGCTCAGCTGCGCTACATAGAGCAGTAAAATTTCCATAGTTTTAATTATAAAAGTGGATATTTTTCAAGTATCTCTTGGAATATTTTACAAGTTCAATGCTAACACGATTTATCGTTAGCTTGGCGTATTAATAAGTTTGTCTGGCTCTCTTTAAATTGTGTTGGCCGGTGATGTTAATAAAGTTTATCGGGGTAACTACAAATTTTAATTCCAGCCATCAAAATTTTAGAGGTGAGTTAAATAATTATTTAACTAATAATTATGTGCTTTGTTTCTTTTATTCATTTTCTTTTTAATTGCTAATTATAAGTCTTCTTATTTGTATTATAGAGTGAATTATAAAGGTACAATTGGCATAAAATCAACTGTTTACCTTAAGCATATGAAATATTTTTTCTCATTATAAGCACAAATTTACTTAATGTAAACTTACTATAACAAAAGTCAACTTATTATTGCATTATGGCATAACTTACAATGAAATAGATTAAAGCACTTTATGCAAAGTTTTTTTTTCTTTTTAAATTGTATACTAATATGTGTGCATTTAGTATGTAATTTAAACCTATTTGGAGTAGTAAAATTGAACAAATCAAAGAATTAAGAGAGATAAATAAAAAAATTGTTTGTGTAATGAAGTAGACAAAATTTTTCTCGTGGGAGGGTGAGAGGGGGGGGGGATTTGTAGATAGAAAACTTCTTCATATTTTATTACAGGAAAACTGTAATAAACTATGGAGATAAAAAAGCAGGCTTATTCGTCTAATAGAAGTGGTTCCTTGACGATTTCGTCGAATCCTGACAGTTTATATACGTAGTAATTATGCCGGAATTCCAGACATTTAGAGAATATGCCAGTCACACACCATTTACATACGTCGTGAAAGCATGGAAATTCAAACTTCTTGTAGGGTGCACATGCCGTTTAAAAGGAAACACTTTATATTTCTAAAATTAATACATTATACTACTAGTTGTTAGCTAATGAAAAGCAATTTTGAATTAAATGATTAGAAATAACAAGTTTTAAATTAACTTCTAATCGTTTAGATAAAGTTATAAAATTTATATTCATAAAAGTTTGAAAATATACAAAAATATATTAAAGTTAAAATATAATCTTGATTTTTAATTTAAAAGATAAGTAAACTCGCACGAACAACTTATGTCACTAATTTACATTTTAAAGGGTTTCCATTTTTTCCCCCGGTACATTTTATTAATCGTTTTGGCTGTATTAGGTATTTTTAATAAAAGGGTGCAAAAAATTATTTAATCTACTCTTATAAACTATCTAAATATTTTCATATATTGGTTAAAAAGTAACCTTTTTTATATAAAATAAGTAAATTATATTTACTGTTAGTAAAATTGCATTTTAAACTGTATTCCTTACTTAACTAAATTTACTAATATTTTATTTAATTTTTAAGTTACTTTTTCACCATCTTTCACCAATATATGAAGATATTTAGATTGTTTATAACATTGAATTAAACAGCGTACCTCCCCCCCTTTTATTAAATATACCTACAGTAAAAACAATTCATAAAATGTACCGGGGGAAAAAAGTAAACCCTTTAAAATGTAAAATAGAGACATAAGCTATTTATGCAAGTTACTGATCAATTAAATTCAAAAAATCAAGATTATATTTTTCTTTAATGTATTTTCTCTGTGTTCAAATTTTTATGAATGTATATTTTACAACTTCATCTAAACGACTAGAAGTTAATTTAAAACTTGTAATTTCTGCACATTTAATTAAAAATTACTTTTTATTAGCTAACAAACTAATATTAAAATGTATTATATAGAAATATAAAATGTTTCCTTTTTAAACGCCAAAAGTTCACAAGATCAGAACAGTTTGAATTTCCATTCCTTCACGACGTATGTAAATGGTATTTGTCTATTCTCTGAATGTCTGGAATTGCGGCATAATTACTACGTTTATAAATGGGCAGAATTCGACAAATTCTGCTAAGTCTTTAAAGAACGACTTCTATTATACGAATATAAGCCTGTTTTCTCTGTCCTGTTGGAGCGATTCGACAAGGTATAACGTAAAATCAACCACTATGAGCTGAATTTTATAAACTTATTCCGAGAATCTGTCTCCCCTTGCCGTTATAGCGACGAGTGTTCGACCAATATCGGGGATTTTCTCTTCCTGGCGGTCACCCTTTTCCACTCTTACGCCGTAGTTAAGCGCGATTGTTATCTATCACGGTCACCCCTCGCGGGTAATACGCCGTCAAGAAGTTCAGCGCTCGACGGGCAAACAGGTGGACATATCCAAGGATTTTTAACGTCGATGATTACGTCGAAACTACGTCGACGGCGACGTTAATTCGATGTATCGTGGCTGGCTGATGCACACCTTTCCACGCCACCTTTGAGGTAGTGTACGTAGAGCGGTTTTTTTTTATGTGATTTCCTCTGTAGGCCTATTCCACGGATCTGTTGTGATTCTGTTTAATTTGAAACTATTGAATAATAAAAGATAGATCCTGTAAATAAATTACCCAGTCGATTGCAATCAAAAAAGAGATGCACAATTAGAATGTTACAATATTATTTCTAAATACAAAATTTCAACATTCTATAATTAAAAGTTTATGACAAATGGCGAGAATTCGGGCTTGGACCAATAGTAACTGACTACAGATGTAATGTATTGAAGATGTCCGTAGACATTTTTTTTTTCAAATGGCAGGCCTCTGCTTTGGAAGCAGTGGCCTGGCCACTACTAAAGCTGGAGTTGTTGGTCACTTTATTATGGGGGCACCTAGTAGGTGGAACAACGTTGGCCCTATGAAGGGACGGACACAATGATATCCACGCCCAGTCGATCGAACCCCGACCGACGGGAGTTGAACCCGAAACCGTAGTACGGTGCTTTATCCACCATACTATCTGGTCGGCATGTCCGTAGACATTAATGTATTGAAATTCTTTTGAGTGGTCCAGTAAATAAACTCCACGATAGATTGGAACCAAAAATCGAGATGCAGAACTAGATGTCACAACAATCTTATACATGAAATTTCAACATTCTACTACTAATAATTTTTTTTGAGATATAGGAGTTAAATACATACACACGTACACCAAATCGGTATAATTTTTGAGAGAGGCACGTGACCGTGGTTGGATGATTACCTAACTTAGTAGGGCAGTATTGTGCTTGAAACGAATGGATGTCCCTAAAACTGTCCTTGACCGTAATGCGTTGGAAATCTTTTGAGTGTGCCTGTAGCAGAACTATAAATGATAAAGACACTATTTTCGATGGAGAAATTCATTTTGTAACTCTTAACAACAGATATCACTTGTGAGTCGTTTGAAGTAGCCTAGTACCTCTAAAATACGCTTTAATGAATTTCTGCCCATAGAGCGTAATGTATTTAGAATATTTTGGGCGGTTCTGTAGATAAACTATCCAGTCGATCGGGACCAAAAGGGAAGGTGTGCAACTAGATGTTACAACAATCCTAAATATAAAGTTTCAAGATTCTACGACCAATGATTTTTGAGATATGCGAGTTACATACATATGTACATACATACGTACAGACGGCATGCAAAAACTGGTCAAAATAGACTCGCGGTCGGTCAAAATGAGTTGTATATGCATTTATATGAACGTGCATGCTAGCGTACGATGAGATGCATAGCAAAAATTCTTAAAAGTAAATTTAGAGGTAGTCAAAACGGTATTTTCGTCGATTTGACCTTTGACTCCGTGTAATTTTTTTTCCAGGTATCGGATCGATGAGGACTTTTTAGATTTAATTTATGATGGTGTTTTGAACAATCCTACCAACTTTCAGCTAGGTGTGAATTTTTGTAACTTCACTCCAATTTTTTGGTCTAATTTGACCGGACTATAATCTCTTTTTTTTATACACCAGTACTTAGTATCATACATTTAATTTTTTTCCATTTCTTAACTCATTTTACAAAAATGATTATAATTAATTTTTTCTAATTCTTTTCAAATGTATTTTTTGCTAACGGGGGAGATGTCGTTGTTTGACCCGGATTGACATAACTTTTAGAGAACCTTTGTTTTACGGATGTGGTGCATTCGGGTAGGCATCATCGTCAATCGTCCTCAGGGCTGCAGAGTTGCGTCGGTCATCATATTCCTGCTGCCGGATACTCCTTTATGACATAGGGCACATGAAGGCTCTATAGCTCCTTGTTACCGCACACTATCAGGACTTCACCGAATCATATTTTTTTGCCACTCGTGGTCATCCTCAGGATACTTGTATTTTTGCTTGCCATACAGTCTTTTAGACCACTCAGTCACCACCACATCTCTCATCTCCCTCTCTCCTTCCAACTCTCCCAGCTCCAAAATCCTTTTTCCATCCCCTCTCTTCCTTTCTTCATATTTTCTTTCTTCTTCTATCTCTCTAAATCCAGCGTCATCACCCGCCTTATTCGTGCATAATTCTTTTTTTCCTCTTCTTATTTGCTTCGCATATTTTAGGGAGATTTCATTCCGTAATTGCGTCATTTTTTTTTTTTTACGTTAGCATACTGTCTCCCTGTCACTGCCAGGTGCCTCCTATAAATTCTGAATAATTTATTAGGGGCCATTTTGGGTACTCTCTGGTTGTCAATCTCGACGCCAGCTTGTCTGCAATCATAAATTTACATGTTCTTTTACCCTTGGGTCAATCAAGACTCGACACCACGTTGTCTGCAATCGTGAATCTGTATGTCATTTTATCTCTGGGTCACTTTAATGGGTCCTGGTAATACAACATATATCCCCTCGTTTATTAAAAAAATAACCCAAAGTCCCGCCTGAAAGTCCATCCATGGCCTGGTATAACCTCTGATTTAAGTCGTAAAAGTTTTTTTTTTTTTTTTTTTTTTCCTTCAATAGTTCAATCCAACAGACCTGAGTTCGATTACACATTTTCTTTTGAGCTTGGTATAACTACACGTGGAACCTGTGGTTAGTCCTGAACCACATTGTTCCCTGCACCAGATCCATATCCTTCTGGAGATTAATTTTATTCTGATCGACTATTATGTAATCTGAGTCGAAATAATATTCAACCTGTATCAGATACCTTTGCATTTACAATCACAAAATATACACATCTCTTTTAGAAAGAGATTTTATCAACCTTTCAAGTATATTAGGCATGTTGGAGTGTTTAGGCTGGTTAATTTTATTTTTTACCAACTAGGCGAAAAATTCCAGAGCTGGGGATCGAAACCAGGAAGATGATAAATACCAACGGTTCTAATGCGAGAAATTTCATCTGGGAATCGTCCCAGAGTAGCTCAGTGGTAGAGCACACGCACGTTAAGCGGCAGTCCTGGGTTCGACCCCAGCTCTGGAATTTTTCGCCTAGTTGGGAAAAAAATTAAAATAAAATTAATCAGCCTAAGCACTCCAGCTTTCCTAATATACACATCTCGCTAGTCTTTGCTGTATTTATCAAAGTTGTTTTATTTATTTATTTTTATATGTGTCAATCATATTTTTCTGTCAGTTCTGCCTGCAACCTATTGCCTTTTTCATTCGCACTCTACGTTCCCAAATCTACCCCTATCATATCTGTTCTCTCAATCTCAAAATACACTCATGTCCATAAATTAAGGATAATTTAGAATCACACAGAAATTGATCTCTAAAGTAAAAATTTCACCTGTGGAATGATCACACACATCTTGAAGAAGAATATGCAAATTACAGGAAACCACCAGATGGCGTGGATGGTACGTCACAATGACGAGAGTGTAAGAGAGAGGTATATAAGGAATGGTGGCAAAGAAGTAAAATTGTTCACAAGCGCTGTGAAAGCCTTTCAGTGCAAAAACCGTATAGTTATGGCACAAAGGAGGCATTTGGATGATGTTTTACGTGGCAGAATTATCGGACGACTGGAATGTGGACATACCCAGCTGGAAGTATCCGAGGAACTTGGAATCGCCCAGAGTGTCATCTCCAGGCTTTGGCAACGATTCCAAGATGATGGTAATGTGAGTAGACGTTACAGCACAGGTCGCCCCCGAGTTACAACGCCGAATGAGGACCGCTATTTGGCAGTTACTGCCAAAAGAAACAGACGGAGTACAGCATCAGACCTGTCTCGTCAGCTCTCTTCAGCTACCGGTACGACAGTTTCAAGGCAGACCGTGTACAGACGCTTAGGGCACATTGGTCTATATTCTCGTAGGCCTGTCAGATGTGTTCCACTTACCGCAACTCACTATCGCCTGCGATTAACCTGGAGTAAAGAGCATGCATTGTGGACACCGCAACAGTGGTCTTGTGTGATGTTTTCCGACGAGTCCAGGTTTAGTTTGGAGTCTGATTCTCGCCGGACATTCATCTGGAGAGCTCCAGGTACCCGTTACCACCAAGAGAACACCATTGAAAGACACCGTTACGGTGATGCAGGATGGCTCGTTTGGGGAGGAATTATTCTTGGTTCCAGAACTGACCTGCATGTTCAGAGTGTAACGATGACAGGCCACATCTATCGGGATGTCATTCTGGAACAACATGTACGTTTGTTTCGGGGCGCCATGGGTGCTGAATTTGTGTTTATGGATGACAACGCCCGTCCTCACCGTGCAAACATTGTAGACGAATGCCTTCAATCGGAGGATATCATCCGTATGCATTGGCCAGCATACTCACCGGACTTGAATCCAATAGAGCATGTGTGGGATATGCTTGGCCGACGAATTGCAGCCCGTCAACCCCCTCCCACCTGTCTACCGGAACTTCGGAGTGCATTGCTTGATGAGTGGTGTAATATTCCCCAAGATCAGATTGATCATTTGATACTCAGCATGCCTAGGCGTTGTCAGGCCTGTATTGCATCGTCCGGGAGACATACTCCGTATTAACCATCCTACTAATTATGTTATACTGTTTTTTGTAAATAGGTACTTTTTTGAAATTTGGTCAAGGGAGTAAAACTTGCAATTTTTATTAATTATGTCAAACATATAGCATCTATTTTGCTCTTTACTTTTCGTTTAATAAATAGACTTTACAAATAAGTCAAATTTGTTTTGCTTCTTTCTCTTTCTTTGCCTGAACTTCATTATTCTTAATTTATGGACATGAGTGTACCCTGCTGTCGTGGCGAAAGCGAAACCAACGCTCCCTCTCCCCCTTTTTTCTTTTTCTTTCGATTGCCTCGAAAAACGAAACCGACGTATCCCCTGCCGATGCCAAAACATCCATGTGTATCCTGTTTGCTTGACGCTAATTACTCTTCGCGACACTCCCCTGGTAATCCTTACCGGTTTTAGAAATCTCTCTCCGAACGTGAAAAAGCGAATAGCACATCTCTCTGATACAATGCTTTTCCCTTCAACTCCCCTCAACTCTTATCCCTTCGTCGGAAGAAAACTCTCCGTCATCCAGCCGCGTTTTTCTCCAAGTGTTCTTTGGTGCGCCGAATTCATCATCCATCAATTTGCATGCGGTTTTGTTGGTTTTTATTTTATTTTTGTTCGTCTTTATATCCTATTGTTCCTGCATACTGCCCTACTTGTTCTTTATATCTTTTATTGTTTTAGAGACTTGTATTTTGCATAACCCTTTTGTTTTTCAGGAAAATATTACCGATCGGTCTCGCTTGCTTTCATAATCTTTTCCCTTCCTTTAGCACTCCCGGCCTACAGACACACGACACTTCCAGTATCATTTTGCTAACCTTCGTTCCCCCTCTTTTTTTTGTTTATATGTATCATTTTTTTGTTTTATTTTTGCTGTTTATTTATTTTGTTCACCCTGCATGATTGTTTTATGAAATGCTGTCATCCCTTGCGCTTTCAATTATAGCGGAAGACCGCCCGTGAGATTCTCCTCTAAAGTCTCCACCCCAGGGCCCCGATTATCGCCTGCAATCATCTTTGACGTCAATCTTCAAGGAGTCCTTCGGTAAGTCATGCTATTGTTTTTTTGTAGATTTACTTTTAATTGTGCTGTAGTCTATTTGTAATTATCAAACCTTACCTGCTGCATCTCACCAAGAAAAATGTTCCTATCCTACCTGTTTGTGAAATGTTTTTTTGTTTTTTTTTCTGTGTACTTAATCCGTATCATCTCGAAATTTTACGCGCGGGGGAAAAACTGGTTATTCCTCTGTCTCCTTACATTGCTTTCTACTCTCGAATTGGGGGGGGGTGTGGTTCGCCTTTCCTAGCGGGGGAAAACTGGACTTTCTCGCCTTCCTTCTGAGCTTGTTTGTTTATCTGCGTGAATGACTACGATCTTGTATGACTTGTTCCTATTTGTTTGTAAACAAACTCGGTCGCTGCGCAGTCTTTCTTTTTTTTATTATTCTAGTGTTTTATTTATGCCTATCCACTGCTGTGTATGTTATTTTTGTAATCTCCTTGTTTTTTTTTTATATTTACTTTTTTTATACTCTGATTTTTGCGGGCATCCGATTTGGGCTTTCCTCTGTCGCATTTACTTTTAAAAATGCGACCGATGGAGCTTAATCGGTTTGAAAAGGTCTCTCTACTTTCAAAGAACATTATTATTTCTTCCTTGCTTTAAAATTCAATGTCCTTGAATTCTGGTTGGAGCGCACCCGCCTTAATAAAATTTTTATAATATACTGTATCCCCTACTTCTAACTTGGTGGCCTCCGTTTCTTTTCATTTGTCTTGTCATACTCTTCCATAATTTTTTCCTGTTTATTTTTCTGCCAACTCTTTTATCTCCTCCAAATTTTGAAAAATTTTTGTTATATATTTCATCTCGTTTTCCATTGTTTTAATGTCTGTGTTTACGTGAAATGGTGTTCAGATTTCTACCGAAAAATATCAAAGCAGGTGGATAACCAGTCGCCCTATTTATTGAATTGTTTACTCTAATTTAAAAAATAAGAGACGAATGTCCCACTCAAATGTTTGATTTGACATTGCCACTACTGATTCTTTCAGAATTTTATGCGTTCATTCTATTAGAGAATTACCTTGTGGGTGGTACACAGAACATTTTATATGGTGTATTGTTAATTTTGTAAGATAGTTCTTGAAGTCCTGTGCTCTGAGTTGCGGCCTATTATCCATAACTATGCATTTTGGTATTCCAAATCTTGCGAAGTATTCTGTTAATTGTGTAATTATCGTCATGGTTTTTTTTGTCCTTAGTGGGATTGCCTCGAACATCCTACTACCATAATCTATTATAGTTAGTATGAATTTCTTTCCTTGTGTACTTGAGGGTAACGGTCCCACGATTTCTAATCCTAAGCATTCCCCAGGCTCATAATTCTTGTCGACTTTTTGAATAATGGCTCAGCAATGACGTGCGACTTGCAACGGTTACAATCCTCACACTTTGTGCACCATGCTTTTACGTCTTTGAACATGCCAACCCACAAGAAACATCCCTTTATTTTTTCGTAAGTCTTTTTGATTCCAAAGTGCACTCTATGAGCTTCTTTCAAACACTCTGTTTTCAGAATACTCGGTGTTATTAAAATTTCTTCATTGTCATTCTTTTGTTTTAAAATAACTGCTCTTTTATCCTGACTAAGTTCATAAATGCGCGTTGAATGTGAATAAGTTTGACTCTAAATTTAAAATTTTTTTTATTGTATTGTCCTTTTCTTGTTCTAGTATGATGTTTTCTCTACTTATTTTTTCGCTTGGACGAAAAATGTCCTGTGTCAAATTGTCTGTTACTTGTAGTGTATTAACATAACGTGAACAATAATTGGCTGGTTTTAATTCGCCCTTTATGTATATAATTTCATAATCATACTCTAAAATGTCATATAACCATCGTGCTGTTATAGATTGTTTTTCGAGATTCAGATGGTACGTTAATGCTTTCGCGTCACATAGGATATAAAATTTTTTCCCATACAAAAACTTTTTAAAGTGCATAATTGAGTATCGGATTGCTAATAACTCTGCCTTCATGCTAGGATATCTTTTAACTTTCGTCCAAAAAACTCTTATCGGTAACATTTTATTCTCTTTGTTTTGTAATAAAATCCCACTCACGGCTATTTTACTGGCATCAGTAATTAAATAAAATGAATCTTCCATATTCGCTGGATGTAAAGTTGGACACTCCAAAATGGCTTTTTGCATTTTCTCAAATGCCTCTTGCTCTTCCTGCCCCCATTGAAATCTATGTTTCTCTCTTGTTAGTTCTACTAAAGGTGCAGAAATCTCTGCGTACTGGTGTATCGACTCCCTAAAATAATTACTCATTCCCAAGAATGATTTAGTTTGACTAAACAAACCATCTAATTTGGTACTGCAAATTGTTGAATTTTATTGATATTTTTTCCTGAAGGTGCCAAGCCTTCCTTCAAAACTCTATATCCTAAAAATGTTATCGAATGCTGTATTATTTGCGTCTTACTTGGATAAATTGTTAAGTTATTTTCGCCTAATCTTTGTAGTACTTTATTTAATTTTGTAATCATTTCATCTATATCATTCGCTCCTATAATTATATCGTCTAAAAAATAACGCACCACATCCTCCTTTAAATCCTCTAATACCTGATCCATGAGCATGGTGAAATACGTGCTGTTGTTCTTGCTGCCAAAAGGAAGTTGACATGGTTGAAGTTTGTGATTATCTACGATAAATGCTAATTTTTCTTTATCCTCTTCCTTAAACCAAATTTGGAAAAATGCACTCTTTAAATCTAACACAGTATATAAATTATATCTGCTCATTTCATGCAATATTTGTTTGATATCCGGTAATCTATAGGGAAAAGTTTCAGTTATTTGGTTGAGTAACCTGTAATCTATAGCCATTCGATATTTTGTCTCTTCTAACTTCTCTGTCTTGGAGGTTTGTTTTTTTATGAAAATAACAGGAAAGGCATAATTACTTTTACTTTTTTCTATTATTCCCGCTTGTAATAAGCTTTGTATCGCCTTATTCGCAAATTGGTGTACCATCTCCGGTAATTTATATGGTTTTGTCTGAATCGGGAATTCGTGGTTTAACTTAAATTCCAGAACCACCTTCGATGTCTCCCCCAATGTCTCATAATTCTTGCTAAAAGCTTTATAATTAGTCATTAATATTTCGCTTAATTTTTCTCTGTCCTCAACATTTAGATGGTCTAATTGGAAATCCTCCTTTTTTAATTGCATTTTACATAAACTATGTATTTCTTCTAAATGTAAATTATTTACTTGTGCAATTTCTGTTTGGTCCTCAAATTTATTTTCCTTAAAAGTGTAATGAACCACACCCTGTCCTACATTACTTTTTTCCTCTCTTATTCATTAAAAGTACTTCCGATCGCACTTGATTATCTAACTTACAAATTCCCTCCTGTATTGTTACATCAGCCTTGTTTTTTAACGGTATGACCATTATTTCCTTATTTGCATTTTGAATGCTGTCGCACTCAATTTCAACAACCTGTGACTCGTAAGGGGCTAGCGGGATGTTATTTATTAACCTCATTTTTCGTTGTTTAGTATCCTTGCTGTCTATATTGTTTGCTTCTCTTATCGGATTTATTTGCGTTGTGTTTTTTGCTTGTTTATGCTCCATGTTTCTTCGGTAAATTTTATATCAACATGGTGTTCTTTCATAAAATCAAAACCTAATATTATATTAGAATCTTCCCCGAAATTTTGTATCGTGACAAAGAAAGCTTTTTTGAAATTCTTGTCCCCTAGTTTGATTATTATTTCTATCGCCTTTGAGAATGGAATAATCGAATTATTTACTGTGCGAATTGTGACTTGTCTCGATAAAAAATTAATTTTTGCGTCCGTATCCTGTATTTTCTGAAATACTACTTCCGGTGACATTAGACTAATCATGCTTCCCGAATCAATTAATGCTCGTGCCTGTATATCTTCGATCTTCACGTCAACCACGGGTGATTCCTGTGACTCTCGCTGACAATTTGCCGCAACCGCAACAATATTTTTGATGTCTTCCTTTTCCTCTTGTGCTTTCGTTTGCTTTTTATTTTGGTTGTCAATTAAGGTTTGTATGTTTCGTATGTCCAAACCTAAGTCCTCCCCACTATTATGGAGTCCTTCGCATTTTGTTTGGACTCCCCTTTCAGTTTAAATTTCGTCTTTCTTTGTTATAATTATCTCGAAAAATTTTCCTATTTCCTGCGCTGTTTCTGTAGTCAGTGTGTCTCCTCTGATTTGTCTGTCGATAGTGTGGTACATTGTTTTGTCGGTCGTTATTTTGATTTTGTGGTGCATAATGTCTGTTTCTGTCGATGTTATTAAATTGTTGGCTCGTATCTCTAAACTAACAGTGCTGTGCGTCGTGGCCCAACTTTTTACAATTTTCACATTTTATTACTCTCGGTACCTGTATAGTCGTTACGTGTTTTAAATTTTCCTTAATTTCTCTCATTTCCTCCAATTTTAAGATCTCTAAATTTTGAACTATAGCAGAAATATTTGTTTCATCATTTTTTTAAATATTATTTACTGTCGCCGTATTGTAGATTTCATTTAACTGGTTCGCTTTTTGCACAGCCTCCTCAAATTTTTCGATGCCTAACTTTCTAATTTCTATTGAAATGTCTTCACGAATCGTATCTAAAAATTTTTGTAACATCACGGTGCTCTCTATATTTTGCGTTTTCTGCGTCTCTTTATTTATCCCCAAATAATCCCCTATTGTCCTCTTTATTAGTTTACCTAACTCTTCGATTGATGTTTTTGGATCATGTTTAATATTGTCAAATAACTGTTTTTTTTTTGTGTGTGTTGTTGTAGGGTCACCTTTATTTTGAAATTCTTATGTAATTCCGCTTTAATAATGTTTATGTCATTGTTCTTAGTGTTTTGTTCATTATCCATTATGTGTTTGAACGCCTCCCCTCTCAATCTTGTCTTCATAATAAGCCCACGTTCATTATCCTTCAATCCGGATAACTCCGCGATAGTTTCAAATTGAGCTATAAACTCTTCTAAATTTCCCCCTTCTTGCCCGCTATACTGCGGCAATAAACTGATCAATTGAGTGTCCATTTTGTTTGAGTTTCCTGTACTCTCTATTTGTTTTTGCTCTTGTTAACTTGTTGAAGTGTTAGTTTGTTGTTCAAACTAATTTGAGAGATACTAGCTTCTGTTTTGTTATACCTTTTTATTTTTGGAGTACATTTACATTGGAGTACAAGCCCTAAAAATTATCAGATAACAAAATTTTGAAATATAAGATAACTAATTTTTGAACTTAAGGCATTATTATTATACACTAAATCAAAGTTTCTGGTAAATTTTAATTTTTTGAGGTTTGTCACTTGTTTTATATTTTATAGAGAAAAAAGAGAAGGAGAAGTGAATCACATACAGTTGGCAAATGATCATGAATATTTTTATTACAGTTAAAAAAATCTGAAATCACTTTAACTGTAAGGTCAGGTGGGGGGATATGGGGATCTATGAAAAAATACCCATTCTTTGCCATAAAAAATAGATGTTTTATTATTTTTTTTCTATAGAGATTCCCCCCCATCCAAAACCGATTTCGATGAAAATCGTTCAGATCGTTTGTACCTCATTGGTATCTTCACAATAAGCGTTTCCTTGTGGGGGGGGCTGGCGAAATGCCCCCCCCCCACCAACGAATTTTCAAAAATGAACGATGCCAGTCGTTTGTACCTCGTTTGTACCCGCAAAATTTTCGTATGTACCTCACTGGTAGTTTAACTATAAACGTATCCTTGTGGGGGGGGGCTGGAGAAACGGTAGCCCCCCCACCAACGAATTTTCAAAAATGAACGGTGCCAAACGTTTGTACCAACAAAATTTTCGTTTGTACCTCACTGGTAGTTTAACTGCAGGCGTATCTTTGTGTGCGTGTGTGTGTGGGGGGGGCTAGCTTTTCGCCAGCCCCCCCCCCCACCAACGAATTTTCATAAATGAACGGTGCCAATCGTTTGTACCTCGTTTTTACCCGTTTGTACCAACAAAATTTTCGTTTGTACCTCACTGGTAGTTTAATTATAAGCGTATGCTTGTGGGGGGGGGGGCTGGAGAAACGGTAGCCCCCCACCAACGAATTTTCAAAAATGAACGGTGCCAATCGTTTGTGCCTCATTTGTACCCGTTTGTACCAACAAAATTTTTGTTTGTACCTCACTGAAAGTTTAACTGCAGGCGTATCTTTGTGTGTGTGTGTGGGGGGGGGGGGGTAGCATTTCGCCAGTTCTATAGTGACAGAGATACCCAGAGAGCGTAATGTCTTAGAATTATTTTCAGTGTTCCTGTAAAGGAACTATTTGCGCTACATGCATGTATTTTAGCCTATAATACTCAAGAATAGTGTAGCTTACTATCAGTGAAAAAAGTTTTGGAATCGGTTCAGTACTTACAGAGATACACATAGAGCGTAATGTAATTCTTATGAGTATCCCTGTAAAAGAACTATTTGTGATATATGCATAAAAGGTAGCCTATAACACTCAGGGTTCCACCAGTGTCTAAGAGGTTCTGCTCTCAAAACTGGAAGGCTGGAGGTGCCAAGTTCAAACCCCGGTCGCGCCTGTCGATCTAGCCGCTCGCAGTTTTTCGTGGTTTTCTCCAAAACCTCGCGTTAATACGGGCTAGGATCCTTTATAAAGTTCCCCACAGAGGAATTCCCCATATAGGCCTAGGACCCTACTGCAGTGAATCGGTCTTAATCCACAAAGAAATAAACAATACTCAGGAATAGTGTAACTTTCAATCAGTGAAAAAAGTTTTAGAATCGGTTTAGTAGCTATAAAATTTCCATAGAGCGCAATCCATTAGAATTATTTTGAGTGTTTTTGTAAAAGAAATATTTCTGCTATATGCTTGAAAGGTTGCCGGCATGTTAATCCAGGGCATTAGCTATATTTATAACAAATTTTTCCAAATCCGTTCAACCGTTTGTGTGTGATTCAGTCAAAAACATCTAAACACACAAACGTACACATTTATATTATTGGTAGGATTTGGAAATTTATGAACTTTAAGAAACACATTTGGACTTTTATTTCTAATTTGGCGTAAAATAAACATAATTTCCATACCATTTCATGTTTTTCAAATGCAAGTGAATCTGCAAATAGAATTTTTGCTTTATTTCAAAAGCATAAATCATTTTGTGTGGCCGATAAAACGGTTTTTAATTAATAATTAGAAAAGTAATTAAAATTTCAAAATTCTGAGCCTCAGGTGCACTTTACCAAATTTATGGGCTTATATGCTCAAATTTTCGAAGCTCTGCTTTCTGTAGATTTGTCTGGAGAACATTCATTTTTATTATTATAGATGGATAGATTTGGCATAAAACTGGCATAATTTCCGTGGTATTTAATATTTTCAGATGCACGCGCTCTTTTATTCATAACCATCAACGTCATAAACAAACATCATAAACAAACGTCCAAAACGTCATAAACAAACACACACACAACCTCACTTTCGCATTTATAATATTAGTTAGGATTAATTAAAAATCTGACAATAACCATTTCTTGGTAGTTGAGCTGTCCAAACAAGTAGCACACTCCGCCCTTCCCCCTCCGCAAATATATATAAAAATAACTAGTGTTAATAATTTTGTGTATACGGCATTTTTTTAAGGCAAAATTTCTACCTCATTTTGGAAGTTATTTTTCTTGTATCCACGGGAGATCGGAGAACAGTTAAAAATTATCCCGTTGTATCCCTTTTTCTTTTCCCAGTTTTTAAACGAAAAATCCCATAAAGACAAAAAAGGCAAATCCGTCTAAATCTAGATCTTTCATAGCGGCCATTTTAGTCCACAAAATCGTAGATTTAATTGACACGCGTTGACAAAAGCACCAACATTTCCCCAGCGCGACCAAAACGCAAATTGCAAATATAAGGTACGTATACGTTTGTATCAGAATGCACCGCAAAGCGCAAACATTTTCTTTTGTACCGATACCGATATCGAGATATAACGTCCCCTTTGTGTCGGGCTGCCAAATAGCTTATATCAAAAAATTTGAAGCAACCTAGTATCCGAACAGCGTATTCGATTGAGTTCAATCCAATTTATTTAAATTCGTGGTAAAGATCAAGTGTTCAGAAAAATAATTAAAAACCTTGTAAAAATAGAACCATAAAAGTTTCTCGCACGTATGTTTTTACTTTTACAAAGTTTTTTAAGGAGCCTGTTATCACTATGTCGTCCGGCGACACCATAGTGATACTTACTATTATACTTGTGATACTAGTATTTTAAATTTATCTGATCACTAGACCAGTTTCTACCGTTTTTCTAACAGAAGTCCAAGACCAGAAACTTGTCTATTGCATGAAAAAACCTCTGCGGCTACTCATGGGCGCCGGCAGAATATTTCCCAGGGGGGGGGCAAAGACTACTTCAACGTATGGTTGCCATCTTGGAAAGAGCAAAAAAGCAAGGAGAAACACTGCATAGAAAAATCCAGGGGGGCATTGCCCCCCCTTGGCCTATGCGACCACTCAAATCCGGTGCCAAGCGAAGGGATTTTTACGAGACATGCGGACGGCAAAGTGTTCAAGAGGCGGGCAGCTTCGACGAACACGTTGACTTCCATATTAAAATCTATTTCAAGTAACTTTTTCTTACCTGTAAGTCCGATTTTGATACTGTTTCTGTGTATACGCTAAGGTGACCAAACGCCAATTTCAGAATATTTTTCAGTTTGTCCCAAAATATAAAACAACACTAAGAACAAAATTTTAACTTAAAAAGTTATTTCTTCATAAATTAATACGAAACAAATCATGTTTCCTTAATTTTATGAATGTTACTAATGCTCTAGTTCAATAAATGGAAGCTATTCTTGGAAGAACATTGAATTTATAAAATGTCTTCGTTTTCTGTTTCAGAATTGCGGACACAACGCTGGTTTGTCCCCAATTCTTTCTTAAATCTGGTCACCTTAGTATACGTAGAAAAAGTATCTAATATTCACATGACACATTCAAAAATGTATCAGACATATACAGGGTGATTCATAAGTATAAGTACAAAATTTAAGCACATCATAAGGAATCAGAATCACATAGAAAATTGGGGTCGGAAACGTAGTCTTTATGTAGCTTGTAATAATCACTTTGGAACTAGTGCTGAAACAATAGTAAAATATCCGACAATTGTAGTTCAAAAACTAATGCATTTTCTCAGAAAACAGGTTACTAAAGTTCATAGTTTAAAAATTCTATTTCATTTCACTGGCGAAATTTATGGAGACGAGGCTATGTTTTAAGGAACTTGGTTAGGAAATTAAACTGACACTTTCAACACTTTTTCTGAAGTGATTACTTACACCCTCCAAAAAACGTATTAGAGTAAGAGATAAATTTCCTAGTTTGGATTTGCGAATAATAATTGAACTTTTGAAAAACGCACAGCTTGACAGAAATATGGAAAGTCATATTTATACATAGCCTAATTCATATTTCATGATAAATAATTTTTAATATACTAAACCAATGTAGGAAAATTATCGCCTTCTCGAATACCTTTTTTTTTTTTTTTTTTTTTTTTTTTTTGGAACGTGTACAGGTAAGTGAAAACGGCGTTTTTGAAACCACATTGCTATGTGATTATGTTTCCTTATTATATCACCTATCTCCCCTCAGGGCCCGATTAACCCGTTGCACAATGATCTATTTTTACACCGCCGCGAAATTTGTAAGTCACTCAAATATTTAAGCATTAGTTTATTTTCCTAATTTGATTTCTTGAATAATAAATCTGATTTCCACAAAATACTCAGCGATAACAAGCTTAAATGAGAATATTTCCCTATCTTATTCCCCTTTTTTTAAAAAAAGATTTACGTTCTTCACACCACACAAATGCGAGAAATTTATTTAGCACTCTTGGCATCAACATAAATTTGAGAATGTGCTGAAAAAAGTTGTGCGCTAATGGGTTAACCTCTGAAGTGAGAAGAAGACCAAGTTTATTCGTTAACCCTTTAGTGGGCAGTTTTGCACGCACGCATAGTTGCACACTTTCAAAAGGTATCCGAGTGCAAGTCAATTTACCTAATGTAAACTATGTAGTGTATATGTCAATTTCCTAAGTAAAATATGAAAAATATATCGTCCCTGTCAAATATGCTTCTGCTATGTGCAAAATTAATATTTACTATTACCTGTTTTGATTAGCCGTTATTATTTGTCCTCCACAAGGATAGGCTTATAGACAAACTACCAGTGAGGTACAAACGGAAATTTTGTTGGTACAAACAAGGTATAAACGATTGGCACCGTTCATTTTTGAAAATTCATTGGGGGACTACCGTTTCGCCAGCCCCCCACAAGGATACGCCTGTAGTTATACTGCCAGTGAAGTACAAACGACTGGCACCATTCATGTTTGAAAATTTGTTGGTGGGGGGGGGGGCTAGGCATTTCGCCAGCCCTACACACACACACATACACAAAGATACGCCTGTAGTTAAACTACCAGTGAGGTACAAACGAAAATTTTGTTGATACAAACGGGTACAAACGATTGGCACCGTTCATTTTTGAAAATTCGTTGTTGGGGGGCTACCGTTTCTCCAGCCCCCCCACAAGGATACGCTTATAGTTAAACTACCAGTGAGGTACAAACGAAAATTTTGTTGGTACAAACGGGGTACAAACGATTGGCATCGTTCATTTTTGAAAATTCGTTCGTGGGGGGCCTGGCCAAATGCTAGCCCCCCCCCTCCACACACACGCACACAAAGATACGCCTGCAGTTAAACTACCAGTGAGGTACAAACGAAAATTTTGTTGGTACAAACGATTGGCACCGTTCATTTTTGAGAATTCGTTGGTGGAGGGGCTGGCCAAATGCTAGCCCCCCTCCACACACGCACACAAAGATACGCCTGCAGTTAAACTACCAGTGAGGTAAAAACGAAAATTTTGTTGATACAAACGGGTACAAACGAGGTACAAACGATTGGCACCGTTCATTTTTAAAAATTCGTTGGTGGGTTGTCTACCGTTTCTCCAGCCACCCAGAAAGGATACGCTTATAGTTAAACTACTAGTGAGGTACAAACGAAAATTTTGTTTGTACAAACAGTTACAAACGATTGGCACCGTTCATTTTTGAAAATTTGTTGGTGGGGGGCTACCGTTTCTCCAGCCCCCCCCCCCCACAAGGATACTCTTATAGTTAAACTACCAGTGAGGTACAAACGAAAAATTTGTTGGTACAAACGAGGTACAAACGATTGGCACCGTTCATTTTTGAAAATTCGTTGGTGGGGGGGCTGGCGAAATGCTACCCTACCCCCCCCACACACACACACACAGACGCACACACAGATACGCCTGCAGTTAAACTACCAGTGAGGTACAAACGAAAATTTTGTTGGTTCAAACGATTGGCGTCGTTCATTTTCGAAAATTCGTTGGTGGGGGGGCTTCCGTTTCTCCAGCCACCCCCCCACAAGGATACGCTTATAGTTAAACTACCAGTGAGGTACAAACGAAAATTTTATTGGTACAAACGATTGGCATCGTTCATTTTTGAAAATTCTTTGGTGGGGGGGGCTAGGCGTTTCGCCAGCCCCCCGACAAGGAAACGCTTATTTTGAAGATACCAATGAGGTACAAACGAAAAGTTTGCTGGTACAAACGGGTACAAACGAGGTACAAACGATCTGAACCATTTTCATCGAAATCGGTTTTGGTGGGGGCGCTGGCGAAATGCACCTATTAAGAACATGATAAGTATTTCTAATGAAGTTTTAGGATCTTTCAACAACATTAATGCCTATAAACTTTCTTGTTTTTGCTCTAAACACACTGTCTGTTAACGATTCATGCTGAAAAACTCTTCTTGATTTCTATAATTAGATAAAGCATTTACATTTTGATATATATTAGTAGAGAGACTTCAAGAGAACTGGATTTTATAAAAAGATAAGAATAACTTATCATTTCTTTTATTTATTGATTTATTTATTTTTTTCCTGAGGTGAGATAAAATGGTGATATGGCTAAAGTTCTATTTGACACTGACATTTCTAATGCAAGTTTTGTAAATATTCCTAAAACAATAGCTATAATCAACCAAATTGACATTTTAATTCATTGTTTATTATCAGAAATTATAATTTGATGGAACCAAGTAACATTTGTCACATACTGAGTGAACCTGAATTTGATAATAATGGATATTTCTGTAGTTAAATGTTTTGGGAAATAATCCTTTTTCCACATTTTTTTCCCTTTCAGCATATTTAAGAATTCATTAAATTCAGTGCTTTTTATTTCATTCATGCATTAAAGTAATTTTTAATAAAAATATACAGTTACATTTGTTCTGGGGGGGGAAATGGTGGTATTAGTACTTGTGTGTGTGTAGGTATGTGTCTAATTAAAAATGACACAAAAATATTTTGGTAATATAATAAAATAACGCCATATTTCCAATCCGTATAAGTCAAATGTATGTAATATACATCGGTAGTTTAACATAAATTTATCAACTTGATTTTAGGACCTTTTAAAAAAAAAAAAGACACGCATTTCAACCATTTCCACACAACCCCTCTGACCCTATTCTGTTTATTATTTGATTTTTAACTATGTATTTCTTATTCTTTTTATTTCTAAAATATTTCAATTCAAATTGTTATTACAGGTGTATTTTGGGCTGTGTGTTGGAGTTGCCTTATTCACATTTTTATATAAAGCTATAAAGGCCCTTATTTTATCTGATGATGCTAATGAAAGTCACCATAACTTGTTCCATTGGTTGAGTTCTTCACCCCACAAAGCACTGGAAAGGTAATTGGTTTTATTAATTTAAAAAGAAATTAGAGCATTGTTTTAATTATAACTTTTATCATGGTATTAGGTTTCAAACAGAAAATTTATATCCAAGAGTTTGTACAGTTTAAAATTATAATTTAAAATTATGTTGTCTAGGCCTCCAAAGGAAACTTTGCTTTGCTTTGAAGGCCTAGTATTTGCGACATCACAAACCTGCGCGCAGGCTTTGTTATACATCTCCCGTGGGTGGTGTATTTACGCACGAAAAAGAACGATAGACATCGAAGAGAAAACGCTGCTACTAATTAATTTGGTTTCTCATTAATGGTATAGTACAAAGCAGCGATTATTTTTAATTTAAAAAGTAAGCTATTGTGAAAGCACACGATTGCATTTATATTATTTTGATGTAATCACTCATGGAAATTTTTTTTCAAAAATGCAACCTCTTGAAATTTTAATTTAATTAACATTTATTTTAGTTTAGTTTTTTCAATCTACATAGAAGGAAATGGGATTTTGTGAAGTATTAAGGTGGGGGAGGGGTATCATGAATTACATGGGTTCAACTGATTTTTTTTTTTACTTAATAATTAGTTACGAGGAATATATGCATTCAAAACAAGTCCCCCTTACTCCTTTAATTGGCCAGATCGTTAGTGGTAGTTCATTTGGCCGCAATAACTCAAGTACTACCCTTGGAAGATCCAGCATGAGAACCTAAAATAAAATTATCGCGCAGAAGTATCTGAAAAAAATAGACCAAATTAGAACTAATCTCTGTATTTATACACCTATACTTAGTATCACACATTTATTTTTTTCCATTTGTTAACTCACTTTACAAAATTAATTATAATTAATTTTTTCTAATTCTTTTCAAATGTATTTTTTGCTAACGGGGAAGATGTCGTTGTTTGACCCAGACTGGCATACTTTTAGAGTACCTTTGTTTTACGGATGTGGTGCATTCGGGTAGGCATCATCGTCAATCTTCCTCAAGGCTGCAGAGTTGCGTCGGTCATCATATTCCTGCTGCCGGATACTCCTTTATGACATAGGGCACATGAAGGCTCTATAGCTCCTTGTTACCGCACACTATCAGGACTTCACTGAATCATATTTTTTTGCCACTCGCGGTCATACTCAGGATACTTGTATTTTTGCTTGCCATACAGTCTTTTAGACCACTCAGTCACCACCACATCTCTCATCTCTCTCTCTCCTTCCAACACTCCCAGCTCCAAAATCCTTTTTCCATCCCCTCTCTTCCTTTCTTCATATTTTCTTTCTTCTTCTATCTCTCTAAATCCGGCGTCATCACCCGCCTTATTCGTGCATAATTCTTTTTTTCCTCTTCTTATTTGCTTCGCATATTTTAAGGAGATTTCATTCCGTAATTGCGTCATTTTTTTTTACGTTAGCATACTGTCTCCCTGTCACTGCCAGGTGCCTCCTATAAATTCTGAATAATTTATTAGGGGCCATTTTGGGTACTCTCTGGTTGTCAATCTCGACGCCAGCTTGTCTGCAATCATAAATTTACATGTTCTTTTACCCTTGGGTCAATCAAGACTCGACACCACGTTGTCTGCAATCGTAAATCTGTATGTCATTTTATCTCGTCACTTGTCCTGGGTCCTGGTAATACAACAGTTTGGTCAGCTCTTCCTTGCGGCCAAAAGCGAACTAAAATGGAACTAATTAAACCATCAAAAAGATATGTCGATAAGTTATTAAAGTACTTATATAAACCACTATAGAAGTATCGCATATAAGTACACTGAAGAGCCAAAAAAACTGGTACAGGCATGCGTATGCAAATAAACAGATATGGAACCAATTAGAGTACGGTGCTGCAGTCGGCAACGCCTATACAAGACAGCGTGTGTCTGGCACAGTTGTTAGATCGGTTTTTGCTGCTACAATGGCAGGTTTTCAAGATTTAAGCGAGTTTGAACGTGGTGGCGCACGAGAGATGGGACATAGCATCTCCGACGTAGCGATGAAATTTGGATTTTCAGGTACGACCATTTCATGAGTGTACCGTGAATATCGGGAATCCTGTAAAACATCAAATGTACGACATCGCTGCGGTCGGAAAAAGATCATGCAAGAACGGGACCAACGACGACGGACGAGAGTCATTAAGCGTGACAGACGTGCAACTAGAGAATGCAATCCCGCACTGTTTTTCGCTCAGCGGGATTGCGGGATTGAGATTTGTTGATCCCGCGGGATTAATATTTACTTCAACTATAAATTGATTTCTATAGAGAAAAGTAGGAAAAAGTAAGATTGCAATCTCTATTAAGTTTTTTAACTTTAATAATAATACTTTATCTTATTTGATAATTCATACAATACCTTACATAAATATGAAAATTATAGTCATGATATTCATAATAATAGAGGAGAGGAGGTGATTATGGAATACCATTTACATTTCTAACTGTAACTTCATAGATTTTTTAAATAAAATCCCCCAAAACAGCATGAGTACATGCTATAATTAATCGTAATGAAATGTCAATTGCAAAGAAATACACAATTTATTTTGTTGTTATAGAAAAAAATATTTTTAAAAAAAGTTACGAATGGAGTATAACATGGAATAGTCGGGTAACATGGAATAGATGGTTTAAACCGATGAAAAGCAATTTATATTGCTTCATATATAGTTATTTGTTACTATAAAACAAATTTTTATCTTTTGTAGTTTAAATCATTATACTGGAGTCATTTCTTATTCGAGTCGATTTAGAAAAGTTGTAGATATAATTTTCTTTCTTTGCTCCGATACAGTCATGGTGAGCCCACAGAGAACAGCTGGATCTTTGAATCCAAACTTATCGTCGTTGATCATTAGAGAATTTTTCGTGACAAAAGATGCATTCAGCGTCTTTGTTTTCCGGGTTTTTAGTGGATGACATGAAACCCATTACAATATTACCCAGTATTCCATAATACCTGACACGCCATCTCGGAAAACGAACCTTTAAAACTAATTGGCAAAACACTGTCATCTAAAAAATAACCACAGTTCAACAAACTACCATTCTCTTAGTGTACATTATGCGTAACATCAATGTTAATGTCACGTATTTACTAGTAAGTTAAAATGTTTGAAAACTTATCTACAAAAACTCTTGAAAATCACAAATCACAAAACGTTCTGTAGGGAGTGGTACGGCAACAGATAGCGGTCAACTCTTACTGCATTGTAAGAAGTGAATCTTTCTTGAGTTGTTCATGGTATTCCCTTGTGGCAATAGCAACTAACAGAGCCAAGAACTCGGTATTCCATATTTCCCGACTATTCCATAATCATCTCCTCTCCTCTATATTCTGTTATTTCTTAGTTGCTAAAAAGGAAGAATGTAAAAAAGACAACGTAAAGAGAGGCATTCGTCTACCTCGTCTTCATCTAATTTTGATAGAGAATACAAAAGCGCTTAACAAAAGATTTTTTTTTAATTGTATGAAACCCCGAAGGAGTCATACTTTTTTTAGTGGTTAACTGAAGTTCATCTCTTTAAGATATCACTAGCATCGGCGGCCATAGTGTTGTTTATGAAGTGGGGAGAACAAGTCAAGGGCTATCGCAGACAGCTACAATATTTAGTGTTGAATCACTTCTACGTTATACCAGTACGTAAATCATAACAATAAGGGAGCTGAGGGGGGGGGCGCCTACTTGCCAATAGGTATGAGCGCTCAAGATCACTGGTTCTTGTTCATCTTATGCAAAAATCTTTGGCCAATTGATGATCGGGAAAGAGGCGTAAAATTTCAATTAAAATAGTTTATTTTTCAGTTTCAATCCCGCGGGATTACGGTCTTAATCCCGCGGAACTAGTCCCGCAAATATTTAAGCGGGATCCCGCAGGATCCCGTTCCCGCGGGATAGGGATTGCATTCCCTACGTGCAACCCTTCCGCAAATTTTAATGGTGGTACAGATGGTAACAATGGCTACAGATTTTAATGCTGGTCTATCAACAAGTGTCACTGTGTGAACCATTCAACGAACATCATCGATATGGGCTTTCGGAGCCGAAGGCCCACTCGTGTACCCTTGTTGACTGCACGACACAAAGCTTTACGCCTCGCCTGGGCCCGGCAACACTGACATTGGACTATTGATAACTGGACGCACGTTGCTTGGTCTGAGGAGTCTCGATTCCAATTGAATCGAGCTGATGGACAAGTACGGGTATAGAAACAACCTCATGAATCCATGGACCCTACAAGTCAACAGGGGACTGTTCAAGCTGGTGGAGGCTCTGTGATGGTATGGTGCGTATGAAAATGGCGTGATATGGGTCCCCTGATAGATCTAGATACTACTCTGACAGGTGACAGGTACGTAAGCATCTTGTCTGATCACCTGCACCCATTCATGTCCATTGTGCATTCCGACGGACTTGGGGAATTTCAGAAGGACAATGCGACACCCCACACGCCCAGAATTGCTACAGAGTGGATCCAGGAGCACTCTTCTGAATTTAAACACTTCCACTGGTCACCAAAATCCCCAGACATGAATATTATTGTACCCATTTGGGATGCCTTGCAAAGTATTGCTCAGAAGAGATCTCCACCCCCTCTTTCTACTACTGATTTATGGACAGTCCTGCAGGATTCATGGTGTCAATTACCTCCAGCACTACTTCAGACATTAATCGAATCCATGCCACGTCGTGTTGCGGCACTCCTGCGTGCTCGTGGGGGCCCTACACGATATTAGGCAGGTGTACCAGTTTTTTTGGCTCTTCAGTGTATATTCTTTGATTAACTGTAAGCAATGTTTTCAAAGGATAATGCGTACGGTGCGCCAGTTTACTGAGATTCAAATAAAAAATCCCGATGTATTGTTAAAGAATAATTTTGAGGTTTTCCCTTGCAATCCTATTTACTGGCCTGGGCTTATCCATAGTAAGCCCATCTAATTCAAAAAATGCATCTAAGTTTTCGTTTTCTGGTACTATAGCCGTTTTATTACCTCAATGTAAAATTACCCGAAGATACCAAGAAAGTAAAAAGCTGAAACTTCCCTCAGTAGTTATCCACAAAGGCGAATTCACAGTGGCAAAATTGATAATTTTACTAAAGGAATGGCATTAAAAATAGAAAAATTTTTGCATTTTGTTAAAGCGGAGAAAAACTGGAAGAAATGCCTAATAAAACGCCTTGCCCGATTTATTTATTTATTTATTATTATTTTGTTGCCCTAAGTTAAAGCTCGATTTTGAGCTCCGGTTTTGAGCTCCGATTTTATAAGTGTATTACACAGGGATGAGGTCCTTCAGTTTTTTTCGCTGATTTCAGCTTTTTGTGAATTAAGAGGAATTCATTTTTTGTCTTTTTTCTCCTGAAAATTTTCCATTTTCCTGTAGATTTCTGATAGTAGTTATTAATTAACTGTGTAATATTTATATTTTGTAGCATGCTCTGATGTTTTACTTCTTAAAATTTCTTTCCCGTATATTATGTACAAATATTTTACGTGTACAATTTTTCCCTCTAATGTAATTTCAGTTTTTTTTTTTTTTTTTTTTTTTTTTTTTTTTTTTTTTTGGCCTTTTTGCCAATCTCATCCCTGATTACACAATGACATCCCAAAATAATTATCGGAAGAAAAGATAACACCCCTTCCTTCGGTTCACGGAAGACGGTAGTTTTGGCATCCCTTGCTCATGGAGTCAACGTGAACTGAAGAAATCTTGAGGCGATTCAGGAAGGGGAAAAAGAAAAAAAAAAACGATTCAAAGAAAACAACCCGTGGCAGACAGTTTTGAAAAAATGTATGACGATGACAATATTTAAAAACTAGATTACAAAATGTTGGCAGTCAATGAATAACATTATTACGCCCTTTGAAATACCTTTTCTGGAAAAAAAAAACGAAAAAAAAACGAAATTCTTTAAAAATAATTTTTAAAAACTTAAATTCGACGCCCGTCGCCTGTAACAGACGAGTAGGTGAACACCTACTTCCCCTACGTCTCAAACTGGCACAGGTATTGGTTTAGTACTCTAATTTCGTTTTGATATTATAAGAATACTTTCGCAGGAGAAATATTTGTTTTAACTATATTTCTACATTAATTTTCATAGTTTATTTATTTTGAACACACACCTATCAATAAGTTACATTCATAAGCATAGGCTCTGTGCTTAGGAATAAACCTGTCACTGTATTAGTGATCGATTTTTTTTGGGGGGGGGAGGGGAACATAACATTTTTAAGAGTAAAAATATTGAAGTTTCTTTAGGATTTTAAAAGCTTTAATGTCAATGGCTTTCTAAACAGTGTTAGGGGATAGCTACACTTTTCGCATGTTTATCTCAGATTAATAGTTACAGATAGTCATAACAACATTCTGATTCTGTGATCATTGTATGTCAGATCAGTGTCTTGAATATAAGTAAAATTGTAACAAAACGAAATAATTTACTCAAAACAATCAAATAATGAATGTGTACGCTTTACTTACACATGATAGTGGTTATTCCTAAATTTCAATCAACATGTTAAAAAATAGTTTATTTGTGCATACAATACATTCGTATCAGTCAATATATTCGTATTAAATATAAAAATATAACAAAAATGCATCTGACACAAATACAGGGTGGTCTAAAAGAAACTTCTCCTATATATGAGTCCCTAGTGGCCGAACCGTGAAACCGATCGAAATGAAAGTTTATATATAGTTATTTGAATGTATGGGGTCTAGATTGTGATGATTTAAAACAATAAACCTCTGACAGTTAGGGTTACAGAGACAAAATTTCGGATTTTTCGAATGGCAACACCCACTTTTTTCGTGCGCAAATTGACCAGAGCTTGAAAAAACCTTAAATGGTGTTGGAACGAGACACGTATGACGTAAATTGGCAGCGTAAAACATTTGCAGAGATGAGCATTGTAATGAACCAATCACAATAAAAGGGAAGGTGTAATTGATGCATTTTGCATAATTCACTAGGTAGTAGAAGCACCAATCACAGAACACTCTTGCGAATCACTGCTTGTGATTTAAGCAGTGTGGGAAGATTGTTTCTTCATGTTCGTTCTAATCCGTCTCGTTTCGAGTGAAGATGACACTTTCAGGGAAACAACGAGGTGAATTGACAAAGCTTTTTTATCTGAGCGGAGAAAATGCTTCCGAAGCATTGCAAGTTTATCGTCGAAATCATAAGCTAAAACGAGGCCCATGTTCCGTAAAAAGTGTACGTGATTTGGTAAAGAAATTTGCAGAAACGGGATGCAATGCACACGTGATAGACCGCGATCCGGACGACCCCGCGTTCCTGCTGAAGTTGTTTCGGAATTGCATAAAACGATTACAGGTCCATTGCATACAGCAAGAAGTGTTTCCCGCAATTTGGATCTACCGAAAACCACAGTTCTCCAAATTCTGCTCTCTGTTCTGCGGATGTGTCCTTATCGATTCCAGCGCGTCCAGGCGTTGGCACCTGCAGACAACCAACAGCCTGTCGACTTAGCGAATGTTTTCCTAATCAGATTTGATGAAGATAGCAGGTGGCCGCTGAAGATATTATGTACGGAAGAGGCACATTTCACCCTGACAGGGAACGTAAACTCGAAGAACTGCCTTCATTGGGCGGAAGAAAATCCTCACGGTGTGGCACGAGTGCCTTTATAAGACAGACACGTGACTGTGTGGTGCGGCGTCGCAGGGACATTCACTCTGGGTCCTTACTTCTTCGAAGTCGCATCCAGTGGTATGCAAACGTGATCCGTCACAGGTTCTCGGTATAAAGCAATGTTGGAGAATTACGTAATTCCAGAATTGCAACAGCGAAATGTCATTAATGACATTGTATGGATGCAAGATGGTGCTCCTCCACACATTGCCAGAAGTGTTCTACAAGTGCTGCAACAGAACTTTGGTGATAGAGTACCTTTGCAGCGTACCTTTGCAGTTTCGTGGCAACCTCTTTCCCCCGACGTCACTCCGATGGATTTCTGGTTCCGGGGTTATCTAAAATCAAGGGTGTACACATGAAATACCCGGAATTTGTAGACTTAATGAAGGTTTGATAATACCATAAAACGGTAAGTTCTACAAATTCCTCCTGCTATGATAAGTTCGTCATTGTTACTAACAATCTCCCGCATGCAATGCGTCATCGTCTGCAAAGTTGACCACGTTGAAAACGTAATTCGAATAAAAGTCTCTTCCCTTCTCCTCTCTTTTGTTATCTTTGGTTCTGTACGATGATCTTCTTTTCAAATGTCTTACGCCGCCAATTTACGTCATACGTGTCTCGTTCCAACGCCATTTAAGGTTTTTCCATGCTCTGATCAATTTGCTTCCTGCGCAATTCATCAATTGCGCAATTGATCAATCTTCCTCCTGATCAATTTGCGCACGAACAAAAGTGGGCGTTGCCATTCGAAAATTTCGAAATTTGTCACTGTAACCTTAACTGTGAGAGGTTTATTGTTTTAAATCATCACAATCTGGACCCCATACATTCAAATAACTATATCTAAACCTTCATTTCGATTGGTTGAACGGTTCGGACACTAGGGACTCATATATAGGGAAGTTTCTTTTAAACCACCCTGTATTTTAAAGTACCAGTGAAGATTAAACATATTACAATGGTGGCTGATGTTGGCTCAGCTAAATAAAAAAATAATGTCTTACAAGGAAAGTGAAAATAAAATGGAATACCTTAAAAATTACGCTAACACAGATTTACACATTGGCGAGAACAAAATCTTGGCTGCGATATATAACGCCAACCCCAGAGCAACCCTAAAGTTTAATCCAATAGAATTAAGATAACAAAACTGCGAACGAATAATTTTGGAAGATGGAGCGGGGCATCCAAAAATTTGCACCAAATAAAACGCCAAGAGAAGGGGAGTGAAAAAATTGTTTCGATTGAAACCGACGTAATATAATCTATTTTTAGCCCAGAACGGCTACCAATTGACTGCGAAAGAAACATAATGAACACTAATGCATGCGGGAAAAACGGAATTATAGATTTAAAAGCCGAAGCCATTGAGAAATGAGAACTGAAAAATAATTAAAAATACATGATTTTGGATAGATTAAGATATAGAAAGTAATTGAAAATTAATAAATGAACATATTATCTGCATCACAGTGGAATTAAATTGATATATGTTAGATTAGTCCATTTTAAGCAAGAAAACTTCATAAGACCCTGCTTCCCTCCCTCGCCTTACTTAACTTAAAAATCTCCCTTTTTCCTCACATGAAACTGCATGAAAAATATTTAATATTACAAATGTAGGTTTCCCCAGTATGAAATTTTTGCTCAAAAATTTTTCTTGCCAAAAGTAGTTTCCTTTTTCTTTAAAAATTAATATTTTCTGCTACAAAAGTAGTTTTCTTTTCTTTAAAAATTAACATTTCCTGCTACAAAAGTATGTTTCTCTGCTCCAAAAATTAATTTTCCTTGCTCAAAAAAATTCATTTTATTTTCTACTACAAAACTTTGTAAGTGACTGTGTGATCCCTGAAACAGTTACTTACTAATATCATATTCAAAGTAATTTTAATATAAGAGAAAACCCTCAGATATTAAATTTAAATTTTGTTACTTTTCAATTTTTCTTAAATCTTATGACACATTACAATTAATCTTGCTATTACTAACGTATTTAAGTATGAAAAAGTAAACTGAAAAAAATGCTAATTTTTATAAAATATGCGGGTAAAAAAATAATTTCACAAACACTTAAAAAGGCAATAACATAATATATAAAGGGAACACTTAGATATTAAATTTTGCAGTATTTTAATTTTTGAAGTTTTACAAAATATGAAATATTAAATATTGTATACTAAATATGAAATATTAAATTTTGTTAAAACAAAACAATTACATTAATCATTGTAACCAAAGTTTAATAAGAGTTTAATAAATTTTCACCAAATATTCGATATTTGTTATTCTGCAAAATATGGTTATGGTATTCAGTGCATCCCTCATTTAAACCTTAAAGTGTTATACTAAGTAAAGTCTTTAAAAAATTCCACCATAGTTTTTATTTTTTTTATGTTACACTACTTTAGCGACTCCACTGGTGCCTTAGTTCTGTCCTAAAATGTTTCTGCTACTTTGTTTCGATGTGAGTTAAATATTTTGAATATAGTTATTTTCTTTTCAGGTTCATCATTTAATTTCACATCAAACACTAGTCGTCAGTTGACATAATCTAATTTTGAAGAAAATTTTATAGACAGAAGACAAAAGAAAGATGTGGTGTCACTTGTGCGACAGGGATTATGATGACTTTAAAGACCATCTCTTGAAAACACATAGGAATATATCGGATGATGATAATTCTGATTATGATAATTCAGATTATGATAATTCAGATTATGATAATTTGGATTATGATAATTTGGATTATTATAATTCAGATAAGGAGTCCGAAATGGAGGTTGCCGATACAGTTGGTTCGAAGACTTCAGGGATTCCAGAAGTCAACCTCTCCATGTTGAGAGAGGCAACCTACCATGTTATGAACCCAGTTGGGTGCACATCTGATATCTCTCTGTGTGTAACCGGAGGTAAAGATGATGATAATTTACATGATTCGGAGATCCCAAAGAAGGACTCTGAAGTGGAGGTTGCCGATACAGTTGGTGCGAAGGCTTCAGGGATTCCAACTGTGCAGCAAATTTTCCATGTTATGAACCCAGTTGGGTGCACATCTTTACCTCCAGTGGATGACAACACCTTTGAATTTACTCCAGCAAACATTGAGAGATGGTTAATAGACTATAAACAAATGTGCAAAAACTTGGAGTATCCTTTACCTGAAGCAATAGTTAAGTATTTGAAATTCGTGCACAGAAAAGTGTTTGAATATTTTTGTTTGTCATATTTTTCTCCGGAAGTTAAAAAAGCTGTCTACGAAGTTCATAAATTTTTGACTGACATTATTCATCGACATATTTCATCTATTAATGATAAGCTGTGATTATGTATGTTCTGCTTAAAAATAAATTATCTGGCCTTATCAGTATTGTCCGTTAAATTGCAGTTAAAATCTATACTACATAAAAGAATGTCAGCATTGTAAATATATGACTGTCTTCTTTGTTTAACAGAATGTAAAGCTTGCACAAATGTGTGTATTGGATCTTAATTTTTGCAAAGTATTTTATTCTGCAAGAAAGGCATTTATTTCATTAAAAAACTGAGATTAATTATAGTTCAATCCACAGCTAAAGACATTTCTTTCAACATCTTTGGAAAAATATCAGGGGAGGGAGAAAATCATCCTTAGAAGATTTTCCTAACTACACTATTTTTTTGTTTTCATAGGCTAGGCAGGTCTTCAAATGAAGATCCAAAGCAAGGTTCACAACCCCAAATGAGCTGCTGTGCCCAGACAGCACATAAGCTTAAATCAAGCTTGACATTTACTTGAATTTGACGTATTAATACAAGCTTGACTTTAGCTTGATTTTAGCTTTCGAAAGTGCAATGATGGCGTCATCTGTGAAAGAGAATGGACATTAATATTCTAGCGTTTCTCAAATTTGCTGAAAGTTCGTAAAAGATGTGTTTTATTTTATTACGCACAAAACCTGTACATTAGAACACGCAAGGGGAAGGAATGAATGGGATAAGCCCCTTTGAAGTGTAACACGAGGGGAGTTTTAGTTTTATTTACATCTAATTAACATTAGTAATTCCATTAACCAATTAATTAGCCCTAAAATAAATTTTAATATAATTAACGCAATTTAGTTAGTTAATATACTTCACTTTACGGGTGGTTCACCATAGAATTTAAAAAAAAAAAGATTCTATATTTCCAGATATGGAAATTCTTCAAAATAAAATACAATTATACTACGAAATTGATTTCAAAATCAGCCGTTTGTCTCGATTTTGGCCAACAGTATTGCTCATGAGTGTTGCGATATTGAAAGTTTTAAAACGTGTACTACTCCTAAGTTTATATTATGTTTATTTCCCTATTAGTAGAGTCTCTAAATCACACATAACATTATTTTAATTTTGATGCATCCCATGGAAAAAAAACAACATATCTCCCACTTATCAATCTGGCTAGAAAACGGCGTGATAAGTCACTTCAAACTTTAGTCATAGCCGCGCGAGGCTTAGCGGCAGAACGGATAGCGCGCTCGCCTCCCAACCGAAAGGTCCCGTGTTCTATTCTAGCCACGGACACTTGATGGAAACAGATTAAATTAAATTGAAATTTCAGCGTACAGGGGGAAATGCGTGGCAAAGTAAAATATGTGGGGTGTGTATTTAGGAAATTTTTTTTTACGAAAATTTTTTAAGCTTGCTGTGTCAAGCTTGATTCAATCTTGAAATGTCAAGCTTAATGCAAGCTGTACAAGTGTAAACTAGAACACTTGATTCAAGCTTGCATTAAGCTTACACGCTTGAAATTTTCAAGCTTATTGGCTTGATAAATCAAGCTTGCTGCAAGTTTGATGCAAGTTTGATGTGCTGTCTGGGTGTCAGTAATTTCTGTAATAAAAGTAGAAAAAACAGCTATATACAAAAATATATAAGCTAAATTAAACATATATCCCAAGTTACCTCAGTGTTTGCCACTTTTAAATCATATCTAACTAGAAATTATAGATACTGCTGTTTCATACATAATTGTGAATTGGCATTTTGAAAATATGTCTACATTTTATACAAATTCTTAGCTGAGGTGAATATAACATTGTTATATTTTCCACTCTCGATGATATTTGGAGCTATTTCCCAAACCCCCTAATTATGTTGACATTTCTGTCCCTACCAAATGCGATGAAATTTTGGCTGATAGATTACTATATAATCACAAATCTTGAAATATCGGGGAATTTTAAGACATAAACCAGAAATTGAACTGACAATGTGCTTTAAATCTTAACTAGGATACATACAAAACTTGAGATTTGTCATAACTTTACCTTTTATGGACCTTTTACTTGCATATGATGGATAATTTAGATTTTTTGCAGATAAAATGCATATAAATGTTAAAAAAAAACTCATGTTTGTAAATAAATTTCTAAATCTTTGACAAATTCTGTGACCTAAATTCCCTGTTGTGACTTTTTTTTTACTTCCATAACTTTTTGACCTAATAGACACTTTTTTTTAACACCAGCCTTTTTCAGTGGTTGATTTTATTGGAGTTATTTTTCTGGTAAAAAAATCTATCATTGTTTTCCAATATTCATATTTTACAAATAATATTGATTTCATGAATGTAAATATCGTATGTGTTTACCTAGCAAAAACAGTTACAATTTATTCTAAATACAAATACATTTAAATCCTATTAAAATTGCTGGGTTATTCCGATTTTACTTATTTATTACAGTAAACACCGGTTATAACGTACTCTCACGGGACCTAAAAAAGTAGTACGTTATAGCCGAAGTACGTTATAAGCAGTACCGCCGTTAAGATTCAATATTACAGGAAAAAAAGTGGGCTCATAATTTCATTGTAATATGTGTTTTAAACAGGTCTGATTTTTTAAAATTTAAATTGAACAGAAAAAATCTTTATTACTTACAATTTTTATTGAGATAAATAATTTGTAATTTTTTGTTTTTTTAAATTTTAAATGGGCAGATGCTACTTTAAAAATACCGTTTCGGATATCCATAACAGACTTTTGTAGAGTCTCTGCATCATCAATGCGACATTAAAAAGATCGTGATAATGTTTTTGCAGCATTTAATGTTCGGGTATGCTTGGTATAGGCTCCTCTGTTTCTTCTTCTCTATCATCAGAATCATTATAGATTGGGCTTTTCAGGAGGCATTTGCATTGATGAATGACAAATAAAAAACATGGTCTTGTTCTTAGCCCTATCTAGCAGGCGAGAAAGATAAAAGATCGTTCTCTTCATTCATACACAATTGCTCTCGCTAGAAAATCTGAAAACTGACAACGAGTGTTTTTGAAGGTACTGAAATTTCCGAGAAAAGGGAAATAAAATTCTTAAGAAAAGCAAAATTTTATTTTTGGTTTTGGTATAAAAAGTACGTTATAGCCGAAGAACGTACTTTTGTAAAGTACGTTTTAACCGAAGTTAAATAAAATTGTAAATATAGGACTTCAGTCGGGATCTGGCTTCTAGGTACGTTATAACCGATAGTACGTTATATCCCAGGTCCGTTATAACCGGTGCGCACTGTACTATAAAAGATAACTCAAAATTACACAAATATCAGGTAAATCGCAAATGATTGTCTGTTTGATACAGTATATTCTGAAATGAAATATCAGGGAATTTGCAGTGATAAGTTTGGTGGCCACCTTGAAAATAGCTTCCAAATACTAATCACATAGATATTCATGTTTTTAAAAGTATAGACAGGGTAAGTGCAGCTCTTTGTAGTGGCATTCAACTGGGAAGAGTGATAATGGGCATCCGGAGGAACAAACATTGCCACAGACAGCCCTGAAAATGAATAATTTTCTGAAATTGTTGGATAATATGTTGGTAGAGGATTGACTATTTATTTAGATAAAAAATTCATGAAATAGTTTCATCACCTCTTGAGTATTATCTTTGATCATCAGCCTGAAACGTACAAGTTGAGTTAGGGAGACTTGGGATACTTGATCAGCACTTTAGTTTGTCATTTTTTCTTTGCTGCAAATCACCGGTTTTCAGATATTTGTTAACAGCTAATGCATTTGTTTCTAGGAAGCAGTTAAACTTCACAATAGTAGCAATTTTAACATAAACATTTCAATTTCAAAATACAAATGAACAAACAGAAGAAAATTGTCCTCCCTCATTACCTGTGTTTTAACCCATTGGTTAAAAATTACCAAACATGGTAATAATGAAGCTTATATTTTAGTTTTTATTAATATCGTCTCAAATATCGTGAATTTCAAATTTTAAATCAGTGAACTGACGCTTCATTTTTTTCTCAATAATGCATGTTATATGCAACAATCTAGACGTTTTAATTACACTGGTTACCAAAAAGTTAGGAAAAATCACAAAATTTGCGAAAACTCGCTTAAAAATAAGCCAATCCGTATAAAATTTGAATATGTATCAAATGTTGCCGAGTAATGTAATATGCGAATTACTCGCGTTGCAACCAGAATAAATTACTAGAAGCATAAAACTGCATCTCTGAGATCAAGCCTGCAAATTTTACTGTGACTGTAGGGTAAGAAATCTGGGATATCAAATTCGTAGCAATGACCTTCAGGCATCATTTGCCAGAAGAACTACGATGAAGAGCTATTGGGAGACTAGAGGCAGGGCAAAGTCTGACACAAGTGACCAGATGGCTAAATGTCAGTCCGTCAATGGTTCATAGACTTTGGCAACAATTTCTAACGACAGATTCGGCATCCAGGTGGTTCAGCCAAGGACCGCCAACTGTTACGACCAGCGCTGATGACAGATATTGATCGTTATGTGCACGAAGGAATAGAGCCGCAACTCCGGCTACACTCAGATTCTCCCCTGCTGTAGCCACCGGAAGGTTGGTGTCAACTTGAACCGTGTGTACAAGGCTTCAAGAAGGCGGTCTGTACTCGCAGCGACCAGCCATTTGCGTGTCCCTCTCTCCACGCCACAGAAAGGAACGTTTCAGGTGAGCACATCAACATGTCCACTGATCGGCCGATCAGTGGAGGGCAGTTCTGTTTACAGATGAGTCCAGGTTTAGCCTCCAAAGCGATAGTAGGCGTTGTTTGATTTGGAGAGAACCTGGAACCCGCTATCATCCATCAAACGACCGTGAAAGAGATACATGCGCATGAGGCAGTGTCTGTGTTTGGGGTGGAATTTGTTTGGATTTCCGCACAGACCTCCATGTCTTTGAACGTGGAACCGTCAATGCTCAGACCTATAGCGATGACATCCTTGAAGCTTATGTGCGCCCTTATGCCGTGGAATAGGCGATGATAGACGATGACAATGCCAGACCGCACAGGGCTCGCATCGTGGATGATTATCTTCAGCAGCAAACAATTCAGCGCATGGAGTGGCTAGCTCGATCACCGGACCTGAATTCTATCGAGCATGTCTAGGATGCTTTAGGAGGACGGATAGTTGCTTTTCAATCCACCTCCTGCAACCCATGGCCCGCTTGCAACTACCTTGCAAGATCAATGGTTCTCCCTTCCAACACAACTCATAGACCGCCTAATTGACAGATTCACGCCTAACTGTTGGTGCTGTATTGCTCTAGGAGAGGGTTATATTCCATATTGAGGGTACTTTTGCTATACCAAACTGACACATCCAATTTGTTGATTTTATACATATGCTAATTTCTATAATACCACAAGTGTCTAGTAATTTCTTTTCATGCTAATTTATAGCTTACTATCTCTTATACAGTGTGGATGAGTTTCATTAAATTCTATATGAAACTTTTTGAGTAATCGTCATTTTTGGGATTTTTCCTTAATTAATGATAGCCAGTGTATTTTAAAATCTTCAACACTTTAAGACCATTCACTGATTAAAAATAGTAAAAAATATAAACAGCATTTTGTTTGAAATACATTTTTTACACAAATATGTTCTTATGACAAACTGGATCTTCAACTTATGACAAACTGGATTATAATAAAAATAGACTCAAATTAGTTAAAAATAGCCTCAGAAGTAATTTCAAAGATGTTGGAAAGCAAAATGAGCTGAAATTTCAACATTTTATACAAAGTGTTAAAAAAAGATGTAATGCAGCGGTTCTCAACCTTTTAACGTCGCCCCGCCCAACAAAGGCTAACTTACGGTGGCGCTCCCCCCCTCATATTTTTCAGCATATATTCGATTTTTTAATTTTTAATAATGAACATTTAGTCAAATTTTCTACAAAATAGTGTTATCAGTAAAGTTTGAATGAACATTTTAAGCGAAAATGGATATATGTTGAGTAAAAATGAGAATAAATAAGATTATTTTTTTAAAAACATGCATCACTACTTGCTCTTTGGTTTTTCTCGCACCCCCGCCCTGCAAACGCTCTGCGCCCCCTTGGGAGTCGCGTCCCACAAGTTGAGAAACGCTGATGTAATGAAAGCATGATAGAGGGAACAAAGATGATTTGCAATTACATATTGAGTTTATGTCACTTTACTAAGTTTTGTTCTTCTAATATTTAGCATACTACAAAATGAAACACCTACAATTTAAAAGTATTTATTTTAATTCTGTATGTTTTGGAGGGGAGGGAAGCAGTTATATTTTATCATAACACAGATAGGAAATTTTACATGTACACAGCTGCCATACTTCCCGAGTTTTCCAGAAGACTCCCGAATTTTATAGCGTCTTCCAAACTCCCCAAAAATTTATAAATCTCCTTAATTTTTCAAAAATCATCCCCATGATTAAACTAATAGTCAGTTTTTGATGAAATCTTTCCGAATTCATTTAACACTAACAGCAGTAATTCAAGAAGCTCCGCTATTGGCGGAATCTGACATTTCGTAATGAAGGGTAAGTTATGTAGAAGGTAGAAATCTTAATATTGTATTAATATTTGCGTATCATATTCTAGAAAAAAATAATCGATTCCTTTTTATATAATTTACACTCATTAAAATTTTTATTTCATCTGTAATTTAAGTCTCAAGCATCTGTTGAATCCACATTTACGTCTTCATATTAAACTTATGCCTGTCAATCCTGACGACTTTACTGTACTTTTCCCGTTACTCCTCGATTGTCATCACCGACCTGGCTCTCCCCTAAAGTTCTCGGACCTAAGCCACCTCTCTGGAACGCTTAAATGGTGCCTTGGCCACTTGGTTCCAAAGAGCAGACTAATACACATAAAAAGTACATGCCTCTGACGTATAGATAGCAATTGGTGTAACTAGAATTTCTGTCTATGCATTCCCTATAAATTCTAGATCAAAGAACGAGACAGTTCTAGTTAAATATTCCCAACGAGGTACCCAGGGATTTCTAGATCCCTGAATTAGAAAAAAAAATGTATTTTGAATTAGAATTTCTAGCTTTTGAAAATAATTCAAGATCTCATAACAGGAAATTCAGGTTTTAAGAACTAAAATTTATGGATACTTTGAGTAGACTATTTAGTTTCCTGAAACAGAACTCTTGGGTTTCAACCAATAATTTCGGAATACCTCTTCTAAAATTTCTGGTTTCATGAACTAAAATTTCCAGTTCCCCTCCATTGAGAGACATTTCTGAGGATTACAATTTGAATTTTTAGATACCTTGCTTGGAATATTTAGTTTTCTAAACCAGAACACTGGTTTTTCACTAATAATGGACACGTCTTTCAAAACTTCTGGTTTCATGAACTAGAATTTCCATTTCCAACACCAATGAGAGACAGATCTGAGAATTATAATTTATTGATTTATTCCATCAAAATATTTAGTTTCATATCTAGAAATTGCCAGTTCTCTGTCACTGAAAGATTTCAGAACCAAGCTCGAAGGCAATTGTTGATTTACCTAAAGTCGATTTACATAATAATGTCATAAAAAATGTTAAATTTACCGATTTATGGGTTTTACTATTCCATATAATCTAAAATGGGTTTCACATATAGATAACACACATCTGTATGAAAAATCGATACACCAAGGTTTGTAGGACATATCCTCATTGACAGCATTTTATTTTCTTTATACTATAACTTTAAACCCATTTTTATCATGGGTGCAGGCTTTGGACAGGTAAGAATATGAACTGAGGGCCTACGATATAAATTCACAAAATTATTACGAAAGGGACATACCTGCAAGGGGAGATTTGTCTTAAAAATGCCTATTAAAATAAAATAATTCTTTTCATGTTTAATATTAGTTTAGGATGAGCAGAGCTGCCAAGTCTCCGGCTTTTTTCGGGAGATTTACCACCACAAATTTTTACTTACAAATTTATGCTTAAAATAAGTCCAAATATTTAATGCAAAATAAAACTGTCTAAAAATCGTGGTGGGAAATCTCCCGGAAAAAGCCGGAGACTTGGCAGCTCTGGATGAGCATTCAGATCAGTAGGAATAATTTATTACTAGTTATAATAAATTATTTATACTAATCTGAATGCTCATCCATATTTAACTAAACAGAAAGGCACTTATTTATTACCCGAAAGCAAAATCTAACCTAATGAGAATATAAAATACACACGAATCAAAATGTGAAGTAACCTGCCTGCACAAATTAGAGAAATCCAAGTATTTTTGCAGTTAAAAAAAAGAAAAGGTAAGATGTACATTTCCTTTTTCTTTTATATCCTTAAATGAGAAATAATAAAATTAATTAATTAATTTCCTTAAGAAATAATAATTAATTTCCTTTAATTTAAACTAGATACTTTATACAGTGGAACCCCAATCTATCGTTCCCGAATTCATCGTTTTCCCGTGTTGATCGTATTATTTCTATGGTCCCTGCACACGTTGTATCCAAATAACGTTAACAACCCGCATGTATCGTCGTCAAAAAATCGTTTTCCCATATTCATCGTTGTAAAATGTTTCTTCTAACAGAAATGAAATTGAAGAAGGTCAAGTGGATCAATATGGCATACAAATTTAATTACTTCCAGGTATGATTTTTTGGGTTGATGATGAGTTCTTACATCTAGGAGGTAATTGTACAGTGTGAAATTTATGCTTGTGTTTCGACTGATATAGAAAAAGCAACGTGCAGTATCCCAAGAATGGAAGAAATGTGAGATGATGAAAAAAGATGAAAATAATGGCAAAGAAGCTGAGAATAATATTCTTGCCGATGAGACTGAGCCAACACTAGTGCCAAGTTTATCCGACGCAAAAGAAATTGTATTGACTTTTATATACAAACCTGAAAACACATAAAAATACAAGAAAAATACTGTAAATCTTGGAAAATTTTCGTTTAATTAAAAAAATGAAAAAGCCACTGTAAAATCTGAACTTTTAAAAATAAGTATCACTTAACTTTCTACACACGACTTCAATTTGTTTCTTGTTTCTTTTACAGTTTGCTAAAAATTTAGTATTTTTGGTATACTGTATATATTGTCTGCATTCATAAACATTGTTTGCTTCGTATTTTGACTTTATCCCGCATTCGTCGTTTTCCGCATACATCGTTTTTTACTACTCACCCCTTGGAAACCGATAGATCGAGGTTCTACTGTACTATCTCTTGTGGCTAACTTTCCTTCTTATTTTCTTTCAATTACCTATGTAAAAATGAATATTACACAGCTTTACAGGAAACTTGCTTGCATGTTCTGAAAATCAGGTTTAAGTTTGAAATGTCACTAATTTCTCTTTTCTAGATTTCAAATGCTAATTAAATACTGAGCTGAAAAAGACATTTTTAAAGCAATCTCAATAACTATAATGTTTTCAAATTATACCTTTTTTGTTTTATATAGTTTTGTGATACAATTTACTTAATGTATTCTTCCACAATATCAAGTTACAACATCGCCAACAATATTTCAGTACAAAGAACATACCACTGATTAGCTCGACCGACGATTCCTCTAGAGCTTGATATCTTATCTTGATCAGCTCAATCCCAATGCCAAATGCCAACTGTAGCACCGTTTAATTTCATGACAAGGAAGATAAAATTAAGCACGCGCGTTTATTTACATTCTAAAATACAACAGTACATAAAAAGACAAACTGTCTGCGTGATTCCCTTATAGGAAATGCTTCACGCAAGTCTTTATATAAAATACATTGATGCAGTCGGCAGGGTTCATACTCATTTTTCAAAATGAAATTCCCTGAGTTTTCCAGGTGATATTTCAAGAATTTTATGGTAATCAAAAAAAAAATAAATAAATAAATAAACATAAGTATCGAGTGACTACTTTTTATATACATGCCTCTCTCTAATGTAATCAAATTATGATAATAGAAATCAAAATTATGCTCCTTCCTCAATTGTACCATAAATAATGGATTACATCATCAATATGGTTTCATATTCAATTTGAACTACAAAAACCAGGAATTATGTAAAAGCTTTAGAGGAGTGAAAAGAGTTTTCAGCTCCTTACTGATTGACAGATCCACGATAAATTGTTTATACTACACTCAGTACACAAAGTTATTAGTAAACATTTCCATATTCTTTAGTACCAAGGGCATATTTAAGAGGGGACACACCCTTCTGAAAGAAGGGTGTCTTCAGGCTGAAATTTTAAAGGGAACCATTGGACCTTTTAGATAGGTCTATACATTGTTCAAAACGCAAATTGAATGTCACTGTAAAGTATACGAATCAAAAATTCTAAAATACGGGGGGGGGGGGGGTCATGTCTCCCTCATTGGAGCTGCCCTTATTCTCAAAATGTTAACAATAATTTAAAACACAGCTTTTTGAACAATAGTAACAATAAGGTTTAAAATAGATAATTCATCTCGTATATGTCCATTTCCGATAGTGTGCATGCATCATTAGGGAAGTAGTCGGCTACTACATGGAGTGAAGAAGGCCGTAAAAAGAAAGAAATATTAATAAAAAGAGGGCTAAAATTTTTTAAATTCCAGGGTTGGAGCTGGATTTTCCAGGTTTTTACAGAAAAATTACATTTTCCATGAGATTTCCCTGAGTTTTAAGAGCGAATTTTCAATTCCCTGAGTTTTCCCTGTTTTCCAGGTTTCCCTGAGGGCGTATGAACCCTGAGTCGGATACTCGAAATTCAAACCACGTCGCTATTCTGAAGACAGGATACTGGACAGGCAACGCAATTTATTGGATAAAAAAATATAGTTAAAGAAATACAATTAAATTCAAACATACACACCCCGATGAAAAACCTTCATCATTCATATGAAACAGCACAAACTTAAATACTAAACAATTAAATTTTAGACATTCAAATAAATTCATACTATTAAACTTACCACTATAAAACATTAAATTGTCACCTTCGACTACATTAAAATTTCTTAACTGTAATGATAAAACAAATATTAAAATACATGTTGCATAAACAGTATAGTTTCATTGAAAGGATCAAATTACGTATCAATTATCATCATCACTGGGCAAAACTGATAGTTTTGTTATAGGTCGTTCTACTTCACCATTCGCAGTTCTCACCTACACCACACAAACATGTCCATCTTCCCCATAAAACAGTTCAAGAATCCTACCTGGTTTTCATCTTACACCCGTATTCACGAAACTTTCTACCAGTTGGTAACAGCCGGATTACCATAGAATCGGATGGTTAAAAAAAAATGGTATTCACAAGGCCAAATCGGCTGGTTACATCTCGTTTTTAACAGACGAATGTAACCAGCCGAATTCGGGTGGTTACCGGCCTGTTACATTCGACGCATGCGCTGTGAGGCTCTAATCTGTTAACAAACATGGCGGACTACAGCGCTGTTGAAGACAGAAGATATGGAATTTTTAGAATTTATTGATAGATTTGCAAAATTTATGTGTGAGGAGAAAATAAACGGTTTAGAAGACTTGTGTGTCAAGGATTTTCCAATACATTACCATCAAAATAAGTAAACGGTAAACAGGCGAAAAAGGAAATGTTTTAAATTTACAACAAACGTGTCAGTGAAATTATGGCGCAGCGGTAAAGCGAGCGATTGGCAAGCAGTAGTTCCAGGGTTCTGGCCTCGCTGCGGCCAAAGTTTCCCTTCTTGCTCTCTCACCCCCCCTTTTTTTTTACATCTCTTTTTTTTTTTTTTTCTAAAAAAGTAAGGCCCTCTGGGATGAAGTATTTAACCATTTTAATTAGGTGTATAAATTCGACATTATACTACAATACCATCAAAATCAATCATGATCCCAATCCTGTCAGAAAAAAAGAAATAATTTTATTATTTTTTTCCCAGCAAGAGCATTGCAAAATTTAATAGACAAAGCCATGTGAATTAGCAGGGGTTAGCTGGGCTGGAACAGGTTTCTTTAATTAGTCCCCTTTCTAAAATTCCTTTAATTGATTTCCCACCCTCCCCCCCAAATTTTAGTCAATGAAATTAGTAGTTTTTTTATTTGCATTGATTCTGCAGTTCAACTATAGGTAAAAAAAATTTCAGCGCTACATATCCCCCATCCCCTCCCAATTTTTATTTGCCTACGATTTTGCAAAAGAAGAACATGTAGCTTTGAGACAAAAATTCATTGACATTTGTTTTATCTGTTTCATGGGGGAAGAAAATGTAAATTTTAACAGTCTGTTTTAAGCTTATAGTATTAAATATTTATTTACATACATCCGATAAAATAACTAATATAATTCTTGATTTTTGCATTATTCCATTAATAAAAATACATCAGAGGCATTATTCACTATTAATATTTAAATTGAATACTCTTTTTCCCCGTTCCTGCTTTATTTAAATAAGTTGTACACTTCGTGCTAAGTTATTACTCATACATTAATCACATGCGAAAAAAAAAAAAAAATCTTATTTTAATGTCTGACTACAGAGTGATTAGTGTCTTTATTGTGGGAAAAAACTTGCAATTTCGAGTGGAGATCTGCAATTCCTTTTTTTTTTTTGGTGGGGGGGGGGGGGGAGAGTCCAAAAATTTCTAGTCCTTGATATGAAAAATCAAGAGACAGCCTAGTTCATAACTTCAGTTAAAATTTGAATAATGGCTACCTCATAAATCATTATTTAAGACCCAGCAAGAACCATCTCAACACAATCACATTTTAATATTCACGTATATATTTACCCTTTACTGTATAAAATTACAAAAAATTGCAGAGCTGCTCTATGATCCATATTTTTGTGATTAAGTATGGTTACCAGTAGGTTTCAACATTAGAATCATTACAATTGTATTAAGACATTGTAAAAATATTTGCTTTTTTATGCATTTGAAATTTTAATTATTGATACTAAAAAAAAAAAAAAAAATAAAATAAAAAAAAAAAAACATACCATCTCCTACAGTAAAACAAATAAAATACCCCCAGAGTAAGCTCTTAAGTATGTATTCACAAATTTTTAAACAATCGTACTGTTTTTGACTGTCAGATACATTAAAAAATAAAAATAGGAAACCTTCGAATACCTTTAAAAATTATCTTTTAAAATCAATATATCTTTTAAATTCGTAGGAGTATATAAATAAAATATCGGTTATTAATTACAAAAAATTCAGCAGAAATCTCCGAAATAAATAATTGAAGCATTTGTGATTATAAAAATACATGAAAACACATTACACTCCTGCTTATTTTCAACTATTTTCGAGCGCTCGCGAAGAGGGGTCAAGGGTCGGCTCGGCAATCAGCTGATTGGATAGCCAGTGCCCTAAGCCAATCACAGACGAGCTTACAAAGCAGAATGCACAAGTACAAGTTAATCGGTGGTCAAAAGTTGGTCAGGAAACCAGTGGTTTTAAATAGTTGGTGAATACCGTTCTGAGGTTACCAGTGTGTTACCAGCAAGTAAGGGTCAAACGTTAGTTTCATAATCAGGCGGTTACTAGCCGTTTCGTGAATACGACTGTTAGTGGAGGCCAATTTTCAATTCATTAAGATTTTACGAGATTGGTATGCTACAACTCACGATACGCAAGGCTGCTATTAGGAAGATGAAGTGACCTGAGGGGCATCTGCCTAGAAGGGGGGCCTTGGACGGAGGACTCTATAAGCTAGTTAAGGTTCTAATACGTATTCACGTTACATCTGGAGATAACTGCACCAAACTTCACACCGTTAGATGGACAGCTGCGCTTAGGTCCTTCACCATGGCAGGCCATGAAGTTACCGAAATATGTGGTCCGTTTTGCTTGGACTCTATAGAAAAACTGAAATGAGGACTATGCATTGTATATTATTCGGAGGGAAAAGAATGAAAATAAAGGTAAGCAAAAAAAAAAGTAAGATAGATAAGAGAGAACCAGGAGTAGGAATGATAGAAAAAAAAAATGACTGAACATTTTTACGAACCTAGGTTCCTACCATCACAGCAGTATCCCAACATAAGCAGCTTATAAAAACTGCTAAATCACTCTACCAAATTTTCTGGGATAAATAGTTAGGAAGAGTGGTATATTAGTAACATTGGATACGTGATCTATTCTCGAATGAAAATTTTGGAAATTTGTCGAGTTCCCTACCTCTTTTCATTGCTTTATGGTCACCCTGCAAAGAGTAACACTGATATAATCCAAAGCTATCATGTACGTTTTATTCATATCCAGCATCCGATTTTTAAATTTAGGGAACTTCAATACATACAATAAAACCAACGAATATATAAAATTAAACTGTTTGATTTTTATGGTAAGCCTACACGAGGGGCATCTGCCAAGGGGAGGGGGGGAGGGGTCTTGTTCGGAGGACCTTTTAAGGGGTTCACATTACAGCTGGAGGAAACCGACCCAAACTCTGGACCACTAGATAGAGAGCAGCACGGTCGGTTCCGCACGAAAAAATTAAACAGAGTATATCCTAAAATGAAATTATTTTGTACTTAAAAGCTTTGCCAATCAAAGTTGAAAAGAAAGGGGAATTTTAGAAGAATTAAAACCAGTGGGGTATCCAAGGGAAGGGGCTCCGGGAGCTTCAGCACCCCCGCCCAAATCTAGATGTACTATGGATTAGGGAAGTTAAAAAAAAAAATGTAAATTTTCATATGAACTGGAATTTTAAAACGTAGCAGTAAATATATATATATATATATAGTAGACTGGTATACGTTATTTATACAAAAATATTTACACGAATATTTATTGAATCCTTCTGGGCTGAACATAATTTCTCTATTTACAAAAATAAAATATAACTTTCGTTTTTAAACAGAAGGAGGGGTAAATTTTATTGACTCGAGATCTCCACAATAAAGGTTGGAGCACAGTTGTCCCGTTTTATATATACAGTGGAACTTGTTTAATGTGACTACCCCTGGGAAGAACAAAACAGGTCAATTACAAAGAGGGTCACCTTACAAAGGTGGTAAAGTGAAATTGCATAAAAGTGGTCACTACAGACAGGCAGTCCTTTTACCAAGGTAGATACTTCAGTAGGTTCCACTGTACTACAATGGACGACGAGAAAATGATACAGGAAAAAAATCTACCATTGCTCTCTCCATTGTGTAGGGGATGAGGTTTCCGGTTTAGCGCAGAAATCTTTTGCCGGTGGACCCCCGAATGTTCTAAAAAAGTCGTAAAATTCAAGAAAAGTGGTCACTTACAAAGAAGGTCACCTTACAAAGGTGGTAATTAAAAATTAGAATATGAAAGATACAGAGCCCTTCCTTTTTTCTGAGCCAGGTTCTCATTGCCACGAATATGGCCCTTTTTGAAAAATTTATGGGGAGGGGGGGGGGGTCTGACACCCAAGAACCACTCCCTCGCTGCGCCACTGACTGAGTGGCTGTGAGAGGGGTTCAATAATGCATTCAGCAGTTGTACTTTGTGCACACTAAAATGTTGATGGGGAGTGCCCGTGAAGTACAACATGAATAAAGGTCATTGCTGACTACAGGGGGGTAAGCCGACATTCTTCTGGCGACTTTTACGACTTTTTAAGAACCAGCTGGGATCTACCAACAAATGATTAATGTGATAAACCGGAAATCCCGCCCCCAACACATTGAGAACAACAGAAGATTTTTTTCCCGCACTGTCGCGTCAGTAGTAAGAGCAGGTGCTGGTGCGGCGGAAGTGACGTCATC
>JAWZYV010014711.1:0-101621 GCA_038373885.1 Cheiracanthium punctorium | reverse complement strand
CTATTTCCATCCCAGTTGCGGCGCTGCCATGAATAAAATTTACGAGCGGGAAAATATATATGAATGTATATTCTTATACATTGTTTTTACGATATCATAAGGTTGAAATTGACAATTTATAAGTAAATGAGTCTATAAAACACTGACAAATATTCCTAAAACTTTTATCCAATAAAAAGAACGAAAAAATGAAACAGGTACTAAGTTTATGGCGGCACCTGTGTAATGCAATTTTTCAAAGGTACAATATGCTAGTAATTATTTAAAGAAATGGTTACAATGAGTTGATGAAATTGTTTTAAATTCAATTTTAATTTACGGTCCTTTTAAGTACTGTCAGTAGATAAAGGGTTAAGTGGATCAGTCAGTGGTGGTTTAGTGTTTGAAGAAATTAATTATTAAAAATTTGTTTAAGACAATCTCATAGAGAATAATTTAACGAGTTATTCATTTAATATGATATATATATACATGCAGCGATTAGACTTTCTTTAAAAGATAATTTTGCGTTTTTTTAAATATAATTTCTCAACGATTTAAATTTTCTTGCTATTCAGTATCGGAAGGCGTGAATATTCTTGTGGTCACGCCTCTGTTCTGACAGGAAATAAACACTTTAATATATTTTGTAATATAAAATAACTTTTTTTAATGCACAATTAACAAAAGTATAAAAATAAATTAATAAAAATCTCACTGACTTCAGTATCGATCAAATTTTCTTTCTGGCCCAAATTGACCAAAGATATACCAGTTTTAATTCAAAATATATTAGAAAATTTTAAATTCAAGCAGAGGTTAGTTAAATTTTTATTAATTTAATTATAAAATACTGTGATGGTGCACGAAAAGTGTTGTTATCGAATAAGAATAAGCCCGAAGATAAACTGCATATATACCTAATACGAAAAGTAAAGTGAAGTGAATAATTTCGCCACCACAAATTTACTAAAAATTTTCATGAGATCAAATTAATTTGAAAATTGCTCTGTACATTTAAATTAAAAACCCCTGTCTGGTAAACCTTCTGACCCAGCGGTTGGAAAGGCTTATAAAAAAATGATATGTAATAGAGATGGGCGGTTCGACTCATTTTACTGATTCGAATCTCGACTAACTCACTACTTTAATGATTCGAATCAGTGATTCGAATCTTGAATCAATAAAACAACTAAAGAAATTTTCCCTCTCTCTGCGCCGAAAGCCGTGCTATTTAAACACCCTTCACCCATTCATCGGGTTTCTTCTCGGCTGAGTTCTCGGGCAGTTAGCATCTCTCTCTCCTTGCTCAAGTAAAACTAGTGTTTAAACTGCCCAAAATGAAAATACAGGGGAGCTTCGTATGACCCCCTGGGCCTGTAAGATTAAAAGGTTAAGTTTGGTGTCAAAGCATTCGAAATTTTAAGTATCGATGGGGTGTTGAGTCTAGGGGGGGGGTCGAGAATCAATAAAAACGCGCTCCGGTGGATAGGTTCCGAGATATACGTTAATTAATTATGGTAATTAGACTAATAAACCATGGAGCTGTTTTTTCTGCGATGAGAGAAGAAGCAGCTTTCCGAGAGAAAGCAGTAGCAAAAGAATCACAAGCTGGTATTGATCTCAGGATTTTCTTATCGCCGGCCTCAGGAGGCGTAGCCAAGGGGGGGGGGTTAGGGGGTCATAACCCCCCATGAGGAATTTTTTGCCATACAAAATGTATATTCTTCACTACATTATCATACACACGTATACATATATATGAGTTGCAGTAGTCATAACCCCCCCCCATGAAAAATTTCTGGCTACGCCCCTGGCCGGCCTGTATTTTTGCCCTTTATCGAATTCGAGATTTCACTGAAATGAAAATGGGAATATCGGATATTTGATGTTGAAATAAAACCGATATGTCGATTTTTGGCCCAGTCCTACTGAGGGGCTGCTGCCCCCCCCCCAAAAAAAATGGGACCCTTTACTTAGCTTACAATTGAACTTTATCTTTAAATTTGATACCCAGCCCACCCCGAAATAAAATCCTGGCTACGCCACTGTCAATAACACTAACTACGCCACTGCTTTAGACCCTATTTTGTATTTCTCTGAATTACGAAAGAAAATAAAATCATTCCCCTTAAACGAAAAACAAGGTAAAAAAAAAAAAAAAAAAAACGAAATCTGCTGCAATAAAGCGAAATGTTATTTTGCTTACTACAAAGTCCTTTTGTGAGAGCGCTTAATACCGCCCCTGTATCCTTCATTAAAAGTGACAAGCACAATCCTAACTTTATTTCATTCTATTTCCCTTCACATGAAAATCCGCCACCATGTAAACTTAACGTTCCGTTTTTTTTTTTTTTTTTTTTTTTTGAGGGTGGGGGCAGGGGGACATATATTGAAGTTAAAAGTAGAAAAGGGATGTTTCATTAAATTTTAAACAAATATTAAATCAGCCAGACAAGTTGGAGGGAGGGATTTTCTTAATTTTTTTTTCGGGGGGGGTGATTGACCCCTCTTGCCCTTAGGAAGTAACGCCTATGCCCCCGCCAAAAGCAAACGATGTTCGACCCACTCCACACCCACAGACAGATAAAACTTTAAATCCGACCACCAACCAAGAAATGAAACACCAAAGATTCGAAAAAAAAACTTCAATTAAATGAAACATCCTTTCAACTCTTTTCGACTCCTTTCGACTCTGAGTCGATAGAAGATTCGAAAAAACCCCTCCAATTAAATGAAACATCCTTTCAACTCTTTTCGGCTCCTTTAGACTCTGAGTCGATAGAAGATTCGAAAAACTAATGAATCTCAACGATAGTATACAATCACCGAAACAGAGCGAAACACTGAATCAGTTAAGATTCGTTGCTGCACCAACTCAGTGACCAACTCACCCACACCCACTCATTTACTGTTTCAAATCATCTATGGACTCAGAGTCGTAAAGAGTCGAAAAGAGTCGAAAGAGTAAGGGAAAATCTCTGGGAACGGCAAAGGGAAAATATGTTTTTCTTCCCTTCGCACTTGGAATGTATTTCCCTTGAGGGCTTGAGATTCGAATCAGTAGAGAGTGAGTGTAAAGACTGAGCCACTCAGTACCAAGATTCGAATCACTGATTCGACTCATCGAATCATTGGCCATCTCTAATATGTAAAGATCGACCACGTAGGCGTTTCACTATCACCACTCCTGCGGGCAGCCGCAGATGTATTCCGTAATGTTAAAATTTGGAATGTTATATCATTGGGCGAAAAATAGGAAAACACAATACAGAGCCTTCAGTTAACATTTTGTACGGTATCTGTCTAAACCTAGTTAATAGCTTAAGAGCGTTTGTTGAGTATCTGTCTGAACAGAAAGTTAATAGTCCGTTTTCGCGTTTAAGCACCGACTTTTATTAAAAATAGGAGAAAATATATTAAAGTGTTCATTTCCTGTCAGAACAGAGGCGTGACCACAAGAATATTCACGCCTTCCGATACTGAATAGCAAGAAAATTTAAATAGTTCAGAAATTATACTAAAGAAAACGCAAAATTTTCTTTTAAAGAAAGTCTAATCGCTGCATGTATATATATATCATATTAAATGAATAACTCGTTAAATTATTCTCTATGAGATTGTCTTAAACAAATTTTTAATAATTAATTTCTTCAAACACTAAACCACCACTGACTGATCCACTTAACCCTTTATCTACTGCCGATACTTAAAAGTACCGTAAATTAAAATTGAATTTGAAACAATTTCATCAACTCATTGTAACCATTTCTTTGAATAATTACTAGCATATTGTACCTTTGAAAAATTGCATTACACAGGTGCCGTCATAAACTTAATACCTGTTTCATTTTTTCGGTCTTTTCATTGGCTTAAAGTTTTAGGAATATTTGTCAATATTTTATAGACTCATTTACTATTAAATTTTTAATTTCAACATTATGATATCGTAAAAACAATGTACAAGTACATACATTCATATATTTTCCCGCTCAATAAATATTTCTCAGTATTTTATAGACTCATTTACTATTAAAATTTGAAAATCTTCTGCAAGACTTACTCATGCTTAGAAATTTGAGAGCACTATTTTAACTATGAATTATTATTAAAATCAACTAACTTCCCAATTGTTGTGCTTTTATTGTTTATGTAAGTAAACCCTTTTCTTGTTCTCGTCCACCATTCGTAATTTGCAGCTAAGGGGCATCGCCAAAGGTATGTAATATCAACCTGATTATTAACCTGGTTAGGTAATGTTATGTAATATTAAACTGATTAATCTCTTATTGTTCACTAAAATAGATAGAAATATATCCAGTTATTAATTTTTCTTTTTTCCCTGTTAGAAAGAGAAATGCCAGCTGAGGACTATATCTGAAGATTCTGCTTGCTAAGTTAAGGATTTTAGTCTTCCCATTTTCTCTGTGAAACTGTTTCCAGATTAAAATTATTTCACAATAAAATCAAACATTATGCAGTTTTAGGCTCATTTCCTCGGATTATCAACTAAAAACAGATGGTATGAACCTGGCAAATATTTTAAGTTTTTCCTGAAACTTTCAAATTTTGCGTTTAAATACTTTTATAGAACAAAAACAAGAGTTACTTTAATTTTAACCAATAAATTTTGACCCTAAATATTTGGATCTCAAATGAGTGACAGATGTATGATTCATATTAGCATTACGCTACTCACTTTTTCACATACACAAACTTTTCTCACCTCAAAACTATAATTCGACCTGAAGAATTCCAAGCTTCGATTTTCTTCAGTGAAGAAAAGTGCGGTCCGGTATATATTTAAGAAAAATAAGAAAATTGTCAGTCGTAAGGAATTTTTAATCCAATTTTCTCGAAAACAGTTTTATGTAGTGTACATTCAAATGGAGTGAGGGCGGGGCTGTGGCTCGGCTAGTATCCTCCCTCCGCAAATATGCTTTTAGGGCTGTGTAATTATTCTTACTGATGTAAGCAAGAAAAATCACCCCTAGAGGAATAAAATCAGTTTTTCTGAATAGAAATCCTTAAAACTTGTCAATAGCTATAGCGTTTGGCAAAAATTAAGTAATAACAATAATGCTCTGATACTATCACAGTATTAGTGTCATTGTAGAAAGTCGCAATTTGTTTGTGTATCTCACGTCTAATGGTGTTGATTTTAAGGTCCTTCCTGACCAGTTGGTTTGCGATGAAGGGCGGTCCGTTCCTTATTTTTCGCAGTAGATAGTTTTGTTTGGATTCAATCCTGGATATATGCGTTTTGGCGGCACTGGCCCACACATGGGCAGCGTAAGTGGCCGTAGGTCTGACATACATTTTGTATAGGAGGGTTTTGTTTCGAGCATTGATTTTAGTATTAAGAGTTTAGCAATATTATTGAATGCGGCAGTCATCTGCTTTCTGATATGCGTAACGTGGTGCCTCCACGTGAGATTTTTGTCGAGCAGGACACCTAAGTACTTGGCCGAGTGCTCCCATTCAACAGGTTGGTTATATACGTAAAGTCTGGAGGGAGGAAGCTTCCGAGTGAAGTAGATAGCTTGGCACTTCTTGGGATATAATTCCATGTGCCAGTCGTGCGTCCATCTCTCAGTTGTGTTTTTGCATGTATTTGCATAGAAACTTTTTGTTGGGAGCGTGTCCGATGACGGCAGAATCGTCTGCGAAAAGAGCAAGATCTGTGTTCATGGATCTGGGGAGGTCATTGATAAAGAGGTTGAATAGTGTGGGGCCCAGGATAGACCCCCTGGGGCACACCACTGCTGATAGGAAATGGGTCAGAGAGGGAGCTGTCAACCTTTACACAATAGCTTCTGTTATGTAAGTAATCGTGTATGAGATGTATAAGAGAGTCCGGGAAGTGCGATTGAATCAGCTTATACAGTAGGCCGTGATGCCACACATTGTCGAAGGCTTTCTTTAAGTCTAAGAGGAGTATGGCGACGTGTTGCTTGGATTGTATGGCGTCGTGTATGAGCTCAACTACTTGGGTGAGTTGTGTAGTAGAATGCGATCTTCTGAATCCGAATTGTTCGGGAATGATGAGGTCATTCTCCAGGATATGTTTGTCAACACGGTTCATGATGATACGTTCGACAACCTTGCTTAACGCGCTAAGGAGTCTTATAGGCCTGTAGGAGTCGGGGCGTGAAAGGTCCAACCCAGGTTTGGGAATTTGACAGATGGTGGCAATTTTCCAACAAGCTGGGAATTGTAAGACCGTGAGTATGGCATTAGCTAGGCGTGTGATGTTGAATAAGATGTTGGGAGGTATATTCTTGAGCATCCTGTTTGTGATGCCGTCAGCCACGGGACACTTATTGAGTGGTAAAGATTTTATAACAGAGACGACTTCAGAGGGAAGAGTAGACTGTATGGGTTGTGTGGGAGAGGCTCTGAGAAATGAGTTTACAGCTTCAGTAATGGCCTGTGCCCTGGAGCTGTCGTGTGTGTGAGAGGTGTTAGAGAATTGTTCTGTATAACCTCTGCCGAGCGCATTGGCTTTGTCACAGTCAAAAATAGCAAATGTGTTGTTTTGCCTGATAGGCGGAACTACAGTTTTTTTGTTAGTAATGCGTTTGACAGCTTTCCAGATGGAGCCGTTCGTTGGAGTGAGATCTCCTAAGTAGGTCCTCCAACTTCCTTGAGTGTAGTGATGTATAGCCTTTATGACATTTCTTTTGAGGCGAATGTAATTTCTGAGTTCGTCTGGATGCCTATTGCGCTGATACGCGCGTCTGGCGTTGTTGCGTTGTGCAATGAGCTGTCGTGTGTGAAGAGGCAGACTCCCGACGCCGTGAGTGTCTTCTTGAGTAGATGCATGTTGTAATGCTTTCGTGAGATTAGTGGTGATGTTTGTGACTTCCTGTTCAATAGCAGCAGGATCACTAAGAGTGGTATTCGAGAGGGGAATGTCACAGAGAAAATCAGTGTACTTGTACCAGTTGGTACGCGTTCTGAGACGTTTGTGGTAAACTATATGTACAGGTATATGAAATTGTATGGGTAGATGATCAGACGTGAAAGGAAACCGTTTGCTCTAAATAAGGGACTTTTGTCCTCCCTATGTACTCTAAAACGATTTCGCAATAAATCGAATGAAATATAATTTTAGGTTGATTTCCTCCGATTATCAACTAAACAGATGAATATTTGTAAGGGGGCGCGTAGTTTTAAAATGAATTTGGACCTTGAAAATATTTCGATCTCTTAATGAATGACATTCATCTATGATTCATATTAGCAATACGTCACTCTCACTTATCCCTCAAAATGAACTTTTATTCGAGCCAACATTCATCAAAATTGTTTAATGTAGTGTACATTCAAACCCAATGAGGGCGGAACTGTGGCTCACATAGTCTCCTCCCTCGTAGACATGCTTCTAGATCAGTTTAATTGTTCTTACTACAGTAAGGAGGAAAAAAGCTTTAGTATTAGTCCTATTTGGCGCGCTTTTGTTTTGGCGAAAAAATCTTGCCGTCAACCCAAGTTTGCCTTACCGATGCCACATGTAAACAATATGGCGGATCGGATGGCGCTGGTTTTCGAGATAATTGATCCTCTCACTTTAACTTTGCTATGATTTATTTTAATGGCTCTTAAATATTGTTATGAAGAAAAAATTATAAACAGATTACAAGCTTACATGTACATAAAGATTTTGTTTAATAAAATTTAATTACTTTTTCTGTGAGGGGGGCTGTACCCTCCTCACCCCTTTTCTCTTTTTAATAGAATAATGCAAAGAAATAATATTCTAAATACCACACAAAAAAAAACCAAATAAAAATGACTAAAATGTTAAAATATATTATAGCATTCTGACAAAAGCATGCGTAAGCAAAAGTAAAGAACTAGTTTAAATCATAACAAATATAAACAAACAATGCTTATATCATGCCTTAAAATTGCTAAATTATTGCAATATTGATATAAAATCAAAATATGTAATATTTCACGGTATAAAATATTAACATAATTATTTGTTGCTTCTAACCCTTAACAAATAAACAAAGGAAAATTAAAATATTAATCTAAAAAGTACTATCGAAAGAATGTTAATACATACTAAACTGTACATAAACTGTACATCAGTGTAAAACTAACCAACCATTTTAAATTAAAAAAAAATTAATTTAATTTAAAATAAAGTCATTAAGATAAAATTATAGTCATTAAGATAAAGCACGTCCTCATCAGCGAATAGAAATTTTTGGAAAAAAAAAAAGCCGGCTTTAGGATTACCATATAAACTTACAATCCACAAACGGCAGCGTTATCATAAAGGCTTCCTTTATCGCGCCAGAAAAAGACGCCAAATAAAATCGCGCCAAAAAGGACTAATACAAAAGCTGTACCAAAAATTCTCACACCTAATAATAAAATCAGTTTCTCAATAAATAGTCATTATAATTATCAAAAGCAGTTACGTTTAGCAAAAACTCCATAATGATTTATCACAGGACTGTTGTCTTAGGATTCTTCATTTTGAATACGCCCACTGTGTGAAACGAAAAATCCAAAGTTTTCTGGTTAAAAGGGGAAAAAAAAAAAAAAAAAAAAAAAAAAACCGCGAGACACCGCCCTAAATGCTTCGGTTAAAAACCAATTAATTTTCGAATTTTGTTTTAAAAATTATAAATTAATTATCACAGTATTGTTGTCGCCTTAAGACTCCTATTACACACGCCCACTGCGCAAGATGCTAAATTCAAAAAATGTTTTTTTTTTTTTTAAATAATAAAACTCGGACAAAAACCACGATAAATGCTTAGGTTAAAAACAACTTTTCAGTATCATTTCCATTCATTTTTTCTTAATGCATACAAACTGTATGGTTCATAACTGCAGGACCCTTAAAAGATGCCACTTGAAAATTTTCTGTCAACGCCCACAGACTGTATTTTTATAAATATAACTTACAAAACATGCGTTGTTATATACAGTGCATTTTATTTCCTTTCAAAAATATATTTACATTGGATAGATATGATAATTCAAAACATACTTTTTTTTAATATGTAATATTTTTTACCAGACCGTCATTAATTTAACAAAGTCCCTTGAAATTAGATACCTCCATATCGGCACAAAAATCATCAGATTATGTACAGAAATATTTGCAGTAGATAAATGGGTAATTGAGAATACAACTAAATTGAACACCTTCTTTCGCCATTCCATGCAAAAAACGAAGGAGGCGTAAGCACCTATGCCACAATATGTATAGTACAGGACATAAATTCCTACAACAATTTTGATTTTGCTATTTGGCATATCGTTTCTACTTCACGAAGCCCTAAGATTGGTTACACGAATTAATTTAATATGGGCTAAAATTTGCGACAAACTATCAATTTGGGCCAATTTGTAACTTATGACGTCACGTTTTGACTGCAGGGGAAGAAATTCCAGTTAGACCTAATACGATAGGCGAGGCATCATATAGCAAAACATCCCACCATCATAATTTTTAGAGTAGACTTAGAAGGATAATTTTATTTTAGTCACGTATATCCAATCTGACAAATTGAGTTTGTTTCGAGATAGTGAGGAAGATACATGGTTAAACATGTTGCATCCTGCTGCAAGAATTTTTATATAACGCATTTCTCTGTAACACTTCTGTTTAGTAATGTTAAAGTTTGAATACTATAAAATGCTTTTTCTTTTATGCATATATTTGAAAAAGAAACAAAAAAAGACAACGTTAAGTAATTATTAAAGTTATATATAAACGTCTTAGCAAAATTCTGTAAGAAAGGTTCGGATCACTCCGTGAAAAACGTAATACAGTCTACAAAATATGATCACATTACATTGATATATGCACGATTGGAATGCACCCTCCCCCTTCCCCGCTGCAGCCGAAGTCTAACACATTACTCCTGATAATTTGATATTTAACTTACAATCGGAACTTCGCTTACAGTTTGTTACACAGCGGTGGATTGCAGTATGATTTCTGAAAACAACTTTCCAGCCTCCTAATAAAAGTTAAAATGCCTTTCACTCAAATAGTAAATTTCCGAGAATAGTTTATTTACACTAAAAATTTGGAAATAATTCAAACTAAGCATGCCAAGCTGAAAAAGATTTCATATTTTTTTCCTGCAGAGGAGGAGCTACATGAAAAGTTTGGAAGAATTTTGATAAATAAATTTCAGCATTTTTTTTTTTTTTTTTTAAATAGCCGGGTGAGAATGGAATGTATGCATATATATTCATTCTGAAAGTATACATTCCTGTCATTTTTCTTAAAACAATTCCGTATGTGTTTCATGTGTGTTGCTTGCAACTTTATTCTGCTCCATACGTCGCTCGACGATATTGCATTAAGAGACGTCGAGATCAGATATTTCAAGAGGTAGATATTAGTGATTAAAACGGAAACGGCAGAAAACGCTTATCTTTTCGTATTCATATCCAATACATGCAATAGAAACTGAACAACTGATTCTTTAAATTGAATTATGCTATAGTTAAGCGTTCCACATCCCCCCCCCACAGTAAATTCATACTTTCATTCTTAATTTAATCGATTAAGACAAATTCGCTGAAACTTTTTGAGGTGATTAATATATTTTAAAATTATTTCAGTTGCACTATCTCCTCCTGTGGTTACACATTTAAAATTTCAAACTATTTAAGGGTGGAGCAGTATTTTCAACCCCTCCTCCTGTGACGCCATGATGTTCAAAACGATAAGAGACACGAAAACCTAAGCAGATTTTTGGAAAAATAAAAGCAATTTTCAATACATTGTATGCCGGAGATCGTTTGCCGAAGTAGCTAAAATGAAACTGAATTCCGATTACAACACGAAAATCGGTCGTCGAGGTTGGTGTCGCAGCTTTCTGACTGGCAATATATATACTAATATGTAAAACACAATATATACTACAAAATAAGACATACCTCGCATTAAAATATAACAGCCACAAGCTAATTAATATATATATATATATATATATATATATATATATATATATATATATAGGATGACAAACTATTAAGGGTGGAGCAGTATTTATCTACTCCTCTAGTTACGTCCCAGAAGGTTGAAACAAAATTTGAACTCTTAAATATATTGTTAATATTTATTTTAATAAAGTTCATAAGATTTTTCCCATATTTCGTAGTCTAACAATTCATTTACATGCAAATTGTTCTAGGGTTCAGCAGAATCGTATCTGGCTATGCCTCTTCATGTTACAAAACAGACATACCTGAATGAAAATGAGTAAAGCACGTCACAAGTTCATCATATTAATAAAACTTATTTTTAGTCTTAAGTATTACAATACCATTTCTGCTATACAAAAGAATTTTTTTTTAAATAAGCAGAAAGTGTTCTTTGGCCGACGTGCTAACAGCGCCAACATTTCCCCATCAATTTCTTTCATTAATAATTAATTTTTCCAGTTTCAAATTTAAAGTTTCTTTAAATCACGGGCAGATTAAAGGGGGGCGGAGGGGGCGACCGCCCTCCCCGAGAAAAAAGAAATAAATGTAAAAGATCCTATTTTACTTCCATAAAATGGGAGTATAATGAATTACATATATGGATGTATATGTCAATCTAACTAACCGCCCCCTTCGACAAACTAATCGCCTCCCCCTCTCCTCCCCGACAAACTTGCAATAATCCGCCACTGCTTTAAATATTCCAATTACTTAAGGGTGGAGCAGTATTTTTATCCCTCCCTCAAGTTACGCCCCAGCAGGTTCATAAACGGACAAAAGTGGAAGCTGAATGTATTGTTCATTCTTATTTTAGTAACTATGTTCTTAATATTTATTTTCCCGTATTTCCTAGTTTACCTGCTCATTAAAATCTGCAAATCGCTCTAGGGTGCAGAATGATCTTTTTAATCTCCTTCTCTGGAAACGCCCTCCAAATTACAAAACAGACAGACTGGAATGAAAATGAAAATTATACGTCACAATTACATTATTATATTTTAAAAAACTTATTTTCAGCTTCTAAAATATGAGCGTAACATCTGTGTGATATAATCTTAAAAAATATATGCATAAGTTGCAAACTACTATAGGTTTGGCAGTATTTTTATCCCCACATCTAGTTCCAACACTGGTCTTAGTTCTGAAGTGACGTACTTTTAAGTAATGCTCAAGAAATGCGTTCAAAAACGGTTTAGAATAACACTCCTCCATGGCCGAGTGGATAAGACATTGAACAAGGTATAGACGACTAAAGTGTGAAGATTCTGGCCTTCCGCGAGGCAATAACGGTATGGAGTTGTGGTCGGTTTTCTCCACATGTAACGTGAATACGCGTTAGAAGCCCTTAGAAAGTTATCTGATCAAGGCACTTCTGGGTGAAACGAAAAAGGGTTGAGTACGGTGCATGCGGGAAGAATGATTTATGTTGACATCCTTTCCTCACCTTAAAAACGTATCAACAAAAGAAGAGGGGGGAACTATACAGACATTAGGAACGGATTTGGAAAGAACTTAAATCCCAGAAATCTGGTTTTATCGTCGCTAACTGACGTTACAACTAAGACTGATAGCTACAATAGGAACTCGAACGACCGTAAGAACGCAGTCTGAACGCACCTTTAGAGTAATAGTCAAAGCTCTCAGCTCTGATGAGAGAGGAACGACTTCTTAGGGAAACCCCTTTTGTCCACTAGGACGTCTTCTGTCTAGGGAGAAGATCCCGTTAGCCAGTCTATTTCATTGTAACAGTATTCTGAGTCCTTCAGTAAAAAGGGTCTAGTAAGTATTTCTGAGGAAAGATAAGGAAAATGTCAGTCGTATGGGATTTTTAAGACAATTTTCACCAAAACTGTTTAGTGCAAGGGCGGATTAAAAGTGGGGGGGCTGAGGGGGCGGCCGCCCCCCCCCCTGAGGAAAAAGAAATCAATGTAAAAGATCCTATTTTACTTCCATAAAATTGATGTATATGTCAATCTTCTAACTAACCGCCCCCCCGACAAACTTCTATTAATCCGCCACAGGTTTAGTGTACATGCAAATCCAATCGGGCGGGACTATGGCGCGCAAAACTTGCTTCTTCAGGTAATCTAACTCTTGTAAGGAAAAAATACTTTTCGAGAAGAAAAAAAATCAGTTCTTCTGAACAAAATGCCTTTGTACATCAAAAGCTACAACGTTCGACAAAAATTACAAAACGATTTATCACAGCAATTTTATCGCCTTGTGTCTCCTCCTTTTGTCTACGCCAATCATTCGAAATAGTAAATCGAAATTGTTTTCTGATAAAACAAAATACTAAAAAATTATGCTAAATACTCTGGTTAAATACTACTTTTTAATATAATTTTCAAAAACTCAAAACAGTATCACAGCACTGTTGTCCCTTTGAGATCTGTTGTAATCTGAATTTTGACGTTTGTGTTTTCAATTACCTAGATTCCTCCTTTTTACATTTCTTTATTATTAGGAACCGTTTTAGAGTACCCGGGGTATAGAATGAATAATGCTAGCTGGGGCTAGCAAAGGAAAAGGAAAGAGAAATTAAGACCTTACAAGAAATACGACTGAACTAGACGCTACTATAGAGCATTTCACCAAGTCCTGAGAAGAAAGCATTTAACTTGTTAATATTAGAAACTTGACTGATCATTTTACTCTTCAGAGTTTAATTTTTGATCTTAAGTGTTCCAAGCAGTCCAGACCAAGGAGATTTATGATTACGAATTTTGCCTTGAAACCCCTCCTCTTCCGCACGCCCACTGGATAACATGTGAGAATTCAAATAGATTTACTGGAGATAAAATAATGAGAAAGAAACCATACTAAATATTTAGGTTAAATTCCGTTTTTTCAATATCATTGTTTTCTGAATGCATATTGAACTGTATGATTGGCTATTGTAGGTGGTTAAAAGATGTCACTGAAACCTTTATCACCGCCATAAGAGTATTTTATGAATGCAAGCCAAGAAACATGTGATGTTATCGACATCGACAGAGTATTTTATTTCCTTTCAAACAGACATTTAAATTGGGTTTGGTAATTCATAAACGTAACAATACCTTTTTTAATGAGAAATGTTCTGCAACAAACACTTTAATTTTAATGAAGTGACACAGAAAGCACAATCTCTGATTTTGGCCAAAAAGTAGATGGAAAAAATTAATAACTAAATGGTCGACGAGACCGTTGAATGCTGCAAGATTACGAGACATAAGAGTTAAACAGTCCGAAATACAGTTTAATTTTCGCATTTGTGTGTGTAATTTTCTTGTCAAAGCATATATTTTCATCCACATTATTTCACGTGTTTTCGACCATTTTACATACTATGAACAAAAATGTCAGACACACGGTCCGCCCGGTCTCCTCTCAGGGTTTTAGAAGGACCGAATCAGGTCGAGTACAAGAAGCAATTTTATCGTCAGAATTTTAGAATATTGAAAAATGAAATCTCTTATTTCGAGACCCCTTGGCACAGCACCCAGATCACGTGTCCTATTTCCATCCCAGTTGCGGCGCTGCCATGAATAAAATTTACGAGCGGGAAAAAATATATGAATGCATATTCTTGTACATTGTTTTTACGATATCATAATGTTGAAATTGAAAATATACAATTCCTCCTATTTTTAATAAAAGCCTGTGCTTAAGCACGAAAACGGACTATTAACTTTCTGTTCAGACAGGTAGTCAACAAAACGTTCTCTTAAGCTATTAACTATTTTTAGACAGATACCGTACAAAATATTAACACAAGGCTCTGTAGTGTATTTTCCTACTTTTCGCCCCATGATATAACATTCAATGTTTTAACATTACGGAATCCATCTGCGACAACCCGCAGGTGACGATTGTGAAGCGTCTACGAGGTCGATCACTACATATCATTCTTTTATAAGAAATTCCAACCAAAAAGGTCAGAAGGTTTACCATACAATGCTGGATAGAATGTCATAAGATGTACCCATTCATTTTTATATTAATATCATACATTGCAAATGTTTCATAAATTTGTGGTGGCAAAATTATTCACTTTACTTTTCGTATTATGTTTATAATCAGTTTATCTTCGAGCTTAAATTCTTATTCCATAACACTTTTCGTGCACCATGACAAGATTTTATAATTATATTAATAAAAATTTCATTAACCTCTGCTTGGATTTAAGATTTTCTAAAATATTTTTAATTAAAACTGGTATATCTAAGGTCAATTTTGGTCAATTTGGGCCAGAAAAAAAATTTGATCGAAACTGAAGTCAGTGAGATTTTTATACTTTTGTTAATTGTGCATTAACATGATATACTATTGTTAACATAACATGATTATTCATGTAGCTTCGATTTTTTTTTCAGCGAAGAAAAGTGCGGTCCAGTATATATTAAAGAAAAAAATGAAGAAAATCTGAAACCGTTTCAGATTTTAAATACGCACCAAACTGCTATATATTAAAAGAGTATCATAGTTTATGCGTAGTCCCTATTTTCTTTCTTATTCCATAAGGTTGGAAAGTATCATTATTCATGAATGAGCAGTATTTTTCTTCCTTGTTTTATAAAACACATCTATGGAATCGAATTATATCTTAAAATCGCCTACTAAAACTATTTTACAATCTTCGCCAAGTATATTACATTTATACTTCACCGTTTTAAATATTGTTTCGAATGTCCATCATAATCCATGAGTGTGCCGTGTTTGTCTTGGGTTGATTTCTACTTTAACGCCCCAACTCTCGCCAAGGTGGCGATCCTTAAACATATACAGTAACCATTTATGTAGCAATCGTAATTTAGAATTAAAATGGCGATTTGGAACAACCTGTAAGTACAGCATTCCGAAACATTTTTATTTATTTTGGGTTTCCAATTAATGTAGTTTTAATAATTAGTGTCTTCAAAATCCTTATCTTTTGCGTTTATCACTAATTTGATCCCTTTAGTTTTCATGTAGTTGTTCAGGGAGCGTTGAAACTTGTGCATAACTCCTAGAGACCCGTGACTTCAAAGCTCGCCAAAGTGCGGGGAATTTTTAGGTTGGCGAAAGTAGGGGCATTAAAATGGGAATCAACTCTTTCTTGAACCATAAAGCACATCTCAGGAATCCAAATCTATCTTAAAATCGCCTACTGATACTGTTTTAAAATCTTCACCAGGCATATTCGAACTATAGGCATATTCCAACTATATCTCTTAGACATTTTAAATACTGTTTGGAATGAGCATCATAATCCATGAGTGTATAGTGTTTTCTTTCTTGGTTCCACAAAACACTTCTTCGGAATATAAATCGCCTACCCAAACTGTTTAACAATTTTCGCCAGGCATAGTCAAACTACACTTCACCTTTATAAATACCATTTGGAAAGTGTCTCATAATCTGATGTGCATCGTATTTGTCTTCACTGTTCAATAAAACACTTCTTCGGAATTAAAATCTATATTTAAATCGCCTACTGAAACTATTTTACAATATTCGCCAGGCGTTTTGTAACTATACTCAAAATATATTTATAATAAATTTTCGCGTTTTGGCACCCAGTTTAGCGATCAATTATCAAAAATTGCAAACCTTGTGCGACTTTCAACATTTTATTAGCGCCTCCCCCCCTCCACATTATCTGGCAAACATATTTGAAAAGTGACTCGACGCAAAAATTGTACCAAAATCGTGTCTACACAATAAGCAAGGTTGAAATTAATATCACTCTGGTGCTAAAAAATAAGGAAAATGTCAGTCGTAAGGTATTTTAGATCCAATTTTCTCCAAAACCGTTTTATATAGTGTACATTCAAATGCAATGGGGGCGGGGCTGTGGCTAGCCTAGTATCCTCCCTCCTCAAATATGCTTTTGGGGGGTTTAATTATTCTTACTGATATAACAAGAAAAATCCCCCTCAGAGGAATAAAATCAGTTTTTCTGAATAGAAATCTTTAAAACTTGTCAATAGCTATAGCGTTTGGAAAAAATTAAGTAATGACAATAATGCTCTGATAATAATATCACAGTATTAGTGTCATCTCAGGCCTCCTACTTTTGAATACGCCCACTGTATGAAACGATCAATTCAAACAAAATTTTCTAATTAAAAAGAAAAAGACAAACCACGCTAAATGCTTTAGTTAAAAACTAATTTTCGATATCATTTTTCTCAAAAATTACAAATGAATTATTACAGTAATGTTGTCGCCTTAAGACTCCTCTTGCACACGCCCACTGCGTATGATTAATTTCAAATAAAGTTTTACAAATAATAAGAAGACAAACTATGATAAATGATCAGGTTGAAAAGTACTTTTCCAATATTATTTCCCTTTATCATTTCCAATAATGTTTTCTTGATCTATATTCAACTGTATGGTTCATAACTGTAAGAGATTGAAAGATGTCACTGAAAACTTTATCAAGCCCACAGATTATTTTTATGAATTTAACTTGTAGAACTTGTGATATTATCTGCAGTGTATTTTATTTCCTTTCAAACATATATTTATATTGAATATGATAACTCATAAACATAACAATACTTTTTTTAGTGAGAAATATTTTGAACCAGACCGACTATAATTTTAATAAGGAAGTCCACTGAAATGAAAATCCTCCATTTTGGCCAAAAACTTGTCCGATTATGTACAGAAATATTTAAATTCTCCTTAAAATAAGAGCACACGAGGCGGATTGAATTGTATTTGTTATCGTAAGAATAGAATATTTGATGAATATTCAATTATGCAAACTTTTAAATGTACAGTTAGCTGTATCATGCGAAAATTATGCCCGAATTCTTATTTAAATGCTTTGATGTGGTTCCCCAATCAACGGTTTCACTGATATGAAGGTCTATTCCGCCACGTAGTTTAAGCGAAAATTCGGATCTGTGAAGCAATTCGAAACGTATGCTAAAAGTAAACTTTCGGTAGGGAGAATCTGCACCTATTTTCTCTCGGGGCGAAATTCTAATGAAACAGAATTTGAACGTTTAGTGGCGAAAACTTCGAATGCAAGCAATGTTTCTTATTCAAATTTAGTCCATGGAGGCTCTAACGTTTTATATCACGTGACACCACGGCAGAGACGGCCCGAGGGGCGTGCGAGGCCCCAGGCGAAGCGCAAGTGCGGGGACTCTTCTCCATCATGTCTTATGAGAGAGAAATAAAATGGCCCAGGAGCGGGGCCTCTATAAGCGCAGGGCCTTAGGCGATCGCCTACATTCGCATCCCCTTTGGGCCGGACCTGAGACCCCGGACACTCTCACACGATCTTCACAGGGCTGTTCAGACGAAACTGAGAACAATAGGAAACTGCGAACGGACGGTAGTTTGCATTTTCTCTGCCGTGGCGCTAGTATCATGATATGATCAAATCGATTTAAAGGGTCCAGTCCATACAATTTAACAGGCATTAAAACTGTTAAATTGTATGGACTGGACCCTTGTAACTGTAAAAAGTGCTTGAATTTTTATTTAAACAGAACGTATCTTTATCTATAAATAATTTGAAACTATTTTTCATCCGTGCACATGTTGAAAACAACCTTCAGAAAATTATTTGTCGGTTGTTGCTTTTTTAGGCGCTTCTGGATGTAATAAATTAAATGTAGAAGTTAATTTATTTTTTTTATTTGCATCTTCAAAAGATCGTAATACTTTTTCAAAGACTTATTTTCGTAACTAGTGCATATTTTCAAGTATTAATACAGCATTCTTCCTATATTTCCCTATACACGTATGTTCGTATTAATACATTTTGGTTTGAAGCATAACTATGATAATTACAAATTTGAATCTTTGTGTGTGTTCACCGATTATTCAGGTAATCTAAGCTGCCGGTGGCAACCCCCCCCACCATCGAGGACTTTTGATGTATTCGTCGGGGAATTTACTGACTGACTGAAAATGCAATTAGTGGAGTTCCTAACTCATAAGTTTTACCTCCAGTTTGGGGCAATGCGCTTTGTACGCACATTGATGATTAGTGAGGCGAGGGGGGTGTAGCGAGTGCTACAGTGTGGGGCACGAGATCCCCGTGGAATTCAGTGCATGTCAGTGTGTGCAGAGTGGGCTGATCTCGATGGTCGACCCACAGTCCCCTCATCGTCAAGCGATGATCTTCCTCTGGGTTGCTCGACTGAGATCAGTCCGTGGAGAGGCAGAGTATGGCTTTCGGGCGCTTTCTGAAGGTGGGATTCGAGGGATCGAAGTCCGGCAGTTCGTAAATTATCTCACTGGGGAGACGGCTGAGCTGGTCGTGGAAACGTCGCGTCATTTTCTTGACTTGCGTCAGTAGAGGCTTGATCCTAAGATCTTTCCTAATTGCTTTATTGCATATGTGAGTGGGACCATTACGTATGATCCGTAGTATTCTCATTTCGCGAGAAGTGAGGTTCTTGATGTGGGTGGGGGCTGCGTACGCCCATGCAGGGGCCGCGTATAGAGCAATTGGACGTATTAAGGCTTTGTAGAGGAGGCTTTTGACATTAAGTTTTAGTTTCCTATTAAAGATGATCTTGCTGATGGCCCCGAATGCATTCATTATTTTTGTTCTCGTTCTGTTAGCGTGGTGCTTCCAGGAGAGATTTCGGTCCAGTGTGAGTGCCAGGTATGTAGCTGTGGGTACCCACTCGATTGGCTTGGTGCCAATAGTAATTCTACTTGGTGGAGCCTTTTTTCCCATGGACATGGCAGTGCATTTATTAGCGTTTAGTTTAATCTTCCAATTACGCATCCACATGTCAATGGCGTCAATATGCGCTTGGAGTGCATTTTTGAGGAATCTTGGGTTTTGGTGTTTGGCGACAATCGCCGTGTCATCTGCGTATAATGCAATGCTGGTGGCGTCGTGTTTAGGAATGTCATTCACAAAGATGTTGAAGAGCGTGGGACCTAGGATGGATCCTTGTGGTACCCCGCTACGAATGACGTGTCTGTCAGAGTGGGTGCTACCAATTCTGATTGTAGCTACGCTCCTCAAGGTAGCTTTTCATGAGCCGGATGAGGGGCTTGCCAATGTTGATCATTTTGTAAAGAAGCCCAGCGTGCCACACTTTGTCGAACGCTTTGGACACGTCCAGCATGATGATGGCTGTGTGTTGTTTGTGCTGCAGACCCTCAGCGAGTTGGTCGACAACGCGGTAGAGCTGTTGTGTGGTACTGTGCTTCTTCCGGAAACCAAATTGTTCGGGAATAATGGTATTGGAATCGTCAAGGGCTGCTTGAAGTCTTCGCTGTATGATGCGTTCAACCACCTTGCCAATGCTGCTTAAGAGGCTGATTGGCCGATATGATTCAGGCAGAGAGAGGTTTTGGTGAGGCTTTGGGATCGGGCAGATCATGGCGTCTTTCCAGCAGAGTGGAAAGTGCTGCTGCTCTAGTATTGCGTTGGTTAAGGCCGTAAGCTTGAAGATGGTGATCGCTGGCAGGTGTTTTAGCATAGAGTTGCTAATTTGGTCCCGTCCAGGACATTTGTTGGCGGGTAACTTCTCGATGATCTCGTTCACTTCCGAGGGAAGGGTTGGAGTGATGCGAGTGTCGGTATGGCGATCAAGAAACTCCTGTACCGTTGGTTCTACATTGAGAACTGGGTAGGTTCCGTGTTTTGGAACTGTTGTTCATATTTTTCTGCAATAGCGTTGAGCTTATCCACGTCTTTGATAAGGTATTTGTCCCCGTGCTTAATGGGTGGAATGGATATGGCCTGATTTTTCAACCTCTTAATGGCACGCCATATAGAGTTGTCTTCAGGACCGAAGGACTCCATGTAGGCGGCCCATTGTGATGATTGGTGCTGGCGGATTTCTCTTCGTACTTTAGCATTGAGATTGTAGTAGCGTAACTTGTCAGACTCGCTGCGTGTACGTTGGTACAACCTTCTCGCGCGGTTTCGTTTCCCAATGAGGGACCGGATGTCGTGCGGTAAGGAGGTGGTGTGGCTGTCAACAGGTTTGGAGGATCTTAGATGCGCATTTTTGATTTCCTCGCTGAGCTTGCAGGCTTCATTGTCTATGTCGGTAGAGTTGCGGCAGGTTGGTAAGCATTGTTCCGCGTCCAGGAGGTGTCCAACATATTCGTGCCAGTCCGTCTTCAGTCTTGGTTTTTTCGGTAGTAAGTGTGGTTTGAGAGGGACTTCTGTGTAGATCGGCATGTGGTCCGAGGTAAATCTGTCCATTGTGCAGACATCCGGGGTGCATGCCAAGTTATGCAGTGCGTAGTCCAAGGTGGAGTGTTTTGTTTTATCATCATTCACATAGTGGGTGGGGGTGGGTGGGAAGGCCATCCTAATGTGTTCTTGTATAAGTAGCTTGAGGAGCTGGCTCCCAAAGTGATTATTCCTTCTGCAGTTCCAAGCGAAGTGTGCAGCGTTAAAGTCGCCCATTATGAGGCATTTAGGGTGGTAAGCGAACAGTTTTTGTATGTCGCTGGTAGGGAAGGTAGGGAGGTGTCTCACGTACGCCGATGTGACCATTAGGTCAAAAGATTCCGCTTCGATGATGACGGAGACCGCTTCTAGAGTGTTGAGGTGAATATCCGTGATGTACCTGTGTCTGATGTTGTTTTTAATGTACAGAGCGACACCACCCGCTACGCGGTGGGTCGTAGTCTCTCTGTCTTTGCGGTACATAGTGTAGTTGGGGACATTATAGCTTTTGTTGGGCTGAAACATGGTTTCTTGTATGAGGGCAATGTCAAAGTCTCCATGGGAAAGAAAGTCCCGGAATTCGGGAAATTTACCATGAAGACTATTGGCGTTCCACGAGAAGATCTTAAGTTTGTGCTTCTGGGCCATAGTTGGTGTTGAAATAACGATTATAGATCTGCAGCATCTGGAAGACCTGGTCGACCGGCTTCTTGTGCTGTTTGAGTTTTTGAGCTACTTCTCGAAAGAATTGGATCAAATTGTTGATATCCGTAAGTTTTGTGAGCTCGTTCATTGCGGAAAAAAGATCTAAGACGGGGGAGACGGACTCCTGATTTTCCACTTGCTGAGTGGCGCTCGTGTTTGCTTTTGATTTGCTATTTGGTTTTTGGGCTTCCACATGGGGGGTCGACATGCCAATTGGGAGAGTTCTAGACGCGTTGAGTTTCGCAGCCTTCTTTTTCCTGTTTTTTTGATTGGGCCTGGATTCCTGGGACTTGGCTTCTGGTTTCCCAGTGGGCTTATCTTCGGATCCGGTAGGCTCCTCTTGTGGTATACTGTTGCTGGGCTCCTTGGGGGAGTCACTGGCGTCAATTTCGTTGGGTTCCTCAGAATGGGGAGGCATGAGTGGTGCAAATTTGTTAGACACTTGGGTGGCGATTCTGGTAGCCTGGATTGGCTTAGCAGGTTTCGGTCCCTTGTTCCTGTTGGCGGGATTGCGGGGGCAGCCCCTGTACGTGGCCGCATGGTCGCCTGAGCAGTTTACGCATTTTGCCGTTTGTTTCTTGTCCTTGACAGGACATGATGTAAATGTGTGGAGGCCGGCGCACTTGAGACACTTTGGTGTCAGTGTGCAGGTAGCCGAGTGGTGACCGTAGGCCAAGCAATTATGACATTGCTTGACCTTCTTTTTGTCTCGGTAAGACTCGGTGGTGAAGTTGAGTCTACCAAATTTGGTAATCCTGTGCATCTCTTCAATATTTTCGTTTGGGCGCAGCGCGATGAGGGCGATAGCCCAGTGCTTTTGAAGCTTTTTGGAGTATAGGAAATTTATATGTATTGGTTCAAGTCCTTTTGCTCTGAGAAATTCGTCGATTTCCTGGGTGGGAGTGGAGGCTGGTATGCCTTTAATGACATACTTTTTTGGCCGAGCGGCCTTGGGGTCCATTGTTTGAAACCCGATGTTGTTGTCATTGAGATACTTCTGTACCTGCCTAAATGTGACTTCATCGGGGATAACTAGCTTGTGCTTGTCGCCTGACAGTGTTGAGGTGAATTCCTCCCCTACAATTTTGGAGAGAGCCTCTAGGTCTTTTGCGTAACTGTTGCTTAATTCGGCGCAGATCGTGTGTTTGGCGACCTTATTGTCTGCTGGGCTGCTTGATGTAGCCTTCGTTTGGGTGTTTGGGGGCTGCGGGACATTAATGTCCATATCCTCCATGGTTGCTTGCCCGTCTTGTGTGGAGGGACCGGCAGTGATGGTGGGCCCTTGAACGGTGCCCATTTGGCTTGCCGCAACGGCATACGTTTTGGCGATTGGGGGCTGTGGGACAGCCGTGTCCATGTTCTCCATGGTTTCTTGTCCTAGCGTAGTGGAGGGGCCGGCAGTGATTGTCGGCTCATGCGTGGGTACGCTGGGGTAGTTAAAGCATTAGTGCTTGGATGTTTCTTCACCGTTGTCGTCGAGGTCTGAATCAGATTCAGGCTCTTTACGTTTCTGGGCAGAGATGGTGGCAACATGTGTAGTGGACGTGAACTTAATTCCTCGTCGTTCTTCTAGTTTGGCAGTAGCATCGGGATTTAAAATTCTAAAAAGGGACAGCCCCTGGCATTTGGTTAGGGTGTCAATCTCTGGTCGCTTGACCAAGTCACAGAGTTCGTCTTCGTAAGCGAGACGGATCGTTCTATCCCTCGAATCAAAGAAAGCGAAGTAGAGTAAGTAAAAATCATAGTCTGGACAAGTGGACGCTTCCCATTTTGATTGAAATATGGAAAAAAGTCCATAGGGACTTTGTTGTCCTCATCACAAGTACGAATCTGGTGTTGTCCGCAAGTGGCGTTGTTAATGTGTGTGGACGCTAACATGGTGTTGCGTGGTCAGTCTGGTCGTGAAAGGTGCTGGGATAGTCAGAAAATGAAAAGAAGTGGTGTAACAGAGAAAAGGGGGGGGGGTCCGAGACGCTGGCTCTTCGCCTATAGCTAACTCCAGGTGCCCTTTGAGCTCTGCACGTTCACACAGCTTCAAAGGGGTAAGTGGAGCGCAGGCAGTGCAAACACGCCCGGCCTATCTAAAAAAAATAAAAAACAGCTGGGGGTGGCAGGAGAGTGCCACATAAACTGAGTACGAAGTCAGGAGGACTTCGGATGCACCAGGAAAATTCGGTCCGGGTCGGGACCGAACCGGGGACGTCTTCGTTCGGAGCTCAGCGCGCTGCCAACTGGGCTGACGGGGCCGGGCCGCCGGTCTTCCTCCGGGGTAATTGTTCGGGGCAAGGCTGGCACAACTACTATTTTGGCCCTGACAAGGGCCGTGCTTCCCCTCGCAAGACGAAACAATTAGCTGGAACAATTCGCTGGAATTGCTGGCCGGTAGTAAGGTATGTTCCCGTAAGGAACATATATCGCAGGTGACGAGGCGTCAGTAGGGAGCTTGTCTTCGAAGTACACTCCGGTTGACACTCCGGCTGGTCGGGGAATTTACAAGATAAACAATCCAATTTTCAAAGGAAAAAACACTCAAAATACTGGTGTTAAACAATAAAGTAAATAAAAAACTTTGTAAAAAACACTTTTTTACAAAGTTTTTTTTATTTACTTTAATCCAATTTTCAGATCAATTTTAATTTTGAAATTTTTGAATTTTGAATTAATTTTGAAAATACTTTTGTAGTACTTTCGTTTTTTTTAAACATTCGTGAAATGATACGAATACATTTCAATCAGAAACAAAGAGGTTGGGTGTAGGAAAGAGGGGAAGATGTCGAATTCATGTCAACTAAGGCCGTTTCTGTTTTCGGAAGCACTCCTTAGTTGTATCATCTTACTGCAGCTTTAAAAAAATTATTAAAATCCAATAAAATCACACATAGGCTTGGTTGTGCCTTTTTATTATCTTCACAGCGAAAATACAAGTATGTTTCAATCTAGTCATGAAGAAAATTTTACACATCTTTTTAAACATATAAGTTTGATACCATCGGTATGCTTTTAAAGCTATCACAAGTCATGCGACGCCTATTAATTTTTAAATGGAGCAGTTCTAACACTGGATGCACTTTGTAGGCGGGAACTTTCTCTTTGTATTTACGCCCATTACAATTCTAAGAAAAAATATCACTTACGGTGGGTAAGAAACGCCTATTTTTAAACTGCACAGGCAGTAAACAGATATTCTACATAATACAAGTGACCTTTTGAAACTAATCAGTGTTTTCTCTCTATTCTAAAAAAAAGTAAAGGCCGCTGTCGCTGGCGCTGTCAAAGCTTAATTTCCTATCTCCTCCTAAACCGTGGGGATTTGAGTTTCGTCTAAGGTGCCCACAGATTCGAAAAATTCCGAGGAACCTGCTAAGCTGACTTAAATTTCGAAAACCGAATTATTTTAGAAGATATTAATAAAAAACTGAAAAAATAAACAAAATGGTTGCCAGATTTGGCATAAAATCATTCATTCCTTTGCAACAAAGCGTTTCCAAGTATCTAGAATCGCGTGAAATTTACAAACATGAGTTAGTTTTTATTTTGGCGTAAAATGGGCGTAATTCTATCTTTCTTCTATATTAATAAAACAATGTGTAAACTGTTTGAATATGTCTCGCGTAGCTCGCAAACTGGTGATCGTAGACCTACCAATTTTTGTACGGAAATTTTCCATGACAGTTCCCGACACATCTCGAAGCGATTTTTTCAAAATTCGAATTATTTTAGGAGATATCGATAAAAAACGTATCGCAAAAGGCTAATTTTTGCTTTCCGCCATTTCGTAATTGTAACCCCACAGTGGAAAAAGCGACGTTTAAGCTTATCTAGGTTGCCACATTCGATAAGTTTACTAAATGATTCAGACTCTTGAAGTAAAAATAAAAGAATAACGATTTTTTTTTTTTTTTTGGTCATAATTATTTGCAAGGCTGTTTTTAAATTAAAATATGTGTGCATGGGAAATCAGAGCAGGAATGAAATGTTTTATACTCAAATGAAACATTTAGAAATTTTCCTAGACTAAAATGTGCAACTTTTTAATTTGGCGAAAAATTAAACAGTTTTGTGCGATTTTGAGGAGATGATTCTAATGCTTGGAGCAATTTATCATAATTTATCGTCTGCTGAATACACCTGAGAATAAGTTTTTGAAATTTTCATTCAGTTGGAATTGTGTATTTTTCTGTTCCGTGCAGCTTTTCTCCATCTATTAATGACTGTCATTTTATCTCTCACCCCCTTTATTGAAAATTGTATGAGAAACGTGTCCCAAAAATGCGACATAAAAGTATGCCACATAATTTTACATATATTTAAATACTATTAGTTCACAACAGCTTTAATCTATTGTTACAATATTTCGTAAGCTGTAGAATAGGCATCACCTGTTTTTTTCTATAAATAGGTTACAATAATATGAAATAAGTAACTCAAAATGTGTTACACAAAGCTGACAATTTTCAAATAGTAAGTTCGCTTAGACAACAGGAGTTTAGAATTAGCGATTATTCGTTTTTCCATAACAGAATAACTAATATCTTGAAAATGAAAAATAATTAAAATGCAGATTATTTTAAAGCCGGTTCGATCCAGATGGATTATTGGTTACCAGTAGAAATATTTGGCGGCGTTAACTATGCCATTATAGCAGTTATAGTACACTTTGGAAATTTGCCAGCGCGACGAGATGGTATATCTGCAAACGATTATATAACTGAAAATATGGATAACGTTTTTTCCGGTAACCTTAAATGAACAGTAAATATAGGTTGTGAGCATGTGTAAATCGCCAAATAATGAAAAGTCGCCATAGCTGGCAAGCTATCCTATCTGTTCCGTAGCTTTTATTAACTTTACATGTACGCTAGTCGCCAAATACTGAAAAATCGCCATGGGTGGCAAATTCGCAAGGTGTCCAACCTATCTTCCCAGAGATCGGCAATGGTAAACCTAAAGTTTATTGCTTTTCTCCCCCTCATCCCCCGTTGTTTAGAGAGGGGGAGTACAGTTTCACTTAGAGGACGCTCCCTCATACTCTCCCCTCCGTTGGAAATAAAAATAATTACTGCTTGCTCGGCAATGGTCTTTGAAAGCAGCTACAGAAGCAGAGTTGGGCAAAATACATAAAAAAAAATGTATTTTCGATGCAAAATACAAATTACATTTATTCAAACACAAAAAATTACAAAATACAAAATGCTTTCTAAATTGAAAAAATACAAAATACATTTATTTTCTTAATACATACAAAATACGAAATACGTCTAAAACTTCAATTAAGTAAAATTTTCTATAGAAACTTCTAGTTTATTTTATTCCAGTGTATTTTAAGATGAACAAACAAATGTAATAGTAACTTTTTTTTTTTTTTTTTTTTTTTTTTTACATATACATGAGTTTTTATTGGAATAAATTGCATCTTAAAAGGCATGAAAGCAAAAATGTGTGACAAGTATTTATTGAACGTTATTTTTCAGTGATAATGAATGTAATTGAAATATAAAATTAAATATATTTCTAAACGAAGATGAGTTGAATTTTATTTCTACTTTAAGATATATTTATAGCCTTACCATCGCACAGTAGTTATGTCACTGAAAATGGTAGACTGCCGAAGAGTGAAGGTCCCGGGATCGGGTCCCATCGAGCAGCTGTCGATCTAACAGTCTGGTTTTTTGGTAGGTTTTTTCCAGATGCAACGTGAATACGCATTAGAACCCCTTAGAAAGTTCTCCTGCCTAGGCACCTTCCCATCCTTGGCAGATTGCCCTAGTATAGCGTTGCCATAATCACGCAAACACAAGATACATTCATATATTACTACAAAAGATTATATTACTACAAGATTGTGATGGGGGAGTGGAACAATATCAGACTTGATGTTTTGAAATCAAGATGCAATATGATGGTTCAAATAAAGGGCTATCAGACTGAACACATTAGATAATAAAATTCTTATTTATTTCTATATATATCTTTGCAAAATCGTTACAAAAATGTGTGAACACCCTCTGTAGGGTACTTGCGGGAAAACCCGAAAAAAAAATTGTTGTGGAATATTACTTAAATGAAATTAATATACGTTTCACAAATCACCCGTGCATGACGATTTTCTTAACATTAAACTTTTAAACGCCTCTGTCACATTGCTCAAGAGTTCTTTAGAGGAATTGCAAAAAATATTTAACATGAATTTAAGAAAATGCTTTTAAAAAGAATTTAATAGTTTTTTTTTTTTTTAAACATTTTTACAATGTGCTATATACGGTTAATGGGTCAAATATTTCAGGCTCTACAAATACTCAAGAGAACACATTAAATTACGATATATGTTTCCGAAAAAAAAAAAAAAATTAATTTTCTCTTTTCTCGGACCAAAAGTTTAAATTTTAGAATGTCTAAAACTTTAGAGGATTTTGTCGAACTACTTATTAGTTATTAGCATCAGATATTATTAAATTTATACATTTATGCATAACTTGCAACTATCTTTATAAGATAGGAAAATAAATGTCAATTTATGAAACTAAACTATTCGAATAATTTGTTGGATTCAATTAAAATATTCAGATAATTTACTTTGATTTTCAGGTAGTAATTAAACCTTCATAATGTGTGAAAGATTATTTTAGTACGTGTTTTGATACTATCTGTGCAGTTTCTAGGACAACTATAAAATGGAAACGCCATGTCACGCGCTCCGAATACCCAACCTAAAATAAGATCCTGCGTCCACAACTAAAACGAATAAGTAAATTTTTAGGTAAATATATGTAAATAGTTAACGCAATTTTCTTCCTTCAGATTTCCCTTTTTTTTTTTTTTTTTTTTTTCCCCTTCCTTCCTGAGACAGTGAGCGCACGCATTTTAAATTAAAATTAGCGTATTTCAAAATCGAGAAAAAAAAAGAATAAAATATTAATTTTTTTTTCAGAATAAGCGATAGTAAGTGCGATGCTTCTAGCGTTTTAAAATATTTTTCTAAAGACAAGTTTTAATTATTGCTGCTGATAAAGGAACTCTTATTATACCCTTGCTAGACATCTCCGAATGACACTGGCTGGAGTAATTTATGGGTTGCTATCTTCCCGCTTTTGCCATCCCCACTTTAGAACGGGGGGCCATCCTCGTGATATTTTCCGGGAGTCTAGATCTGCAGGGTCACGCACTGATCGTTCTTGAAAAGGGGGTGAAATTGTTGGCGATCTCTTGGCGTGCCGATGTGTGGGAAGTAACCGGTGTCCAATAGGTTTTACATTAAAAATACAGCCGAAACAGATGTTCTGATTCTATTACGCTTTAGCTCCTAATTAATATAACTTTTGAATGGCAACATTAAATATCATTGTGTTTCTGAGGAGTGCAAATAATTTTTCCAGCGATTATAAGCGGAGTCCGCACTCCAGGTGGAGTATAGCTCAGGACCCGTACAAGAAGGATTCCCATAACAAAATATCTTCCGTGTTATGAGGTGGAGGGGGGGGTCTACTGTAATGTGAAGTTTAAATTTTTCTGTACCAATGAACATGCAAGAACCAAACAATGTGTAGCTCAGTAACATTCTATCTGATCGAATCTTCGGGTTTTGTCTGTTGAAATTATGCTTTTTTAACGAATAAGCCTGATTAGGGGCCGAATGCCTCATACGAAAAGCGAGCGTAGCGAGGCTGGGGCCTTGGCCCCTAGTCATAAGAAAAAAAAAAAAAAGGGTGAGAATTTCTCACCCTTTCCCGCAAAGAGTGAGATTTTATAAAATGGGTGAGAATTTTTCACTTATGGATTTGGGTTGTGTAAATATCCAGTGGGTAGGGTATTTATTCCTGTGTTTGGTAAATACCCAAAATTAAGGTATTCATGATTTTTAGTTATTTTTATTGAGTGTAACTTTACCTCCAAGTCTAAATCAAGCGCAGTTACATGCAATAAAAGTGACCCAGTTTAAGATCCGCCAGCATCTGAATGTTCCCAGGAACCCCCAGCCCCCCCTCCCCCCCCCATAGACTTTATAGTTCTTGAGAATCCACTTTTACAGTCTGTGTCCTTCAATTTTTTTTTTCTTTGAGAAACCGATTTGTAGGGTGCGTGAATTTCTCGCAGTAATAATTTTTTAATGCGAGAAAAAAAAAAATATGAGAGATTCTCGCCTTCTCGCGCTCTAGTGAAAACACTGCTAATGTTGAATTCTGCTTCCGCATCATGAAGAATTTTGAGAGCAAGCAATTACTCATGTAGGCGGTAAACTCTTCCTGCTATGTACGCCCAGATCAATTCTAAGAAAAGGTTATTATTTCTGTGGGCAGGAAACTCAGAATTTTAAGCTCTCCAAACAGTAAAAAGGAAAGTTTACGTAATCCATGCTGTTCTTTGAAAGTAAAATGAATTCTGCTGAAATAATAAAATCTGCATCATAAACAATTTGAGCGACCGTTTGTGCATGTTAACGGAAACCTTTCCTGATGTCTACACCCACACCAATAGTTAGAAAAGGCTATGACTTTCGGTCGGTAAGAAACAGATTATCAAACTCCACAAAAAGTAAACAAAAAATTTAACTAATAATTTAAGTAACCCATCGTGGTGTTCGAAAGTAACTATGAATTCTGCTGGAATAATAAAATCTACATCATGAACAGTAGTTGTAAACGCAGTGCCTTTTTAACGATGTTTACGCCCACTTTAATTTTAGCAAAATGTTATGACTTTCCATAAGTAGGAAAGACAGAGGGCCGTTTTTCTTATTTGGCCTAGGGTAGCTTTTTCTTCTTTCTTTTTTAATCGCAGGAGGAATACAGCTGATGCGGACCATCCTCCACCCCACCCCCGCCTTCTTACTCAAAAGTTACTTTTGAGTAAGAAGGCGGGGTTAAAAGGCGGAAGTTAAAATCTACGAGTAGATTCATTTCGAGACTGGTCACTTCCAATCTCATAAGTCATTTGGCTTTGTGAATGACTATGGATGCCGCTCCAATAGCCATATATACATGAATTTTATGCGTTCAAACATGTATTTTATAAAAACATTAAAGCACTTCCAAAAATGTTTTTCTTCTTATTGCCCTTGTAATTTAATTTCATGTTTTTTTTTAGAATGCATTTTTTAAAGACTGACAATGCATTAAGAGAATGCATGGAAATAAATAAGTAAAAGGAGCATGCTGGGGTGGATGATTTTAATTTTGCCTATGGATGCAGGACCTAAATTCGGCCCCGAGCACAGACATTTAAACCTCGCAAACAGTAAACGAAAGATTTCATTAAGTAATTAAATAATGCATTGTGATCTCTCCAAATGAGTTTTATTACAATAATGGAATCGGCATCATGAACTACTCTAGAGAGCAGGTAGTTTCGCATGTAGGCGGTAACCTGCGTCTAAAGTGTACGCCCACTTCAATTATAAGGATGGTTATAATTTTCTGTGGGAAAGAGACAAACTTTTAAGCTCGACAAAAGAGTAAAGGACATTCAATAAATATAGAAAAGATATAGGTGGCTCATTCTGTTCATTTTGCTTCGAAGTCGTATAATGAAGAATATTAATGGGTTTTTTTTTTCTCGTGCTTATGTCAAAGTAATGTGATTATATTTTCTAGTCGGACTTACTATTTTATCACTGTGGTATTATGTGCTCCGAACTTTTATCACGGAATATTGCTAAGACGTTCGTTTGTAGCTTAAACTGCAATAATTTTTTAAAAAGTTTTTTTCTTTCTTTTCCTTTTTTTTTCTTTTAGAAGATGTGGCAGATGAAAAAACGTTTCATGCTATAGTAGACACCGGTTATAACGTACTCTCACGGGAGCTAAAGAAATAGTACGTTAGAGCCGAAGTACATTATAAGCAATACCGGCAGTAAGATTCAGTATTACACAAAAAAAGAAAGTGGGCTCATAATTTCACAGTACTGTGTGTTTTAAACAGGTCTATTTTTTTAAAATTTAAATTAAATAAAAAACCGAAAATTTTGTATTACTAACAATTTTAATTGAGATAAATAATCTGTAATTTTCTTTTCTTTTAAATGTGAGCAGATGCTACTTTAAAAAGATACCGTTTTGGTTTTGGACATCCATAATAGACTTATGTAGAGTCTCTGCATCATCACTTCGGCTTTCGAAAAATCGTAATAATGTTTTTGCAGCATGTAATGCGTCGGGTATGCTTGGTATAGGCTCCTTCTGTTTCTTTTTCACTATCATCAGAATCATTTTAGTAGGGCTTTTCAGAAGGCATTTACATTGATGAATGGCAAATAAAAAACATGGTCTTGTTCCCCTTCCTAGCAGGCGCAAAAAGATAAAAGATCGCTCCCTTCATTCATACACAATTCATCTCGCTAGAGAATCTGAAAACTGATAGCGAGTGTTTTTGAAGGTACTGAAATTTCTGAGAACAAGGAAATAAAATTCTTAAGAAAAGAAAAAATTCATATTTGGCTTTGGTATAAAAAGTACGCTATAGCCGAAGTACGTACTTTTGTTAAGTACGTACTAATCGAAGTTAAATAACATAAATATAGGACTTCAATCGGGACCTAGCTTCTAGGTACGTTATAACCGATGGTACGTTATATCCCAGGTCCGTTATAATCGGTGCGCAGTGAATTTAAAGAGGCGACATATTGCTTAAATAATTAAAAAGAAAAATCAGTTTTTGACAGCTGGAATGTCTGTTTAATTGCATGGACTGTACCTTTGAATCTGTTTATATTCAATGTTGTATGAATAAACATTCTTTTCATACAACTTTTTAGGTTAATATTAGGTTGTAACGAAAGTTTCCCGCCACCGCAAACTTCGGCAGCACACAGTTCTCGTTGGCGTATTTGCTCATATTTTGTCGAACGATTTTTGGCATTTGAAAGAAAGAGGTTTACTTTATAACACTGTGTTGTGAAATCTGTAAAAAATATAGTTATCATTAAGTATAAGGTGTCTCAAATAGAACTATCACTCTAGAGGATTAGACCCATCATTTACTTCCAGTTGTGTTGCAAAAAGTCAGCTACATAATATCAACGAATTACTATTTTTCAACCGATGCCCAGTCATCGATGACCGTTCCCGTGGGAACATCTGTCTTACTGCCGTCGACTTGATCCTGCTCTACGTGCGAATTGTTCTGTCTTGCGGCGGAAGTCCGACGGCCAGTCCTCGCCACCTTGGTCGGTAGCGCGCCGAGCTACGGAGGAAGCCATCCAGTGTTCGAGTCCCGACCCGGACCTGAGGAGATTTCTACATCCAAGGCCCCCCTGGCCTTGTGGCAAGATTGTCACGATTTTTTGGCATTTTTTAATGCCGTCCCCAGATTTTTATTTTTATCTCTTGTTAGTACCGTGAGTGATCGCACCGCCTCCTCTTTTCAGTGCGCCTGTAAACCTATGAACGTGCACAGCCCAAAGGGTGCTGGAAGAGGGTTCATAGGCAAAGAGCCGGCTCCTCGGCCCCCCCCCTTTCTTCTTTTACACCACAACTATCTTCCTTTTCCTTTACACATTTCTCTACACTCATGACTGAATCAACACAGTCTAAAGCAATGTCTTGTACTGATGATGACGGAAGGGTCCCTATGGACACCTACCCCACCTTCAAGTGCAAATGGTATGCAGAAAGATGTCAAGATTTTGACTTTTACCTTCTCTACTTTGCCTTCTTCGACTCCAGGGACAGACAAACTCGCCTCGCTTACGAGAGCGAATTGTGCGACCTAGTCAACAGACCTGACATTAACACCCTGATCAAATACCAGGGTATCTCACTCTTCCGAGCTCTGAACCGGGAGGCTATTGCGAACTTTGAACAACGGCATGGCATAACGCTACTGTCAGTTAACAAGATTGCCAATCCCTCAGCGCTCAAACGTAAAGAACCAGAACCCGACTCCGACGGTGTGGTAGCCGAAGCAGCAAAGCACCACCGTATGGAGGAAGACCTCTATCCAACTGTGGCGTGCCACGGCCCGATTGTGTCGACCGGATCACCACCAGGGCAAGAAACCATGGAGACCAACGACACGGATGTCACGCCCACCCCCCACCGCCTTCCTACGCCGCCGCGGCCAGCCAAACCGCTAAAAGGACTGCCAAGTACACTATCTACGCCGAACTAAAAAACAACTACTCTCAGGATCTTGAAGCCATCTCAGAGATAGTCGGTGAGGATTTCTCCTCGACACTCACCGGAGATAAGCATAAGCTAAGCATCCCTGACGACCAAACTTTAAGAAGGTACAACAGTACCTTAACGATAACAATATCGGGTTCCAAACAATGGACCCAAAGGCCATGCGACCTAAAAAGTACATCATAAAGAGAATCCCTGCCTCCACCCCTGCGGCGGAGATAGACGAATTCCTCCGAACCAAAGGCCTCGAACCGGTAAACATAAACTTCTTGTATTCCAAAAAGTTACAGAGACACTGGTCCATCGCCCTTGCCGCGTTGCGCCCAAACACCTGCCTTGAAGAAATCCATAGGATTACGAAATACGGGAGACTCAATGTCACTACCGAAAATTACAGAGACAAGAAAAAAGTGAAACAGTGCCATAACTGCTTATACTATGGTCACCACTCGGCCACCTGCACCTTAACACCAAAGTATCTAAAGTGCGCTAGCACCCACACTTTCACTTCCTGCCCCGTGAAGGAAGTTAAACAAACTTCAAGGTGCACCAACTGTTCAGGCGACCATGCCGCCACATACCGATGCCACGTAACCCAGCCAACAGAAACAAGGGTCCCAAGCCCTCAAAACCACCAAGAAACGAAAAACTGGCCATTTCTGTTCAAAACAAATTTGCCCCTCTCATGCCCCCCCCAGGAGGAGGACACCGAGAAGGGAGCAGAAGCTCAACCGATTGAGCGCGCCACGGGTGACAAACAGGAGGTTACCCCCCCGGACCTTCCAAGAACCCAAGGCCCAACCAAAAAACGCGAAGCCAGCAAACAAAGAAAGAGAATGCAATGAAAACCCTCCCCATTGGGCTAAGGCCCGCTCCGCAGGCCCCCAAGCCCAAGAAAAAAGAAAAAGAAACTCTAAAAGAACCCCAAACTGCTGACACCCCGGAGTCAGTTTCTAACGTGCTCGAGCTATTCTCGGCTATGAACGTGCTCACCAGGCTCACGGACATTAATGGACTTATAAAGTTCTTCAGAGATGTAGTAGAAAAACTAAAGCAACATACAAAACCTGTTGACCAGGTCTTTCAGTTGCTGATGCTCTATAACAGCCACTTCAACTCCAACAATGGCTCTGAAAAATAACTTAAGAATCCTTTCATGGAACACCAACAGTCTCCATGGGAAGATGCCCGAATTACGGGACTTCCTCTACCATGGAGACTTTGATATCGCCCTATTGCAGGAAACGATGTTCCACCCGAATAAAAATTACTACATACCGAACTACACCATCCACAGGAAGGATCGGGCGATTTCGTCCCACCGCCTGGCGGGTGGTGTTGCTATCTATGTGAAAAGCAGCATAAAGCACAGACCTGTCACGGACTTGCAGCTCCAAACGCTGGAAGCAGTCTCCGTCATTATAGAAGCTGATGTCGACCTAATGGTCACCTCCGCTTACGTACGCCATCTGCCCGACTTCCCCACCGAAGACATTAAAAGGCTCCTCAACTACCAAGGCAAGTGCATCATTATGGGGGATTTTAACGCAAAGCACTACGCATGGAACTGCAGAAGCAATGACGCCTTCGGCTGCCAACTACTAAGGTTCCTGCTCAGTGACCACCACAAAATGGCATACCCGGCCACCCCCACGCACTACGTGGGAAGCGACCCCGAACGCCACTCCACGCTGGACTTCGCCCTCCACAATCTTGACTCCACCATTGAAGTCTGCACAATGAAGAGGTTCACCTCCGACCACCTCCCGATATACACGGACCTCCCAACCAAACCTCTCACTCTCCCACCAAGGCCGAGAATGAAAACAAACTGGCACGAGTTTGTTGGGCATTTAACGGACTCCCCTCAAATTCTGCCCTTTTGCAACACTAGAGAGGAAGTTGACCAAGCTGCGCTCAACCTAACCAAAGAGATCAAGGAGGCCCACTCGAGAGCCTCTAAACCTACATCCAATCAAGCTTCAGGCACTCTTCCCAAGGACATCAAATCCCTCATCACGAGGAGGAACCGTGCCAGGAGGGCGTACCAGCGCACCAGATGCCAGCAGGACAAGTCCACCTACTTGCAACTGAAAAACCAAGTTCGACATGCGATCTCAAGATTGCAAACGGAACAGTGGTCTGCCTACCTAGAGTCTTTGGGACCGGACGACAATTCCATCTGGCGTACAGTGAAGAGGATCAAAAACAAGAAACTCACAATCCCACCCATCAAACAGGGTGACACCTACCTCATTAACTACATGGATAAACTCAATGCCATCGCTGTCGGCTATGAGAGCCAATTTCAGAACAACGAGCAGTCGCCTCTCAATGTGGAGCAAGACATGAGGGAATTTCTCTCCCGTCCGCCCACCACCACCATCACACCTGCTCTCCCTTCGGAGCTGATAGACGTCATCCAGTCTCTCCCCAGCAACAAATGCCCTGGACGTGATGAAATCAACAATAACATGTTGAAGCACTTGCCTGCTCTGACAATATACAAAATCACGGCAATCACAAACTCTGTTCTGGCACTGCACCACTTCCCCAAATGCTGGAAGGACGCGATGGTATGCCCTATACCCAAACCCCACCAAGACCTCTCTCGCCCCGACGCCTACAGGCCTATCAGCCTGCTTATCTGTTTAGGGAAAGTCGTGGAGAGGATCATCCAGAGAAGGCTCCAGACAGTCCTTGATGAGGCTGGAACAATCATCCCGGAGCAGTTCGGCTTCCGCAAGAAACATAGTACAACTCAACAGCTGTACCGTGTTGTGGACCAACTGGCCGAGGGGCGACAATTGAAACAACATACGGCCATAATCATGTTAGACGTCTCTAAGGCGTTCGACAAGGTGTGGCACATGGGGCTACTTCATAAAATGAAAAACATCGGCATACCGGACTCACTGGTACACCTAACGAAGAGCTATCTGGAAGACAGATCCTACACTGTCCGACAGGGAGCCAGCCATTCCAGAAGGCATAACATCCGAAGTGGGGTCCCACAAGGATACATCCTGGGCCCCACACTTTTCAATATTTTTGTTAACGATATCCCAAAACATCCGGGGACAAGCATCGCACTTTATGCTGACGACACTGCAATTGTCGCCAAGCACTATAACCAAAGATTTCTCAAAAACGCACTACAAGCTCACATTGATGCCATCGACCTGTGGATGAGAAATTGGAAAGTTAAACTAAACGCATCCAAATGCACTGCGATGTATGTCGGAAACAAGGCTCCCCCCAGCCGCATCATTGTCGATAGTACCCCAATTGAATATGTCACCAACGCGAAATATCTTGGACTTGCACTCGACCGCAACCCGACTTGGAAGCAACAAGTCGAAAAAACAAGAAACCAAATGACCAGCGCATTCAGTGTTGTGAGCAAACTTATCTTCAACAGAAAAAAATCAAAATCACCACCAAAATACTCCTCTATAAAGCATTGGTCAGGCCGATAGCTCTCTACGCAGCCCCTGCCTGGGCCTATGCCGCCAACACCCACCTTAAACGGATCATGGCACGTGAAGCCAGAATCCTTAGAACTAGGGATGGACGCGAGACGACTTTTTTGCGAGACGAGACAGAGATTTACAGCTTTTCTGCGAGACGAGACACACACTTTTAACATTACGATATAGGGATTTTTGCGAGACGAGACAAGCTTTTAGGCTATTTTGCGAGACGCGAGATCCTTATTTTTCGTCTCGCGTCCATCCCTACTTAGAACTATACGCAACGGCCCAACCCACATTTGAAATAAGGCCATCAGAAAGGACCTCCATATCAACCCCTTCATGTCACAAGTCCGAAGAATGACGAAGAGGTTTCATGAACAACTCAGCCATCTCCCCAGCGATATTGTCTTCGAGCTGCCAGACTTCGAGGTATCCGATCCGCGGTTCCGCAAACGGCCCAAAGCCATCCTTCACTCCTCCACCCGAGTCTTCTGTCGAGCAACCCAGAGGAAGATCGTCGCTTGTCGGCGAGGGGAATCTGGGTCGCCACCCGAGGCTCAGGCTGCACCCGGCACCAGGACTCGAACTGAAACACACGGTGCACCTCATGCTCCACGACGTGTAGCCTACGGCTACAAACTTCGAACCACACGTCAATCCAAGGTACGAACAATGTATCCTTGAGTCTAACTGGAGGTTAGACTTTATAGTCAGGAACTCCCTTAAAACCCATTTTCAGTCCAGTCCACGAATTATGAGTACAGCTTTAATGACTATTGTAGTATCATGTGACACTGTGCAGGTTGGGTACCGAAAGTTCAAAAACAGTTATCTAAGGAGTTAGAAGTTAGTTTTTCAGGCAGATATGGCGGAAAACTTTCGTTACAACCTGATATTTTCGTTTTCCACTGTTTATTTGTTAAGGGTAGAAGCAACAAATAATTACGTTAATAATATTTTATATCTTGAAATAATTTTAGATATTTTGATTTTATTATTTTAATAATTTAGCGATTTTAATCAATGTATGAGATAAGCATTGTTTTTACTTGCTACGATTTAAACTAGTTCTTTAGTTTTGCTTCCGTATGCTTTTGCCAGAACGCTAATATATTTCTTTTAATGTTAATTTTGTGAGGTATTGCCTTTAGAATATTATTTGATAGTGCTAAATAGAGAAAGGGGGGGGGGGAGGTTGAGGCGGCACAGTCCCCTCCCCCACTCACGTAAAAAGTAATTAAATTTTATTTCACCAAATCTTTATATGTACATGTAAGTATCTGTTTTAACTTTTTTTTTTCATAAGAATATTTAAAAGCCATTAAAATAAATCATAGCAAATTTAACGTGCGAGGACCAGTTATCTCGGAAACCAGCGCCATCCGATCCGCCATATTGCTTATCCGACAAAATCCTGTCGCCAAAACAAAAGCGCGCCAAAACGGAGTAATACTGAAGCTGTTCCAAAAATTCTTATCACAACACTTTAGGAGAATATGAGAGATTATTTTTATACCTATGAGAAAAAGATGGCGCCATCTGGGGTCGATATCTGGCACGTCATTGTATATCGGCGATAAATTTTCGCCATTTTGTTCTTCCAATAAGATCGCGTTTGCCCGTTTCATTTGAATACCAGTTTGCTGTCGACTGACAGTGATGGAACTTTGGGGGGGAAAGCGTTCGTTTCGGAAAGAATTGGTGGCGTTTCGTTTGAATCGGGCCCTTATTCTTCAACAACGCTTTTAATGCACGATAGACTAAATTATATAAATAAATGAATAAAAATTTCACTAACCTCTGCTTCAATCGAAAATCAAGAGTAATTTAATAATGCAATATCTTTTTAAATCAAAATATTATAGAAAATGTTTGATTGAAATGGAGCTCATTGAGAGTTTTATATATTTACCTCTATAATTTTGTTAATTGTGCATTTTAAAAAGTGAACGTTTACATTAGAAAATATATCATTGTTTATCATCTGTTACATTTGAGGCGTGACCACAGGAAGATTCACGCCTTCCGATATTGAAATGCAAGATTTATAAATAGTTCAGAAATTATACTAAAGAAAACGCAAATTTATTTTTTGAAGGAACTCTGCAATCCTTGTTTCTGTACGATTCCCGAAATGCGATCATTTGACGTGATTTTTCCCCCTTCAAGAGCCATTGGGAATAGTTGTTTAACCCTTTAACGGGCAGTGTTCCCCCCCTGTGAACACCAAACTGACGTTTTAACTGTTGCCAGTCACAAAGAATAGATTTGATTTCTATAAAAATAGTTGCGGGTGACATAGCTCCACGAGAATCCTTTACTTTTCAGCACGTCATTTCCCGTAAAAAATTGTCCCGGTCATTTTTAACAGCACTGACATCTGCTGAAAAATGGGAGAATGCGAGAACAGCTGGATAGATTGCCCAATGCTGAAAAAAGGGCAGCCGTTGCCACCGCTCGACTTAACGACCAGCAAGATGGCGGACGATCGAAACTTTCATCCCGTGACACAGCTGCGTCGAAAAAGGGTCTCTAGATCTGTGGCACTCGATGAACGTTTCGATCGTCCGCCATCTTGCTGGTAGTTAAATTGAGCGATGGCAACTGCTGCCCTTTTTTTCAGCATTGGGAAAGGGTTGCGCCTCAAAGGGTTAAGTCAGCGTTATATTTATCTTCATATCATCAAAATTATAGGATAAAGAGACAAGAATTGCTCACTAACTTAATATCGCAGCCAGTTCCCAATGCGGCAATTATTTAACCCTTTCAAACCGGATTAAATACAGTGGAACCTGCTAAAGTGACCGCCTTGGTAAAGAGACCACCTGTCTAAAGTGAACATTTTTATGAAATTTCATTGTAACTCATAAAAAATGTATGGGGAAAATATCCTGTAAAGTCACCACCTGCGAAAACTGTACAGTGACCAGATAATCTGCGAAATTTAAGTTTTTTTAACCTGTCAAATGTGACCACTTTCCACTATAAACAGCCTCTTAAATATAAAACACATTCAGATAATACAGAATGCTATATCTCTTTTCAGTTTTTTAACACAAGATTTGATCTCAGCACTGATTCTCTCTTCTGTAACACTTGTTCTCAATAGATGAATAAATAAAACAAAAAAAAATTAGATAAATTAAAAAGGAAAACTTGTTTTAGTACAGATTCTTTTATATTTCTGTAGATGCTAAAATTGATTCAGCGTGGTTTCCGGTAAGAGGTGTGTGGGATGCAGTTAATCACATATTTACAATTACTTTTGATGAAGTTAATCACACATTTATGAGTACTTCTGATTTCCCTTTACCTATTCTAAATGTAATATTCTTGCCATTTTAAATATACCATCTGTCAATAATGCTATTAAACTGTTTCTTAATTTACTTTGGTTTTAGCCTTTGTAATGCATTTTGTTGGTGTCTGTAGTCTGAATATATTTAATTTTCTTCCTTTCCCACAAGATTACAATAATTTTGTCTATGCTACAAAAACTATATTCCGATCACCCCTGTGGCGAGTCACATTTAAATTTTGCCAAACATGTATAAAGCCTAACATTTCTTCATTTTTTCAACCTGGCGATTTATTTGGCGACCGGCACATTTAGAACTTTGCTGTTACAGCACAGTGTGTTATCTAAAGAATGTGTTCTTGATGTACATTAGTGAAAATTATTTGTTGGAAACATGAAAACCACCCAAACATCCAAACTGTACTTTAGTAATATGTCCTGCAAAATGGAAATTTATATTTTTAATTCATATTTATTATTTTTTATTATTCATCGTGACCAAGCATTTTTAAAATGTGAATATTTTTATGAAAATTTAAAATCACGGAATGCATAACTTGTAAAATAACAGAATTTTTCAAGTAAAATAAATATAAGTGCTCGGCGCATTTTATTCTCTAAATTCGTGAACAGTCTTTACTTTTGAACATTTTCATTTAATCAATGAAAAGTAAGAAAACACAAGTTTAACAAATTTATTATATATACTAATTTATTTTTAAATGAAAGTCATAATTAAATAGTTTTATTAAATAAAAAGCTTGTAATATTTGCTGAAATTATTGAAAAAAATCTTTGCACAACGAAATTTTCCCTATTGAGAATTTTTTAACTTTAACCAAATGAGTTCGTTATAAGGAGATTCTACTGCATTGCGAAATTTCGAATTTTTAGCATTTCTTCAAGAGAGTTTCGTAACTGCTTTAGATTCATTGTTAGAGACCGTTTCACAGTACATCTTGTAAACAGACATTCGAAACTCCCCTGTCTCTGGTGCAATTAAATTTTTTTAAAAGCTATTCGAAAGTTGTGTCCCTTTCAAGTGGAACAGTCTTAATCCTGTGTTAAATATTTTCCGATATACATCAGAATAATAAATTGTTTCCCTAGCAGAGTTGTGCAAAATGCACCAAAAATTTATATTTTCGATACAAAATACAACGATTCAAACACTAAAATACGAAATACAAAATACTTTTTGAATTAAAAAAAAATCCAAATCCAAAATACATGTATTTTTAAAATATATACAAAATACATGCAAAATTTTTGAAGGATTTGAATCGAGAAGTAGCTAAATTGTCCAAAGCTCCCAGCTTTTATTTAAATACATTTAAACAAGAATAAGAAAAGTAATCTTAATAGTTGTGTTAAAGTAAAGGTGCTAATTGTTATTTTATTTGTTTTTTAAACGATCCTAACACTTTTTCAGCTACAATACCACGTGCAATTCTGGTGCAGCTCGTAAATTACACGAGTATGGGGGGGGGGGGAAGTGAAAATCAGCAATTTCATCTTTTTCATTTGCACATGGTATCTGAGCAATCTGTGGTGTTACGATAAATTGAATGCCAGAATACAAAAAATTATTTTTTTTTGTGTTTTGAAAATACAAAATTATACATTGAAAATGTATTTTTAAATACATTTTCAAAATACTTTGCTTTTACGATTGTGTGTGTGATTACGGCAACGCTACACTAGGGCGATCTGCCAAGGGAGGGGTTGCCTTGTTAGGACTTTCTAAGGGGTTCTAACGCGTATTCACGCTACATCTGGAGAAAACCTACCAAAACTCCAGACCGTTAGATCGACAGCCGCGCGATGGGACCCGAACCCGGGACCTGCACACTTCGGCCATCTACCATTTTCAGTGGCATAACCACTGGGCCATGGTGAGGCCTTTGTTTTTACGAATGAAAATACAAATTAAAAGACATAAATGTATTTTGAAAATACATGCATTAGCGATACTGCCGAACTCTGTTCCCTAGTCTGTATTTTTGATAAACTTCAACAAAATCGCAAGCTTCCATTTTACTATCTTTGAAACCCAAACATTTGAAGAAGCGTTCAATACTTCTCAAAAGCCCTATGCATACATCATCTTTATTTAACACAGCCTAGATAATAACTGACTCCCGCACAATACATGCCCGAACCATTAATTTTAATTAGCACATGCTAGAAGGATGAAAGACCGCGAAAATCGCCGTCTTAAATTTGGGAGCTTGTCGCACTAAATGCCAGTGTTAAATTTTCTGTTCGTAAATTACTGAGCCCGAGCGTGCTTTACAGAACGTGAATTTCCGACATTACACAGGGTTTGCGGTCCATAAAAGATTGAATTTATCTCGAGAAAAATCCAGTTGAAGACGCAGTTTTCATGCATCGTTAAGATTACTTTAAAAAGTCGTTGAAAGGAAATATTTTTTACTAGAAGGTACAACCCGTGGTGGAGGCAGTTACAACGGGAGCTAGAAAAATCATTTGGTAGAAATACGTCTACACTCAATATATTTAGTTTGTTAGTGAACGAAGATTAAATAACGCCATATTCAAGTTCTATTATATACCGAAATCAAATTTCATGCTCTTCTGGAAACGTGCGGAAACTTTTCGCATTCGAAAGATTTGTTTCGCTGGGAACATTCCCTCTTATATCAATGTTTCATGCAGAGGAAACAATTTCCTTTATGAAAAAAATAACTGGGTAATCTAGAAAAACTATTTTAAATGAATTGGAATCGCGCACTTTCCTCTTCAAATCCTGATAACCGTGACTTCGTAACTTATGTAATTGTCACATGGGACACCTAATTTTGACACTAATGATTAACATTTTGTATTCTTGGAAGTAAAATAGAGCTGAAAATAGCGAAAAATCGCTTGAAAATGAGGGGACGGGGGTAAAAAATATTATTTCTTTTGTAATTGGACTCAAACCAGGAATGACTAAAACAAAAACATTTTATAGTTGAAAATAACTATGTTCTATGAAGTATAATTAGCTTTTCATCGATTTAAACTCATTTCATACTACCCCGACTATTTCATATTAAACTTCATTTATAACTTATATAGTTATCATTAAGAACAAGATGTCTCAAATGGAACTATGACTCTAGAGGATTAGAACCATCATTTACTTCCAGTTCTGTTACAAAAAGTCAGCTACAGAATATCAACGAATTCTGAGTACAGCTTTAAGTACTATTGTTGTATCATGTGACACGGTAAAGGTTTGGTACCGCAAGTTCAAAAACAGGTATCTAAGGAGTTAGAAGTTAGTTTTCCAGGCAGATATGGCGGAAAACTTTCGTTACAACCTGATACATTGAATGACAAATACCGTTAAAACAAAGAAAGTTTATTTTCGTTGATTTTCGTCCAATGATTTGGCCAACACTGCACAAATCAAAGAACAGTAGGGTATAGGGCACCGATGCTGGACGCCTTGGCGGCTTCCCTAGTAGCAATAACCCATCGGTCGATGAGAGGCCGGTGAGTTTAATCAGAGGAACGAGCAATGGCCGATCTCGGCTTGTCACCCCAAAACAGGGAAACTTCATCGGTAACTGGTACAAAATGGCCTCTCGGGGGGGCCCATCAAGCCGATCATCGTTTTCCGATGACTGATGAAATAAAGAAAAAAACCGATGAGAAACCGATAAACTGTTTAAAATATATTTGTTAATAAAAAATAAACGACTGGCAGCAAAATTTTCAAAAAAATGTCCGTTCTGTTTATTATCTTTTCGGATTTTAGATGCTAATTTTCTCTTTTTTTGAAAGAAAAAAATTCTTCGTCCACCAGACTCGAACCCTGAGCTTACTGAGTCATAGACTGACGCTCTACCTCAAGGTCATCCAGACTTGTCATGTATAAGCCAAAAGGTCGAAGTATCTGTTATTTTAGTCTCAGATTGGGACTTGGGGTGGAATTTTGACAAAGTGATGTTCAGCTATAAATAATAAAAGTCAAATTATTCGATAGGTAAGAAATTAACTTCAATTTTTACCAATGTATGTAAGTAGCAACAACATTCAAAATTAATAATTAAAAAACAATATTGCAAATTGAATAGGAACTTCAGTGTGATTTTAACTTTCATATTTCTTGGATAACTTAAAAAAAAATCAACTGATTTCTCTTTTGCTGCTTACATTAATGAGGTTTTAAAAGAGTTGCTCATTTTAATGAAGTTTCCGTTATTCTTATAATGTACCTGACGCTGAAATAATTTTCTTTTCTTTTTTTAAAGAGTTTTTTAATTATTTAAATATTAGAAACAATTTTATATAATTAACACTTATATTTACAAAAAAAAAACATGTTTATTTTCAAATCCAAACTCTGTGGGAGGGGGCAAGGGGGATCCCACCCCTCCTGTATAGTACCGACCCAAACATAGGAAATTTGAAGTAAATTATGCGATTAATTCAAGAATTGTTCAAATTTTCCTTAGATTATGCAAAGGCACATCTATTTACTCAAATATTTATAGGAATTTTGGTAAAATGTAAACCACTGGGGGACCTGCAAGGCCCGATGATTATAGAGCTGCAGTTTTTCATAAAAAAATTGCTTGTCGGTTTCCCATCGGCGAAATTGCTCGCCTAGATCACCTCAATGCATGAATAAAAATGCATCTATTGCAGAAAATCAAAAGTACTCTTGCCGATGTCTTAATTCGATGAGTCTTAACGATGAGTGTATGAACGTCCATGCAGAAAACGAGCAGTCATAGCTACCAGGGTTGTTATCTCGATTTTTCAAAGTATTTTTAACCCTTTAAAGCGCAATGTTCCCGCTCTGGGAACATCCAACTCGGACGTTTTGACTGTTGCCAGTCACGAAGAATAGATTGGATTTCTATAAAAAATAGTTGCGGGTGACATAGCTTCACGAGAATCCTTTACTTTTTAGCACGTCATTTCCCGTAAAAAAAATTCTCACGATTCTTTTTAACAACACTGACATCTGCTGAAAAATGGAAGAATGTGAGAATAGCAGGATAGATTGCCCAATGCTGAAAAAAGGGCAGTCGTTGCCATTGCTCGACTTAACTACCAGCAAGATGGCGGACGATCGAAACGTACATCGCGTGCCACCGAGGGTCTCCAGATCTGTGGCACGCTATAAACGTTTCGGTCGTTCGCCATCTTGCTGGTAGTTAAGTCGAGCGATGGCAACGGCTGCCCTTTTTTTCAGCATTGGGAAAGTGTTGCGCCTCAAAGGCTTAAACAGTGTAGGCAAAAGCTACGAAAATCATAATTCACTCATAAACGAGTACCTGTACTTTTTCTTGCCTTCCATCTTCTGCGTCGTCAAGTGCCGCCTTTTAGAGTCTGTTGTTTCTGTGGCGTTTTTGGTGTGTTCGGCGAGCATTTTGGCGAGCTGCTCCTCTCTCTCCCGCTCATCTTCCTCCTCCAGTTCCCTCTCGTAGGCGTCGTTCTCCAGCCTGCTCAGGGCGATATCCCCCACGAAACCGTCTGCAGGGAAAGAAAAATAAAAAAAGTAAGAACTCCTGAAACACTTTCGGATTTTAAATACGCACTAAAGTGCTATATATTAAAAGAGTATCATAATCTATGCGTCGTCCCAGTTTTTCTTCCTTATTCCATTAAGTGGAAAATGTATCATTATTCATGTGTTGATTAACCCTTTGAGGCGACACCCTTTCCCAATGCTGAAAAAAGGCCAGCCGTTGCCACCGCTCGACTTAACTACCAGCAAGATGGCGGACTTTAGAAACGTTCATCGCGCCCCTTTGGGGTCTCTAGATCTGTGGCACGCGATGAACGTTTCGATAGTCCGCCATCTTGCTGGTAGTTAAGTCGAGTGGTGACAACGGCTGGCCTTTTTTCAGCATTGGGCAATCTATCCAGCTGTTCTCGAATTCTTCCATTTTTCAGCAGATGTCAGTGCTGTTAAAAATAATCGCTACCATTTTTTGACGGGAAATGACGTGCTAAATATAAAGGATTCTCGTGGAGCTATGTCACACGCAACTATTTTTATAGAAATAAAATCTAGTCTTCGTGACTGGCAACAGTCAAAACGTCAGAGTTTGGTGTTCCCAGAGCGGGATCACTGCGCCTTAAAGGGTTAAACAAAATTAACATTGATATTTCTAACATCCTTTTTCTGGATGTAATACATTAAAAATAGATGGGGAAAAGCTGAGCAGAAAAATGCACAATTCGAATTGAGCGAAATTTTCTCAAAAACTTATTCAGGTGTATTCATAATCCAAGTAGCAGACGATCCTCAAACTCGAACATCAACCATTTTATTTTTCGCCAAATTAAAAAGTTGCGCATTTTAGTTTCAGAAAATTTCCAAATACTATTTTTCTTTTGAGTATAAAACATTTCATTCTTGTTCTGATTTCACATGCACACGATACTTTAATTAAAAATTAACCTTACAAATAATTTAATCTAAAAAGATCGTTATTCTTTTATTTTTACTTCAAGAGTCATTTAATAAACTTGCCAATTATGGCAAATCTATAAAAAGTAATAAAAGGAAGGAAATCTGAAACAATTTCAAATACGCACTAAAGTGCTATATATTAAAAGCGTATCAATCTATGCGTCGTCCCAGTTTTTCTTCCTTATTCCATTAAGTTGGAAAGTGTGTCATTTTTAATGAGTGTGGCGTATTTTAATTCCTTGTTACAAAAAATCCATCTTTGGAATCGAAATCCATCTTAAAATCGCCTGCTAAAACTATTTTACAATCTTAGTCAAGTATATTACAACTATACTTCACCGTTTTAAATATTGTTTCGAAAGTGCATCATAATCCATGAGTGAGCCGTGCTAGTCTTTCTTGGATTGATTCCTACTTTAACGCCCCGACTCTTGCCAAGGTTGTGATAACTAAGCACATGCAGATACCATGACGATTTTTTGTATTTATGTGGCAATCGTAATTTAGAATTAAAATGGCGACTTGGAACCACATGTAAGTACAGCATTCCGTTACTTATTATTTATTTTGGGTTGCCAATTAAAGTAGTTTAATAGTTAAGCGTCTTCAAATTCCTTAACTGGTGCTTTTATCGTAATTTGTTCACTTTAGTTTTCATCTAGTCCTTTTGGGAACTTCGAAACATATGCATAACTCCTAAAGACCCATGACTGTAATGCTCGCCAAAGTGCGGGGATTTTTTAGGATGGCGAGAGTAGGGACGTTAAAATAGGAATCGGCTCTTTCTTGTTCCATAAAACACATATTTGGAACCGAAATGCATTATAAAATCGCCTACTAAAACTTTTACAATCTTCTGCAAGTATATTCCGACTATACCTCACATTTTAAATATTGATTAGAATGTGCAGCATAATTCATAAGTGTGCAGCGTTTGTATTTCTTTTTCCATGAAACGCATCTTCGGAATTTAAATCTGTATTAAAATCACCTACCAAAAATGTTTAACAACCTTCGTCAGGCATATTCCAACTATACTTCACCTTTATAAATACCAGGAAAGTGTATCAATCTACGAGTGTACCATATTTGTTTTCCCCCATTAGGTACAAAATTTCTTCAGAATTCAAATATTAAAATCACCCATTAAAACTATTTTACAATCTTCGCCTGGCATATTCTAACTATATTTCACAATATCTAGAGACCCTTTTTGACGACAGCTGGCTGTGCGGCACAGCCAGCAGTCGTCAAAAAAGGGTCTCTAGACCTGTGGCACGCGATGAACGTTTCGATCGTCCGCCATCTTGCTGGTAGTTAAGTCGAGCGATGGCAACGGCTGCCCTTTTTTCAGAATCGGGAAAGGGTTGCGCCTCAAAGGGTTAAGGCATTTTAAGAAACTTCCTTTTGTCCGAAAAGTTCCTACCCTCCACTTCCCCATTTTGAATGGCTTCAAAGAAGCTGGTATAAATATCGTAAGTGAATAAACTGCATTCTATTAGTTTTATTATTTTTTATATTAAAGAAAGAATTTTATAGTATTCAAGAAATAGTAAGAAAGAAAGTTGTCAAGAAAGAGTTTTGTAACTGTGCAGTAAATTATTAGATTTTAATAAGTAAAAATACTTTATTTTTTATTATCATTTGATGCGGGGGAAAAAATCGCGAGACTTCACTTTTTGCGATTACGATGTTTGCGAAGTAATTGAAGCATCGAGAAATAAGTGGCTTTACAGTATATGAATTTTATCACCGTTAAGTAAGTTTACAGAATTTTCGCAATGAATTCTATACGCAACATAGAAAAAAATATAAGCATATATAATATACCCGATAAATCATTAAGTCAGAATGCAGTCAAATGTTTTCAAATTATAAGTCAGTTTTTATAAATATAAAGTGTAAATGGTGAAAAATAAGAAAAAGCAGTACTTCAGTAAACAATGAGAAAACTTTATAATTTCTAAAATAATTTAAATTCGACCTAAATCTCTAGAATAAAATGTTAAAAAAATCTATTATGGACAATTTTTTAAAGAACAATTTGGAGACCCTACAATTCTGGGGACCCCGTTCAAATGCCCGAATTCCCCATGCGATAAGGTTCCTGAATGTACAAGGTTTCCATAATTAAGCTGCAAGTGTTCAAGGGGTGCTGGAGAGAAAACTACCGAGAGTATTCTGGTGAAATTTGGCATCTACACGTTTCAGAACATGCACAAGTCAAATATGGAAAAAAATTAGTCATTTTCACCCGATAGATGGCGCTGTACCGTATTTCAAAGCTCACCGGTGGCATATACAACTTCCAAAGCTGATAGACAGAGTATAGTGACATTCTAAGAGGCATATAAACAATATAAAACATCATTTACAGTTTATCAAAATTCCATACAATTGACTTCAGTAATTAAATTTTTACAGTAACACGCAATCAAAAATTAACGTACATTAAGATCACAAATTGAACAATTCATAAAGACGCTTTGGAAAACAAAGCATTATTTATTCTCATTGACACTCATAAGACCTCTTCTTAATCGTTTCATACGCCGGTATTCTTTCAGAGTAGTTGAATAACTGCTACCATTCTGATAGAATATCTTCACTAACAATGCACGGTCCTTCTTATTCAGAGTCATGATTGACCATTACTCAATGTGGTCTTGTTTTTACACTGTTCGATGGGCTTAAAATTTGCATATATGACGTCCATAAGCATTGAAACACGATATAGTGCCATCTATCGGGTAAAATGGCGATTTTTTTTAAATTGCATATTTGACTTGCGCATGTTCTGAAACGTGTAGATACCAAGTTTCACTGGAATATTCCTGGTAGTTTTCTCTCCAGCACCCCTTGAACACTTGCAGTTTAATTATGGCCACACTGTATTTAGTTTAAAAGAAAATAAACCTAATTAATATACAATTCTTGTAATTCTGAAAAAAAAAAATGAATTTCTTCTCTTTTCACAATCGATGTCCTATAATTAGATATCGCAACAACAGCAGCAACAAAACAGTAAGTAAATAAAACTGCAAATCGTAGAAAATAGTTTACAGATGCCGAGGAAATTTAATAAACATTAATGTCGCGTGCAGAACGTCTTCACGAGGGATCGATGCATTTCTCAAAAGGAAAATCTTTCATTTGTTTCTGTTTCGTGAAGAAAATGCGCAATTTGGGGGATATCCCTCCCTTTTCTTTGACAAATTAGTTTTCGGTGACAGCGTTTTTCTATTCAAATGAAGCTGGTGTTTTACGGTAGCGTCAAACATGTCGAATTGCATTGTGACAACTGTCACCAGACTTACTCTATTTTATAGAGTTGGTCCTGGGGAATAGCTTTGTTTAGTTTTTGTCAGTGGTAATAAAATGTTTCCTTTTTTGTATTTTTATTAAACGACTATTTCTTTCGTGTGTGCTTCCTTGTTGTATTGTTCATTCATAAATTAATCAGGCCGCTAGCTAAGTACCCGTTTTTCTCACGGGAATGGATTTTTAAAAACTGATGCGAATGAAAAAAGTATACATGCTATTCCAAAAAAAGGTGGTAAAGGACTTTACATTGCCCACTTATCTCTTATAGAGAATTAAAATTGAAAAAATGTTCAAAATAACGTTGGAAATAAGACTCCGTTAAGAAAAAGTTTTTCCCGTTCATTCACAAAAAGTTATACCCTTTAAATTTGCACACTAACGCCGCACACAAAAAATTCCAAGTTAGCAAAATGTGCCCCATTCTTAATATAGAAATAAATTAATGAACGAAAAATAGTATTATTGCGAAACAAGCGTGGGGTGCTCCATATATCAGTTCTTGAGAATATTCGATCGGAATGATTAGTAAAAAAAGATACAAAAAATATAGCACAAAGCGCCCCACGCTTTTTTCACAATACTATTTTTCGTTCATTAATTTATTTCTATATTAAGAATTATTTTTCTTTTTTTAGTTAGTTCAATTTATCATTAAAGCGTGTTTTTTGGTTTTTTAAACTATATTTTTATATTTGTAAGAATAAGAATAAACTACTTTTAACAATTATTTTTGAGACCTGTTGTAGACCTAATCCTGTTAGTAAATAAACATTAGAAAATTACTCGTACGTGCACAGAAATTTTATGATTATATTATCAACCGAGTTTGCTCCTAAATCTGCAAAGTCGTTGAATCCTCTTCTGTGTGAAGCATAGCTTAGTCGTATTTGTACCAGCCCACTTAAGTTCTACACTACATACTACGTTATAAGTAATTCTTAATCTATTGGCGCAAGATCAATAGTACGCAACAAGCAATATTAAATTATAAAACAGCTATATTTTTAGTTGAATTTTTATAAAACACAAATTTACCCTTTAAACGGTTAAGTGGGGGATCTGTATTTAAAAGAAATACTTTAAACACCATGACCCGATTTCTTTTTCCAATTTAACCTGAACTGCAATTTTTTTGGATATAATGCTGTATTAAGAAACTAATTAAGGAGATTTAGTACTAAAGAAAAGAAAATTAAATTTAAAAAAAATATATACTCTAGTTCGAACAAAAGAGAATAAAATGCAAAGAAAAAATGATTAGCAGATGGCTGCAACCTTTAACGAGGCATCTTTCAGTTTTTATTAAGTATCTTATTGAGAGTGGGATTAAGCGATTTACCGCACCAGAAATTGCAACTTTTCTTTAAAAAAAGGGGAAAAAAAGCTTTTCACGAGAAAAAAAAAAAAAAACAGTGGCGGAAAAAAGAAAAATTTCCCGCTTTAACTCTTATTCTCCGATTTGACGCTTTGTTCAATTCAAAGTGTTTGAGATGTTAGCCTCAAGAGAAAGGGTAAATAATATGTAAAGAGTTCATTAACCTCTTAAATTATAACCGATTTTCCAGAAAGCCGTCACAATTGTTACATTTGTTTACATCTATATGAAATATTTTAAGATTTCTAAATATTCGATTATTTCAAATCTTCCGGAAAAGTTGAGTTGCTTTGAAAAGACTTTAGACAGAAAGTAAAATTAGTGTTTAACGAGAAACTGACTAAATATTCAAAACGCAAATGTATTCGAGGTAGTGCTGCCTTCTGATGTTCGAGAGATAAACTAGAACATGTATGGAGTCGGGAAATAAGCATGTATTGCGGAAAAAAACTCAAACTACTGGTGTTAAACGATAAAATAAATACAAACTTTGTGAAAAACACATAAAATGTCCCGTGTGTTTTTTCCCCCCCAAAGTTTTCATTTATTTTAAGCATGTATTGCTTGTTTAGCGAGATTGATCTCATGCGATGCGGAACTGGTTAGAAATAACGCCTTAGAGATAGTACTGAAGGAGCTAAAGTGGGCTTCCAAATTACTAATTGCCTCTAACAATTTGAAAAAAAGAATTTTCCTGAATTTAGTTAGTTTTGTCCACCTTCTAATTGGGAATAGATTATATTTAAATCTATGCATGTTACTAAAATGTAAAGTATTGAAAATATTTAGAGTATTTACTGTTCTTTGACAGAAATTCAGAAAATATTAATGAATTAGTCACTATCAATGGACTATTGAGAAGCAAAAGGAAATTAGAATATTTTATTTAGGTCTGATATAGTATGACCATCGAAATGTATTTGTATCTATCCAGGAACTCAAAAAATTATATTCCACAAATGCCGAAGCGATATCCAATTTATTAGGCGTGATGTCGTTTTAAGCATTAAATTTAAACAAGCTTTTAAATTAGAAACAAGTCGTTGCTAAAAATCACTAAAAATTCTATTATTTTATACAAAGGATTTCACAGATAAGTTATTTTTTCCTTCTTCGAAGATTGGTTTATTTTAAATAAGGGAGGTTAGCCGCCCATTCTCCGAAATTCAAAGTTTCATGATACTGTTTTTTAGGTACCGGCGTATGTTACATTTCAGAGCAAGAATATTACAGATATCTTTTCTAAGATAAAGGGATATGTGGAAAGAACGTTTTGTTGTTTCTATTGCCCTCCGCAACCGCAGAGGGATGAGAGATCCTCTATATGGGACGGCGATGGTCGAAAGGGAGCAGCTTCCATTTTAATGAGCCCCAGTGGGGGAAGCACCGACTTAGCTCGGGGTCTCCTAGTTTTGAATCAGTTCCAGATGAGAGACCTGGCACCTAAAATAAGCACCAACAGAGGTACAATTTGAACATTGAGGACATTGGAGACACAAACAGATTTCGCGTAACAAGCTGCCATTAACTTACACGGCCCCACAGCAACATAGCCAAGAGAGGAGTTCACCCTCCAAAGCACTGGCCAAGCGCAGACTGGAGTTCGATTGCCCGTACGCTGCAGGGTATGAGGGGAGTTTTTTAAGTCAATTTGCACGTGCTGGCTTTGTAAAAGGGGGGTGGGTAACAGTGCAGGGTCGAAAAATTTATAAGGTAGGTTAATAACTAAGTTTTTTTGAAATCTGACTGTATCTTCAGGTGGTGCAGGGAATTCAGGCCAAAATGGACGTTTCTCAGGAAAATAAAATTTACCGGATTTTGAAAATCGTTAACAGTCGTGAGGTAAAACTGCTTCTTATCTTTAGATCATGTAAAGAACGTTTCCGCATTCTGCTGCTGTTGAAAAATTCGGGATGAAAGTCTGTTTTGGACCAAATTCCCGATTTTAAAGACGCCGGCGCCACCTGAAGACATTGTCCGATTTAGAAAAAAAAAATTTACACGGTTATTAAGCAACCCAAGAGAATTTTTCCGTACTAAGCTTTCATAGATTTCGAAAATCTGTGCAAAAGTGCATTTTCAGCCCGTCCTAATGTCCCATACATTACCTATCGGACATATACTTTTTTGGATTGATTTGACGTGAAAAATGCCTTTTTTTTAAAAAACAAAATCATCTTAAAATGCCATTTCCGGCAACCCCCCCTTTTAACGTTCTCATTACGCAGTTTCGTCGTTAAGCAAGAATACTAGTTATTTAACCCTAAATAAGGCCATGGGATGTATACTTCCCACCAACTTCATTAATTTTTAAATGTCGACGAGAAACTATTTTCCCACTTATGATTCGTGCTGCCATCTGTTGATCACTCCAGAAATTTTAAGGCTTCTTAAAAATATTATATAATAAGAATTAATTTTAGGTAATAAGCTAAATGAATTTCTTTCTACAAATCAATATCAATCCCTAAAACACTTAAACATAACATTACTAGAAAAATATTGCCCCATAAAGGGTTAAATAAAAATTTCAGAATGAAAGATTGTTTTGGGTAGACTATACCCCCCAGTCCAGGAAATAAACTAATTTTCGTCAACACAACTCTGATTCCAGGTAGTCTTAAAAAGGAACGGGACATTAAATTTAAGGATGCCTATCATTCTTCAGACAATGATCAGACATAGAAGAAAACTCTCGAATCAATAACCTCAAATGCTCAAGAACAAACTTTCGAGTAAAGCATGGTTACACATTTCGAGAAATTGAAACTTACATAAACACTTGCCGAGCTTGCATTTAAATATCTGAAATATTTGCAGTTATGTTTATCAAAGATATCTTAAAAGTATCAACGCAGCTTCGACGCCTCATGTTTATCGATTACTGCTGATAAAGGAAGTGCAGATTACAACCTGAAACATGAATATTTACCAAGGGAAAGTGTTTTGTTGGAATTCAAACAAATTAGAATTATTCTGTTGTTCTGTAGTGTTAGTATTAAGAATGTCTCCAATGCTCGTCAGAAATAGAATAGATGTTTATTCAAATAAAACAGGAATGCATATCTGTTTGGAGCGAATTATTCAAGACTGATCTGGTTCTTAGTTACAGTTAATTGGCTCTGAACATTTACAAATAATCATTTAAAAATATTTGACACTGACAGTGGGTACACTACGAATAAAATGCATATAGCTGAATATACTTATCTAAAACTATAGTTTAAAAAGGTATACTTTAGCTAAAACTATAGCTGACTATACTTTAGGTAAAAATATAGTTAGAGCTATAGTTTTTTAGGGCATAGTTCATGTTATGGTATAACCCAAAAGATAAATGACAAACATTCACAGGATAACCAAAATTTGTAGGGGCGTAGCCAGGTATGGTAAATATTGAACAGTACGTATCGTTCCCATTCTTATCTTCCTAAACATTTACATTAATTACAATGCTCTTTGATACTTTTCCATCATATAGAAATTTCTTATTTATACAGGACTTCAGGTCATATACTTCGCCTTATTCTTGGCTACTACTCTGCGAGTTTAACACAGAATCTAGTAGCCTGAAAACCGTGTCGTTTTCAAGTTTTCAGCGATTTTTAGTAATTTTTTAAATACAGAAAACATCGCTAACATCCGAAAGAGAAGATAAGTGTGAATATTAGACAAGGCGAGATACATTTCGCTTTTAATAATGCAAAGTAAACATCGTAATTCAAATGCACGTAATTTTGAGGTCACGAGTTTAACACTGCTTATACGAATTAGGTGAAATTAGGCTCAAAAATCCACTAAGTTTTAAAAAGTTCTTTCTACAGTTCAAATGGCTGCAACTCAACTAGTAAATAATTTATTTCATTTGAAACCTTTAGAAACACCAGCGGAAGAAGTATCACTCAAGGAATAGGCTTAATATTTCGGATTAAAGTGGAAAGACCTTGTTGAGTAAGTGGAATAACTTAATCATTTTAAATATGCTTGCCTTTAATAAAAAAAATCAATGAAAAGCAGGTCGAGAGTATTATTTAATTTCTAGTTTAAAAAAAAATAAAACAGTCTTAACTGAAAATCACAGTAACCGAAAATTTCCAGTTTTATGTTACTGAAAGTTCAGTTATATCTTATTCCCCATAATTCCAGTTATCCCAGTTTATCAATCTTTCTTCTGCTTATTTTCTCTAAAATAATAGGTTGTGCTGAAGTTTTGGGAATCATAGCAGTAAATTCTCAGAATATTTGTTAATCATACTTTATGAAAGACAAAACTTGTTTGTAAACAGTCTGCGCAAAATTTGCTATCGATCATGAGTCACTATAGTTTATGACAATAACATACTTTCTATCAAACTGATAGTGAAAGTTTAGAAAAAAAATGCCGTATAACTTAAGAATTTCTGGGACGATCTGTTCTTCAGAGCCTTAATTTAGACTGAAAATCGTTTTCTGCGCTTCAAACAATTAAAATTTGCACATTGTAGTACGCACATAATTTGTGCGTAAATCGGTTAACTGGACCGCTAGATACGAGTCTTTTGGTTTAGTTATGTTTCCCAAAATGTTCTTTCCAATTAGCGACAAAATAGGAAAAGTTTCGATATTCGAATCTTGCTTAGCCAAACTTTGCACCCTCGCGAACTTTAGTACTGACGTGTCAGCTTTTCTCGTCAATATTTCTTTTGTCTAGACTATGTGATTTAGTGCTAATGAAGGAAAATATTTACCGCTTTGCTGGTTTCGCTATTTATACTAATGTTGTCAAAAGCAACTTAGATATAAGTCTTTATCGGATTTATTCTAACTGACGAACTATTAAACCTGCAGCAAAGTTTTAAAGTTTTGGGCTATGTCGAGCCTACACAATGGGCATCTACCTACGAGGAGGGGAGAATGCCTTGGTAGAAGGTCTTTTTAAGGGGGTTTAAGCCACACCTAGATATAAAAGGCCTGAGAACAGAAGTTTTTACATTATCACCAGGTCTTCTAAGATGACGTCTTCAGTTTTATTTTCAAAAAGTAAAACTATTTAAAATTTCTGGTGAGTAATACAAATTTTAGAAAATATCTTAAGTTAAAGATAAAAATTAAAATATTTTCTGATAAAATATAATTTATTATGATCCATTTCTATATCATATTACATAATTAGTGATAGTTAAAATTTCCCCATTTGTCGTAAATCATTAAAATGTTTTATCCGGGAGTAAGTCCACCACAAACTTTCAATAGGTTTACTTCGCGAAAATAAATGTGTGGTGACGTCATTTTAGTGGACCTAATGATGACGTAAATGTTTCTGTTCCCAGGCATTGTATATCTAGGTGTTGCTTTAACGCATATTCAAGTTTCATCTCGAGAAAACCGATCAAAACTGCAGACTGAAATCGACCGACGCGCGATAGGCCTGAACCAGGGAATGCTACAGCAATAAGCAGGCGTGGTTTTGGATGAACAAAATAAAAGTTTAGGCTTATAAAATCACCATAGCAAAGTGCGCATTTAATATTTTGTATTATGCACGTCGCTCAAATTAAAAGAATTCATAGTTTTTGAAATCATCAAGAATTCATGCATGAAGATCTTCAGAGCGGTAAAGAAATTTTAAAACCGATAGTTCATCATTGTTAAAAAATGTCAGTTTGTAAGGAACAACTTATAAAAAAAATGTTATCTAATATTTGACACGTACAAGTAAGCAAGGAAACGCTGATAGCACTTCAAGAATCTTCTTGACGCACTTGGCTTGAGGGCCACGAAAAAAAGCGCTTTGGCAGAGGGGAGCACGCGAAGCACTTCGAGTGTCAACCATCTGCAAATGAGAACATTAGAGTACTCTTGTTGTCTTTAGAGTACATCGGAAGTAATTGGAGGAGCGAGGTTGAGATGCCTCTTAACATTTTGGATTCTCATGTTTCGCCCCAAAACTTAAACTTAACATAAGTAAATACTTTTTCTTTTAAATAAATGATAAGGTCAAACGTTTTAAAAGTAGAAAAGTAAAAATAATGTTCACGATAAGAGAATACATGAAATTGCACTTAACAATTTTACAGCCTGAAATTGATCATGGATTCAAACTAACATCACAGGGTTGCAGTGCTGCAAAATTGCCAATAAAACTATAAATTCGAGATTTTGAATCAAGGTATTAGGCTACAGAAAAAATTCTTGTATTGTGAAAATTTCCGATTTTCTTTATTTGCTTATTTTATAGGTTACACGATTAGGATTTCAAAACAGTTTTAATTTCGTTTCTAAGATGAATAGAAGCTAAGTTACAACACAGGCAATAATAAACCAGATGGGTAGTATTTTGCACTGTATTGAAATTTAAACGAATTTTCTAAAAGTGCGTTTTCCGTAAATTTTCTATACGATATACCGTATTAGCCCGAATATAAAGCGATCCTGAATTTAGAGAGACAAAATTTTCGGAAAGATATCTAGAAAAATCTATTCATACCTTGATTTTCGCAGGTTTTTAACATGAAATGATCAGTCAAAACATTGCATCATATTCGGGCTAATACGGTATGTCTTCTCTAATAACGTGTTTGATATATGTACTTGGAAATTTTCCTATTTGATCTTTACTAGCTGTGTCTTGAAGCAGAATGCATTTCTGTGTTTATTGATTTTACGACATTTTTCAGAAAAACATACTAATTTTTTAATAGAAAAATTTAAATATTTTCTCAAATATTAGAGGTTTGCAAACATTTTGGCTCATAACACATAAATGCAGTTACTTTATAAATATTAAAATGCATTTAAAAATATTTATTAGCTTATTAGCATTATTAGCTTATTGCATTAAATATTTTTAATGCTATTTAAAAATATTTATTAGAATTGTTTATAGGAGGTGTGGCAATTTACTCAAAAAGGCAATTTTTTACTCAAATTTCACCTAAATTTTCACTTATTGTCAACATCTTAAAGTTTGCATCGAATTTCATTAAAAACGCATTTAAATTTTCAGTTTTGTACCCCATTTTAACCGAAACCGTGAATTGTTTTTTCTTTTACTTTTAAAATTTTTACTTTTTTATATAAAAAATTGCCCCGAAGATAGGCTCGTACCTTAAATTATTAGAATGGCTGTTTCTTTAGTAGAATACTGTAAGTATAAAATTAGCAAACTCTTCAAAATTTGCGATGCGTCGATGATCATCATATAGCCAAGTCTGTGCGTGGGACAAGTACCGTTAAATTAAAATTCTTAAAAGTATCTATTGATTGTCGCCATTTCTTTGAAAAATCACCAAACACTTATTTAATAAGCTTAGATCACTAAAGCATGCTCTATTATAGTAGATTGTTTTAAATAGATAGCTTTCCGTTTACTTTCTAATCATGTCGAGCGCCCTCCTCCCCAAAAAGAGAGCATTAGTGAATTTTCAGACGTCTGTTTTATGATTAAAGGATTAGATTTTCTAAAAGTGTGTCAATCCAAGTATTACTAGGCTCCTTCAGATTGGTTGGCCCTGTACTCTTTAGAAAAAGGCTCGTTAACCCTTTGAGGCGCAAACCTTTCCCAATGCTGAAAAAAGAGCAGCCGTTGACATCGCTCGACTTAACTACCAGCAAGATGACGGACGATCGAAACGTATGGGTCTCTAGATCTGTGGCACGCGATGAACGTTTCGATCGTCCGCCATCTTGCTGGTAGTTAAGTTGAGCGATGGCAACGGCTGCCCTTTTTTCAGCATTGGACAATCCATCCAGCTGTTCTCGCATTCTTCCATTTTTCAGCAGATGTCCGTGCTTTTAAAAAATAACTGACAATTTTTTTTACGGGAAATGACGTGCTAAAAAGTAAAGGATTCTCGTGGAGCTATGTCACCCGCAACTATTTTTATAGAAATCAAATCTATTCTTCGTGACTGGCAACAGTCAAAACTGTCAAAGTTTGGTGTTCCCTGAGCGGGAACACTGCGCGTTAAAGGGTTAACTGTTTATAAAACCTGTCATCAAAACGTATAGCGTATGCTTATTAACTTTTCTTAATTTTCTATTTTATTACATTAATCGGTATTTGTAATTCATTGCCCAACTGCAACAAGAGATAACAATAGATTCTAGTCGATATTCTTGTCAATTCTTAATACTGTACATAAAGCGTTAAAGGGATCACCAGCAACTAGAAAAAGTTAAAATTGTTGACAGTCAAGAATTCAACGCCAAATCCATCTTTCATTTCATGCACTCCCACGATATAAGCTATATTTTTATCCTCAATTTGTACATAGTGCTTTTTAGAACATGACAACTCGAAAATACCAGGATTTATACGCTTTCATAAAGCTTTTACGTCGATTTCTGAGTGATGAGTCTCTCCAGACGACCACAAACTACTCCAGCAAAAACAATTACAAAGCTCCGTTTGCCTATAAATATTTAGACACACTTGTCAAAAAAAGAGTGTCTATATAAAGGAATCTACAATTACAAAGCGCCGTTTGCCCATAAATATTTGGACACACTTGTCAAAAAAGAGTGTCTATATAAAGGAATCTAAACACCATTTTTCAGCATTTCGGTAGCTTCTAGGACCATTGGGAAGATCAGACATCCCCCCCCACTTTCTGAAGTGATTGAAAAAGTTGAGAACCTCTTCTAATCTTTAAGTGGCTGTACGCTCAGAAATTGTAACAACTTAAGAGGTTTTTGAAAAATATATGAACTTTTGATTTCAGAACTTACAAAAGCAAGTTTCGGTAATGTATGTTTATTTTAATTTTAAATATGCCGTAAGAATTATTAATTGCGTAGAAGCGAAATACTATTTGAAGCGATGAAAAACTTTTATAATTGCAACTCGGAGTCTACATGGGGATGAATAAAAGCTTTTGGCAAGATTAAAAAAAAAAAAAAAAAACCTATACTATATTTGATTCAATATTATGGTACTATATAATTACGCTGATCTGACTAACAGTTCCGGGAAACCACTTCAAAATGAAACTTTTTAATCTTCTTGCTGTAAGGGCGGTAAAAGATTAAAAAGCAGAAAAAGCGATCCAAAGATTAAAAAGCAGAAATACGATCCACTTAAAACTTTTCATAAATATGTGTAACAATATAGAAAACAATCTGCGCTATTTTAAAAATCCAAAAACCGACCAGTTCGCTCCTTTTTAAGCGATTTTTCGCTCTTTTCAGCTCCAATTTACTTCAGAGTGTAAAAAAAGAAAGAACATTACGGGACGAAATTAGCTGTTTCAAGCGAAAAGGACGTCATACAATTAGGATTCCAATTCGTTTAAAACAGTTTTTTAAAGATAACATTCAATACTTTTTCCATCATTTTCGCCTGCCTGAAGCACCAATATAAGAGAGGCTGTGTACAGAAAACAAAATCTTTCAAATGCGGAAAGTTTCCGCGCGCTTCCAAAAGAACATAAAATTTGATTTGGGTATAAAATAAAAATTGAATATGAAATTATTTTATGTGGACGAATGTGAAATATTGTGTAGACATATTTTCAATTTTTTTTTCTTGCACCCCTTGCAATTACCTCGGCAACGGGCTTTGACTCCTTGTTTACAATAAGAATGATTCTAACAAGATTGCATTGAAAGAGAAACATTCAAGGACAGCATATATTGTTCAAAAGTAACTTGTTAAAAACTTCAGTGTGTGAAAATTTCAGAAATAAAAATTTTCTTTGCTTGATTTTATTTTTGTGGTGGCAGGACAGACAGTCCGGTATTCGAGAGTTGTTTAAAATTATTTGTTAGGTCTTTCCGAGGAAAGCAAGGTTAAATTCTTACGGGAATTTTTTAGTTTGTGCATAACTGAATGTTTAAAATTCAGCGTTACCTCTCAATTTGATTATAAGCATAAGCACCACAGAGCCATTGCTTTTTCTGCTTAGTAAAACGCCACTGATTATGGTAATCATTCAACCGAATAAATCAGGCATTGGGCAACCTTTGAAAAGTTGCGGGCCAAACTTGGGGGTGTTAGCGAAGTCGCGGGCCATATTATTGGGATTTATATGGCATTTTGAATGGTTTATACATGTTTTATTCAGGGCTTTGATATATTACGAAGCTGCATCAAAAGCCGAGGCTGACCAGATCCGGCCAGCTGGCCGGAGCTTGCCCATATGCGGAATAAATAAAATAAATTTTTATAATAATGGTTTTATCGTTATAAAATAGTAGCGATACTTTCTCCTCTTTACAAGAAAAGTCAGAGTTAAATATTTTCCAATGATATGTCACCGAAGCAGCGCACTCTGGGCAAGCGCTCGGACCCCCAAACAAAAAGGGTGCCCTTAAATTATCCTTTACGTTTAAAAATTTGTACATTTTGATTTTAATTTAAAATAAGACAGAAACAAATTATAAGAAAAATAATAGTATTAATAGCTACTATTTCATAGGTATAGCATTATACCCACACCTTTTTTTAGCTACACGGTATATATTTTCGGACAATTATTCAGCGCAAACTTATGATTTAGGCGTGCCTATGTAATGCAGCATGCTGATCGCGAGGTAACCACAGAGCTCACATTCAATGAGAAATGATAAAAGCAGTCGCGTCATAACGACCCAATTGAGGAATTTTTTGCGATACAAAATGTATATTCTTCACTCCCTTATTACACACACGTATACATACATATATGTGAGTTGCAGTAGTCGTAAAATGTAACTTTTTGTAAATGAAAGTTTTTTTTTAACGGAACATTATTTTGAACAATTGTCAATTTACAATGTTCACTTATTTCCAAAAGAAAGAATTAAATCCCGTTACCACCTTTTAGGGACTATCCTGTATATCACTGAAACCAAAGTTTTTTTGTCCCCTAAACGTATCTGACGGTCGTAAGCGGCATCAAAATCAAGATTAATGTTCCTCTACGTCAATCTTCTGCATCAATTGAAGAGAGAGGACGAAACCACTCGAGCAAGGAATAAATACACAGCACTCTTACTTCTAAATATTTAGACACTCATCTTGTCGAAAGCGCATCGGAAATGAGTCTCTAAAAAGAGCTCTTAAACACCATCGGCTCAGAGTATCGGTCGAACATCGTGAATGACAGAGTCCCTTTGTTTTATCCTAATTGGAAACTGGAGATGTTCTCTTCAGGCTTAAGTGGGCACGCTCGGAAACTGAACTCGAGCTAAACGGTTTTCGGAAATGTGAAATGGAGTTTTGATGGACACTCTTGAAAGAATTTCTGGAAATGAGTGTTTATTGAAATACGAGTACAATTTTTTCTCTTTTTTTTGGGTAAAACTGAAGTCTCGAATATTTTTACATTTCGTTTACATTACTCTCCAGACTTCGTTTTGCTTGTTCAGTAACGTCTTAGTTTTTACCGCTTCATTTTGTACGATATTTACAAAAATAGCACAGATGGTCACAAAACAGTCGCTGTAACGTCATAGAGGGTCAGAACTGTCACAGGACTATCACAAACTACTTACATTGTGACTTGTGAGTGATGCGACTCCACTGTGTGGTCACTGCGACCCGTTCTTTGTGACCAGTCACCAGGTGACGTCACTGAAGTCACCCTATGACTACTGTGTGATCGGTCACTAAGTGATCGCTTTGTGAAGTCACTGCGGGACTGATTTGTGACTGCCGGTTATTGTGACGTCATAGTGACTGTTCGACTTAGTTCGACTGTGCGACTTAGCAAACAAACTTATTTGTAATCACATTTTTTTTGAGTGATACCTTATTTCAAATATTTAATGACCGGGCCAGCACTATTTGGCAGTAATGGGCCTGTATATATTTCGTAGTGTTGGCATAAAATTTCGTTATTTTAATTAAATAATATTGTTTCACATTCATGCGGTGTAGAAGTTCTGAAACGATGGTGGTCTGGTACGGTGTAGAAGTCGGGATATAAGTCCCGGGCACCCAAAGGCAGGGTGACTGCAAATTTTTTTTTTTTTTTTTGGAGGGGGGAGGAGTTCATATTATGCCTTCAAATATTTTAGTACTGAAAACTAAAATAATACAAACGAGTTCAGTATGTATAAAAATGTTTACTACACAGACAGTGGAACCTCCACTCTGTATATGACAGTATATAACCCCCACTTTGTACAGAATTATGAATTTTAATCTTAACATTTTTACAATTTATATTAATTTTTTACAATTTTGCTAAACTTTTCCTGAAAAAAATATTTGGAGACTTTTCTACGTTAAGCCCCTTTTAAAATCTACCGAATTAGGGTGCAGAAATATGTTAGAGAGTATCACACGAAGACCAGTCAGGGTTTTGCATGAGAGCTCAGCTCCTGTAGTCTTTCTTCAGAGAATTTTAGATTAAATTAAAAATTTTAACAGCCTACATAATTGCTTCTATTGACATTTTTTATTAAATTAAATATAGCAGTGGTAAAACAAAAGATTACTTAATTTTTAAATATAAATTAGGTAATTAATGCTCAAATTTACAATAAAACAAATTAGAGCTCCTGCAGCTATTTCGTTAGAAATTCAGCAATAAACCAGTATTTACATATTATTTCTTTCAATCTGTTTCGATTACTCTCGAATCAAATGTTCTATTTCACAACCTTTTATGGGCCTCCTTACGGGAAGCAAGAGGTCAATATATTCTACCCAGGGTCAACTAATATCTCACGGTTGCACGATAAGGCACCAAGAATTAGAACTGTTATCGCGGGTTTGGCTATATTAATTCAGATTATTTATACGAAGTACAAATGAATTTTTTATGCATTTGAAGATTGGCGAGTGAGAGAGATTGTCGATTGAGTATAGTAACCCATTCTTTTTTCTTTTGATGTTTCATTTCGTTTTGCAAATCTTGAAACGTTGAGCGGGAAGCCAGTTATGAAATATGCTTTTTAGGATACAGTTTTTCCGGTTGTTGTTGCAGACTTTCGAGAAGGTTATTGCTTTAGACAAGTAAGATATCTCTGTTAGGAGCAATAATAATTGTAATAAGATTTGCTTCTGCAGTGATATCTTGCTGGTTATGGATAGTGAAAGTGGATTTCAAAGTTTCACAATTGGATTTTACATTTTTTAAACAGTCGGGAAAATAATACAGGTAAATTTTTACTTTTACTGTTTTTATGTTGCTAGCTGCATCAATCTATGGCTGCATTCATATCTTGTTACAGTTATTAGACTTCTTTGTGACATAAAATGTAAGTATACATATTAGTATTATGAAATGTTTGTTTTTACTTTTTTAATTAATCATCTGGAATTTTCCAGTTATGTTTATCTTTACAACATGGGCCTGTTGACTCCTTAGGCAGATAGCCCTCGTGTAACCAATCTAAAAAGCATGTTTGACGCATAACTCAACTAGAATGTCCCACATTTTAATAACGTACAAAACTTAAAATACCGTTATAACGAAATTTTAGGGACCTCAAACGCTTTCTCTTAATTTGCTTTGAAAACTAATAATTGCTTATCTTTCAAAATAGTCCCATACGAGTAATGTCGTGACGAGGGTTGCGGTTGCGACACTTTTGTGATATCGGAGTCGCCATTGTGACCACTATGTACCGGCACATTTCAGTTGCAGTGTGATCGCGACTACGCTGTGACGACGCATTGTAGTCACATCTGTGACTGCAACAGCTCTGTGTCGTCACTAAAGGGTCACAGTGGCACCCGTCGTCGCAGTTGTGACTACTCTGCGGGGTCGCATTGTAACGTCACCGTGGGCGGACATAGGGACTGTGGCGTGACTAAACGGCGGCGTCACAGCCACTCTTTGTGACTCTAATGTCACTGTTTCGCGTGGTCACTTTTTAGTCACGGGTGACAGTTGTGCTATTAGGGTATTTGTGATGTTCTTTTTTAACTTGAAAATTTTGCTTCATTCATCCGTTCGTTATGCAGTGAAGTGGAAGTACAGTAGACCTCCCATAACACGTGTCCATACAATACTGCGAAAGAATTGCGATAGGGTTCCTACAACACGTTAAAAGTGACTCGCGCATCACGGTAAAATAAGACTGATGTTCCGATTTTATGAAGCTTTAGCTCCTGCAATTAATATAACTTTTGAATGGAAACAATGAATATCATTGTGTTTCTAAGGTGTGCAAGTGAGTTGCAGCGATTATACGCAGTTAGCACTCCAGATGGAGTATAGCTCAGGCCCCGTACAACAGGGATTCATATAGCACGGAACATATCAACCGTGTTATAGTGGGGTTTACTTTTTCCCGTTTTAAATAATGTGTATTTTGAATCAAATGGAGCTTGATGAATCTAACTATGTGAAATACATTTTAAATATAATGTCCTTTAGGATCTGATTGAGCATGGTGAAACCAAAGCATCTGAAATACCTTTAGATCTAATGTCGCTTTCAGATCTAATTATGTTTAATGAATCTAAAGCTAGGTTTCTCAAATCTTTCTATCATAGATCACTTTAAGGATCTGTAAGTTGTGGCGGAGCACCCTGTGCAATTTCAGCGGAACATTTGTTACCCGCGGTGGAGCAAAATTTGAGAAACGCAGATCTAAAGGATCTGAAATTCATTTCAGATCTCATGTCTCTTTCGGATGTAACTGAGCTTAATGAATCTAAAACGATCTGGAATACTTTCCAGATCTAACTGATTTTCGTAACTGCACGTTCTGTTTATTATATAGCGATATTCTTCACACTAAGCCTTTGCTGCATAACCATAAACTTCCCATTAACCAGTTTTTTCAGACCTCGGCTGTACTACGATATTAATTTAAACATGAATGGATATAATGGATATCATGATATGATTATAAATGAATGGATTTAATTTAATTAATTACTGATAACTTTAACCAAGCATTATCTATTATAGTCAAGAGCTTTTTGTACCATCTCAGTAACTTATTATTTTGTAAATGTAGTTTATTGTTTGAGAAAAATCTAAAAGAAACTGACCAATTCTTAATTTTTGCTACTGACAGTGAAAATGTTAGACTTAACTAACTAGACAGTGTTGTAATTTCCCGAGAAAGGGAAAGAGTCTGACAAAATTATTTTGCGTCTTTAAGCAGTGCTTTAGTTCAGTGTTTCTCAAGCTTTTACATCTGCGGGGAAAAATTCTCGAAAATCAGATTTAATTTAAAAACAATGTTACATAAAATACAAATTTTAACATAGTGCCAGATTTGCTGTTATTTATTTTAAGAAAACTGTGGACTTTTTTCTCCTCAAACCAGTTAAAGTCTCGCAGTGCAGTTACTTGGAAACACGGATTTAGTCTTTTTAAAAACTAGCTCATTCAAAACGCACAAAATTTTCATTTATCCTAAGGCAATAAAAATTAAATGCATACAATATTAACTATTACTACTGGTATGCAAAGAGTTGCACATTGAATTATTTTTTTTAAGTCAGGTATAATCCACTCATTTTATTTTCTTACTTAAATATTAAAAATAGTTTATAGTTACTTAAATATTTACACGTATTCAGAAACGAAAGCTTATAAAATATTCAATAAACCTGTAACCTTTCTTTGAAATATTTTTAAGTAACCACCTTCAGGAAATATATATATTTCAATTCTTGAATCAATGATTTTATTATTGTTCTCATACTACTTCCAAATAATTAAAAAACATAATTTTTTCTAAATAGGATTATAGAATGCAGTCGAATGTACAAAAAAAAAAATATTGGACTTTTTAAGAAATACTAATTTAACTGCCAGTTATATTTATATATTGCAAAACAAATCGCATTATTGACCGAATTCCACTAAATAGTATTATAGTTCACATAAAATGACTAACGTAACTCTACAGAGAAGAGTAAAAATACATCAGTTTTATTCTTTATCCCCAACTCAAAAATTTCTTTTTCTTAAAATAATCACCGTTAAAAAAATCCCAATGAAAAGAAAGTATAATTACAGCTCATTACAAGAACTAAAAAAGAAAATAAACGCTCTTTAATTATTATTAGCTGAACCAGATAAAGGACACCACGTCAAAACAGAGTCGAATTAATGAGCCTGCTCCAATTAACTGCTAGTGTGTCTTCATCTCCCTTTATCCAAAGGAAACATCCAAAATATTCAAAATAATTCATGTATATTCAAACAAATCGACGGGAAACAAAATTATTTTCTAGAAAATTCATTACATGAAATGACAAACTCTGATAAACGAATTACCCGTACAAAGAATCTTGTAAATTTTCAAAAATTGTAAACAGAAAAAGGAATTCCCACGAGTTTGCCGGTTGCATGCTATTTCAGTAGTTTAATAAACATAAATTTGCAGTTTAAAAGTGCTTTTAAAATAATTTCTACGAAAATAAATCCCTTTTTTTGTTTAAATAATTGTTGATTTGGAAATTTTTGGTTTTAAGTTACTAAGCAATATAAGCACATTTTGTACAAAATTTACGTTAGCTTTTTCATTCGTGGTTTTCTACAAGCAGAAAATTTTTAAATGATCAACAGAATCTTATTCAAAAAGACTTTAAACACATATTAGCCTTTAAGGATATAGATCACAAAAATGAAGCTAAATGAGAAATGGTGTAATTCTTATTTCACATACGGATTGACGCATTGAAGAATTAATACAAAATTAACTAATTTTATTGCCCGATTCCGTATATCTTCTAGGTCATTAGTAGATTTCAGATCTAGTTTTGATGGCTGTTGTCTGCAGTCTACGTTAAAGTCTACCATATTAAAAAGTGAAAACGAGATGCATATCATCCCCTTGTACGTTTGAATGAATAAATAAAATTTTAGATTTATTTACTTTACTATTAATCAGACAAAAAGAAAATACATTTAATAATGTTTATAAGCATTTTTAAAGCATATTCAAGAACATTAGACCCAAAAATTTGAAATAAACAATTGCATTTTGAAATGTGAATTTTATTCTTTTCACTATAGTAACTGTATATGAAATTTAAAATGGCTGAAGCTTTAAAATGGACTTAAATTTCCCATGAATTAATTCTACTGTAATCACCACTTACAAATTCCAAAATTTCGCTAACAAGTCGCATAAATAATCAATACAAGCTAAACAACATACCAGTATATTTTAAATCAAGAACAATTCTCATGAAAGAAAAACTTCAGTTCTACTTTTAAAATTAAAGGAAGGTGCTTTAATCCAGTGAACACAATTACCATTTAAGGCAATCTCCAAGAGAGAAATACTAGAATTAGAGTTCATAATAAGAATTACGAAAAAGTAAACTCTTTATAATTATTGTTAAAGAGACAAGCGACTCCATGTCAAAACAAAGTCCAATTAACGAAACTGCTTCAATTAATTTTCAAATTTCCTTCTTCCGATAAACATTTCAAAAAATTCAAAGTAATCCAGATTCATTCAAAAGTTTTTGACTGAAAGCTAAATTATTTAAAAATTCGTTGAATTAAATGCCTTCTAAATGCAGATAAACCAATTATTCGCAAGAGGCCCTGCATGAAGTCTTAAAATTATTCTATTTTTTTTTTCAAAACTAATTTTAAGTGTTTGCCAAATACGGCTGCTAGTGACTCTGAAATCTTGTGCACAAGGAAAATATATTTAGTTAAGGCTGTTTTTTAAGGAAATCATGCAAATTTTGAGCAGCATTTTTAAAGAATTCAATTGCGCTAGAGACACGAAAAATATTAGAATGTCTCTCTACAAGTTGTACTATGAACTGATACAAAACAAGAACGTATAGGAGTTACAAAGCAGAAAAAGAAAGATTTTCGCAATCTTTTCATAAAAAGATAACACATAGGGACGTTTTTAAAGACTATTTTTTCTGAAAATTGCACGAGACATATAGCTTTACTGTTAGTATTACTGTTAGTATAGTTTTGGGGTGAAGAAGCATTACTAATTTTTTCGGGTATTCAACATCATTGGTTTGCTTTTAAAGCTATTCAAAACTCCTGTGATGACTATTTCTTTTAACGTGAAATAACCTTAATTTAATGTTGATTTGGAGGGATAATGCCGATTTGTTACTTTTATTGGATATTAATGATTCTTGAAATGGACTATGACACAAGTCGCTGTATTTGAAAAACCCCGACTAGTCACTAGGGCCAGCTTCTTATATTCTTGATACTATTCTAATTTAATCAGTAATTACAAATTTCCAGATGTTCACAGATTCAACACACAAATAATTGAAACTAAGCATGACAAGCTATGTGAAATAAATACCTACTCAAGCAAAGAAGAACTTCACTTGCAATCTTTAACACCAATTTCCCAGAGTTAAAGTAAGGTATTTTATCCTCGTTACCATTAAATTAAATTTAAAATAAAATAGCTATAAAAATTTCTCATTACAATCAAAGCTAGTTGGATCCGTTAAAGGACATGATTTATGAAATTTGCTCATTTGAAAAGTGAGCTATTTAGTTTTAGTTCATTCAACGTTGATACAATTTTTATAAAATTTCAGTTTAATTTTTAATTCAAGATTTTTGCCTTCGAAAGGGACTAAAAACAGTCCGATGCTTTAACTGAATTACATTTAATTTATTGAAAAAACAGAATTTAACAAATAACATAATTTAACTATAGCAGACTTCGTGAAACAAATACAAGGCAGTAACAAAAGATTAACAAGTTTGTTTTAAAGAAAATAAGCTTATGTCAAAGTAAGCTACTTTATCCCAGGGAACATAATGACCACTAAAGAAAAACTAAGATAAGATAGCTAATGATTACACTTCATGACAAAAATCTTTAAAAAATAAACATTCTATAATTATTATTTGAAAGGATAAGACACCATGATTCATGAAACTTATCGATTAAAAAAGCTTTTACCTTATTTTTAGTTTACTCTATGCTAAGCGTTATTGTACAACTAAAAAAGTTAATTTTCTAATTAAAGATTTTTTTGCAAAGACACACGAAATCAACAAAATTTACCTTCGAAAGGAAGCAAACATTGATGCTTTAAGAAAATTTATTTCAATTTAATTACACTCAAACCCCGAATTTGAGAAGTACACTGTATAATTGTAACTAAGTAAAGTCTTAATTTAAGGTCACCCTTAAATTAAGAAATTAGATTTTTTTTTTAAACAACAAATATGCTTACCCCTTTGAGGCGCAACCCTTTCCCAATGGTGAAAAAAGGGCAGCCGTTGCCATCGCTCGACTTAACTACCAGCAAGATGGCGGACGATCGAAACGTTCATCGTGCGCCTCAGATCTAGAGACCCCTTTTTTGACGCAGCTGGCTGTGCGCACAGCCAGATGCGTCAAAAAGGTCCCGATCTGTCGCACGCGATGAACGTTTCGATCGTCCGCCATCTTGCTGGTAGTTAAGTCGAGCGATGGTAACGGCTGCCCATTTTCACCATTGGGCAATCTATCCAGCTGTTCTCGGCTCATTCTTCTATTTTTCAGCAGATGTCTGTGCTGTTAAAAATAATCGTGACCATTTTTTTACGGGAAACGACGTGCTAAAAAGTAAAGGATTCTCGTGGAGCAATGTCACCCGCAACTATTTTTATAGAAATCAAATCTATTCTTCGTGACTGGCAACAGTCAAAACGTCAGAGTTTGGTGTTCCCAGAGCGCACGGGCTAAGAAGCTTTAGGACGGTCATCCGGAAGCGGCAGACGGGCGAAACTGCGTCAGCCTCTGAAAGGAAAATATGCGACCCCCTTTTAATAATTAACGGCACGGGCGCCCTCTGACGACACACGGCGTAAGTATCTCCCGCGGGGTGCTTCCGTTGATATTTGTTTACGTTTCAGCTACTAGCAGACGACGCATGCGCCAAAAATTAATGAGTACGACTCCCAGCGCCACCTTTTGGGCAAATTTCATTTAGTTCTTTCACAATGCTTGGATGATTGTCCTGAACCCTCTTACTCCGTGCCAGAGCGGGATCTCTGGGGTCAATGCATGGGAATTCGGTATACTAATACTTCGAGACTCAAGAAAAATGGAGACGGGGGTCTTCTTATCGCGAAGTGGCACAACCTACGGCTAATTGTCCCATCTCAGGGGATCGCCGCATGAAGCAACTAGTCGCGTCATCCAGACTGCAATTGAAGCAGCGTTGCTGCGATACTTGAAGCTAGTTTTTGTAGGGGCCCGTTGCCAGTTTTGTGGACTTATTGCACAGTTAAGGATGATCTTACAGTGCAGAGAGTGGTCCTGTCATTTTTATCTAACTTTGTTATTGACTTTTCTAGGATAAACAAAACTGACTCGGGGATACAAACAGAAAAATTTATATATTGCTACGAATTTTTGGGGCAGCCAGCTGCTCTGGGTGTTAACTAGTTTAAAATTCGTATTCTAAGCATCAAATAATTAAATTTTGCATTTTATTGCATCAAAATTTGTTAACTAGAAAGCGAGATATGGAGTTTCGGTTTCCCATTGGTTAATATAGTTTTTTTTTTTAGAAATCTCGAGAAATTTTGATGTTAGACCTTAGCTGACCTTAACTTTTTGGGGGACACATTTTTGGAACAAAATTTTGCGATATTTCGAGTAAAAATTGCCAAGCCTGGTGACATTTTGGACATTTGGCGCGATTTTTCCAACGGGGTCTCCAATGTTTGTTTTTCGGTTTTGCAGATGACATAGTGATTGTGGGTAGAACTAAAACAGCTTGTTAGGGCCTTAACTAGGCCCTAACAAGCCTAGTTAAGGCTTTTTATTCATTTAAAGCAGCAAAAAAAGTATGGGCTAAAAAAACAATGAAGCAAAAACTAGGTTAATGACAGTTACAAGCAGAAATCGTATTCTACAAGGGCTGAAAATGACCAAAATTGAATTTCTTTTTCAATGATGTTTTTGAGGACGTTCAACAGTTTAATATTTGAGTACTATAGTAACTAACAATAATTATGTATCTATTGAAATCAAGAATTGAATCAATGACTAACAGATGCTATTATGGATTACGAAACCGGTTTAATCAAGACAACTAAGCAGTGAAATTAAAATACAGCTTTCTATACAGCAAAAAACTGCTGTAAGGCCTGTAGTTTTGTATGGCAGTGAGTGCTGGGCAAAGAATAAGTCAGTTAGGATAGATTAATAATATTAGATAGATTAATAATAACGAAAAATTTGAGGAATTTTTGGAGCACTAAAGAAAAATTGTGTTTAGCGAATAACATAATTCTTAACTACAGCAAGGTTTTAGAGAACCTAACATAGTAAAAGTAATTGAAGTCTCTTAATTAAGATGGCTAGGACATATCTACAGATATGGAAAAAAATCCAGTGAAGAAATTTACTTTCCAAAAGCCATGGGAAGACCATAGGTGAAAGACCATGACATTGTAAGAAAGACCATGACATGTTTTTTTCCCAGTTTGAATTTTTACGAAATATACTTTTCCCCTTTTTACTTTGGAAAGAGTATTTTTAAATATTTTTAAAAATAGTAACAAGACCACACGCTTTGCTGAATATTTTACCTATATATTTGCTATAAAGACAAACTACTGGTCACGAAAGGTTAATTCTATTCCGTAAAGGTTGGCAACCCTTTATCGCATATCACGCGACGTCGACCAAGAAGGGGTTAATGTAGGCTGAAATGCAAATGCGAGAAAACATCTGTCAAATTAGGATGTCATATAGTCATAACTACTTACCGCTTCGTCTAATAAGAGGTGCGGCCACATGTATGCTAACTTCACATTGAGTTCTTATACTGTGAATGAGGCTAGTGATCAACTTTTGTGCAAACTTTAAAAAATCGCTTAAAAATAAAAATTAAGTTTGCATTGAACGTTTAATAGAATTAGAGGAATAAGAATGTATCTTTTTTAATGAAAAAAAAAAGACCGATTATATAACTAGAACACTAGGTGACGTTTTCTATAAAAAAGTACTCAATTTCCCTAATCTTATTCATGCAAATCTCATTTATCATTTTTGTTCCGTTTACTGAAATTATGAAACTTTGCACGTACCTTAGACGCTTCATTTTTAAAAAATCATTAAAAAAATAAATAATTTTTAAAATGCGGTTTGTACGAGATAGATGTATTGTGTATTAAGGCAAAGCTACTCGAGTGCCATCTGCCTGAGGAGGGGTGCCTTGTGCGGTGGACATTTTAAAGGGTTCTATAACGCGTATATTCACGTTACACATCTGGGAAAAAACACCCAAAGCTCCAGACCGATATCCGCGTGATAGGCCCAACCGAGACTTTCGCACTTAGCCATCTACCAAGTTCAGCGCCTTTATCCACTCAGTCGTGGTGGGGCTGTATGGAATAAAGATTGTGTGCTTTTAACCCTTTAACGCGCGGTGTCCTCGCCGTGAGGACACCATACTCTGACGTTTTGACTGTTGCCAGTCCTGACGAATAGATTTGATTTGTATAAAAATAGTTGCGGGTGACATAGCTCCAAGGGAATCCTTTATTTTTTAGCACGTCAGTTCCCGTAAACAGTTGTCACGGTTATTTTTAACAGCACTGACATCTACCGAAAAATGGAAGAATGCGAGAACAGCCGGATAGATTGCCCAATGCTGAAAAATGGGCAGCCGTTGCCATAGCTCGACTTAACTACCAGCAAGATGGCGGACGATCGAAACGTTCATCGCGTGCCACAGATCCAGAGGCCCTTGACGCAAATTTTGACGCAGCTGGCTGTGCTGCGGCACAGCCAGCTGCGTCAAGTTCTGCGTCAAGTTCGATCGTCCGCCCACTTGCTGGTAGCTAAATCGAGCGATGGCAACGGCTGCCCTTTTTTCAGCATTGGGAAAGGGTTGCGCCTCAAAGGGTTAAAGAAGAATTTGTAGAATTTAAATAAGGGTGCGTCAAAAATCATTGAAAAATATACTTGAAGAAAATATGATTTAAAAAAAAAATCGGTTCTCTCGAATAAGATTAAAATGTATATATTTTTTTAATAGAAGAAAAAAGACTATTTCAAAAAGTTACCGATAGGTTTAACTGATATACATAACTATGAGACATCCGATTTAATTAAAGCAAGCTATTTTCTCTGTCAGTACGCCAAAATAAAAGAAAATTGTAATTAATGGAATCGTGCCAATTAATTGTTGAATTACCTTTCTCCAAAGGGAATCTTTTCAGAAATATCGAATGATCAAGTAACGCCCAGAGATATTGACACACAACTCACTGCAGCAAAAAACAGATTCCAGAAATTCACTGAATTCAAATTGGATTTTAAATTCTCAAAATCAATTACGCGGCTGCACACGGTAACATTTCAAAAGGATTGATTTGGAAAAAGAGTTTTCGGTTGTTTGCCCAACAGAATTACAGGAGATCTGAAGAATTGGATAAATAGAGTTGCGCGGTTTAGTTTATTGCTTTATTTATTTTAAGAATGATCTTGAAAAAAGTTTGTGCGAGGCGATTTTTGAAATCTGACAAGCTCGACTGTTTATTAGGGTTTCATTTTAGAGTTTTTGCGAGAATAATGAGAAGCAATTTGGCAGGAAACCTTATTAGTTTGTCTCCAAAATAATAAACTAACCCTTCATAGGGGCATTTTTCTAGTAATAATATGTTAAAACATTGTATGTATAAGTATGTTATCAGCAGTCTTCATTAGAATTTGGGTTTTGATCTTTTGCCCACCGAAAAAATATTTTGTAAAAATATTTTGTTGGTTAATCAAATTTTTTTTGGCTCCATTTCAGCAGAATAATTTCATTGATTCAAGAAAATTTAATTCAACCAAATATTTCGTTAAAAAACTGTATATAAGTTTGCTATCAGCTGTCTTCATTTAAATCTGGGTTCTGATGTTTTGCCCACCGTAAAAAAATATTTTGTTGGTTATATAAAAAAAATTGGTTGGCTCTATTTCAACAGAATAATTTCATCGATTCAACAAAAATTTTTGCTGACTCAACAATTTTTATTAATTTTAACCGTAGTTTTAATTTAAAAAATTTCAAAACCATCAAAGTTATTCTGCTGAAATAACGCCAGACAAATTTTTGTTGAATCAACAAAATTTTGATCAATTTAACAAAACATTTCTCTTCCTTGCAGAAGTGACACTTCAAATCAATTTTTATTCAAGCTCTGCGCCTAAAAAATCAAAGTAGTATTTAAATCAAAATATAAATAGTTTCGCTGGCTATTAATAGTTCTTAGCTGTATACCATTATAGTACATCTCATAAACACCAAGCTAGGCTTATAGCTTATATAGGCTAGGCTTAAATATTGGTCATAGACATACAATAAATCACGAAGTTACATAAAAAGGTACAACATTTTATGGTTTCTATTAAATTTCACGTGGTTAAATCTAAATACAACATTTACTTTTACGCTGCCTCGTCCAAAAAAATTCCTTGTTAATGGACTCGTGCATTAATTGGGTGAGGGACAAAATGTAGGCCTTTCATCATAAAAATACTCAGATATGAAAATAAATACACATTTTGAATTGAACCACTTTACAATGACTTTCGAAGAGAAAAAAAAAATCACATCGCTGGATCTTATTGCACAAATTACGAAAGAAAGCAATGATTGCTTAAGTAGAGAGTAGTTTTGCTGTTATCGGTATTATAAAGCCCTTTACCAATCAATCTTGTTTAAATATACCCGAGTCTTTTTATGATGAAAGGCTGAAATTCTGTATGTCACCTAAATAATGTATGCGGCACATTTTACCTGAAGGGAGTTGGTTTTACGAGAGCATTATAAAATTTTACATTTCAAATATATATCTTAGTATCCTGAAAATCCAGACTATGAAATTTTGTACCTTCTACAACGTAATATCGTAATTTATTTTACATGTTAATGTTCAATATTAAAAAAATAAAAGTCTCGGTGAATGTTTTTGAGACCCCTTGTGTAGTGTAAATTACCACAGAATGCGTAATAACAAATTATTTATTCACGTAAGTAGTCATTTTTCAATAAAAAATAAATGTAGGTAAGCACTTTATATAAAGTTTTTGAAAATTTCCAAACCTGATGGCAACACAACCCAAAAATGGAAATGAAGTAAAAGAAGGGGAGAAACATTAAACTGAAATTTATCCTTTAGTAAAATAGAAACTCGCTCAAATTAACTCGTGAAGTCAGACGTCCAGACAAAAGAAACTGAGGTAATTTGAAATTGAGATAAAATGGATTTCCTCATTTCTGCACACCTTCGCATAAATTATTGGATGTCAAAATGAAGCCAGTGTAATTAGTTTCTATACCTTCTTTTTGCCAGTGATTTGTAACAGTTCATAAGGAAATTTTGAAGGAAAAAAAAAGATATTTATTAGAGTTGAAAGTTAATTATACAGATTGTTCCAAAAAGTAAGCAACTAATTCTTTATCTTTTAGAGATAAGTGCGCAATGTATAGTAAAAATTGTCAAAACAAGGTAGGAAGAAAGACTAAAAAATTCCTCTCGTTAATTAAAAAACATGACTAAATTGGTATACGATACCCAGGAAAAAAATTAGTTACAGTGAAAAGTTAGAGCAAAATTTCAGCCCATCATAAAACGTCTCATATAACAGCCCATTCAGCCCATCATAAAACAATTTTAAAAAATAATTTTTAGAAAATAAACGAGAGGAATTTTTTCTTAATGTAAACATTTTCCTACCTTATTTTGAACCTTTTAATCAACTTGCATTGCCCATTTATCGTTAATAGATAAAGAATTATGGCGTGTTACCATATCTTGGGGACACCCTGCATAAAATTTAACATTATGAAGTCCTTTCAGACTGGCAGACAAACAGAAGTCGTGAAGATTTTCTAGTGCACTCAATTTTATTTTTATACAGCAACAGGAATTTTTATTGAAACTACCAAATCAAATATATGTTTACGATTTTCTTGCCTTGCATTCAAGATTTTATACAGTTACTGTGATTATCCAACACGTTTCTTAATTCGTAGTGACAAACGTCGGAACAAGAACCGGTAAAAACCTTGATGCAGATTGGTACGACAGTTTTACTAGATCAGAGCAGCGACACTGCGTGCTACCTGTTTCAAATACCGCCCTAACCAGTCTAAAGATTATTTAGCATACATTTAATGCATTCTCCTTAGAAGAAATCAGAAAATAACGGCGTCCACATTTATTCACTGCTACGGAATATGAAGCAGGTCGGAGACTGGTACGACAGTCGTACCAGATCAGAGCAACGACACTGCGTGCTACCCGTTTCAAATACCGCCTTAACCAGTATAAAGATTACTTAGCAACATTTAATGCATTCCCTTCAGAAGAAATTAGAAAATAACGACGCCCACATTTATTTACTGCTACGGAATATGAAGCAGGTCGGAGACTGGTACGACAGTCGTACCAGATCAGAGCTACGGGTCAAATACCACACTAACTGCTCTAAAAAGATTATATGGCGTACATTTTTTGCAGAAGAAAATGTGTTTTGTGCAGCATGTTCACAGTTACTTAATGCTACGGAATATAAAAGAAGTCGCAGATTGGTACGACAGTCGTACCAGATCAGAGCAATAACACTGCGTACTACCTGGTTCAACTACTCTACTAATCAGTCTAAAAAGATTATTTAGCATACCTTTTACGCATTCTGTGCAGAAGGAATTGAAAAATAACGAAGTTCACACTTATTAAACGGTATGGAATATAAAGAAAGTTTTAAAGAAATGTTTCTGAAAAACTAACATATTGAGAACTCAACGGTAACAGAAATGAGATGACAGGTGGAAAAAAAAAATGGAACGCAAATTTCTCCATTAGTAGAATAGAAACTCGTTCAAATTACCTCTGGAAGTGAAACACCAATTCCAAGAAACTCCTAAGTAATTTGAAACCGAGATAAAAGCGAGATCTCATTACTGCACCTTGATAAACGATTGGATGTCAAAATGAAGTCAGTTTAATTAGTTCCTGTAACTGGATAAGATTTTTTCTTCCATTTTGAATACTGTAATTTGCAGTATTCAAGAGAAAAATTTGAAAAAGGGTAGGGAAGATTATTAAATATAGCTGTAAATGTTTAATTTAAATGGTAAACCCCATTTCATTTTAGACCCTTTTCAGACAATTCTCGTCAAATTCAGATTGGAATTTTGAAGATTTCAGAAAAAATTTCACTTTCAGCGAAGTAACTGAAACTAACTATCCATTCGATGCAAAATATAAGCAGACCGAAAAACAATGGTTTTTTTACATAAAATTCGAACAAATTAATTTTTATAAAGTTTAATTACAAACAACCTCTGCCTATACCTATAATTCACATGTCCCATTTAAAATGAAGAATTTTCGTAGATTTTTTTGTTTAATGAATCAATATCTTTAATGAATAATGGTCACCCTTATTCAAGGAGAAGTTTTGCATGCCTATAACAGGACGCATCTGCTTAATGGAGTGCGCCTTGATTGGTGGGCCTTTTTAAGGGGTTCTAACGCGTTTTCACGTTACATCTGGAAAGTACCGATCAAAACTAAAGACCGTTGGAAAGAGAACTGCGCGGTATGCCTAAACACGGGACCTTCACACTTAGACCGTCTACCATGTTTAGAGTCTTATCCCACTTGCCATAAAGGACAATATTCAAAATGTCCTGAAATGGATTTTTACGTATTCGTGAGTGCTGCATTTCACAGGAAGAATTTCACGGATCTCTCTTTTCTGCGGGATATGTTAAAAGGTTATTTTGATACATGGGTTACGAATTTCGGAAAATGCTGCCTAATTTACAATATTGTAGCTTTACAACAGTCACTTAATGTCTAATGCTACAAGCACCAGTATTATACCTGGTACACTTATCGTGTCAGTCTAAAAATATTAATTAGCTTAATAGGAATTTAGTCTACATAGCATGTGGTTTTTTAAAATCACTTTATAATAGTTTCTTCGTAACTATTAACAAAAACAACATAAATCATATAAATACACCTTAAATATAAATTATAATAACTTTTTCTTGGCTCTTGAAAAAATTAAGAGATTACTTGAAAATTGTAGCTGTTTGAACTAATTTAAATTTCAGCGTTTTACGTTAAAGAATTTCTTCAAGAGAGAATTTAATCTAGTGTTTGAATAAATCCAAAATTTTACCAAAAACAGTTAAAAAGATAGTGTTACTTATTTAATAAAAATGTTAAACTTAGCACATGTATTCTAAAAATACAAAGCTCATTTTAAATGTAAGCACCGTTTTTGGTACATATAACGATTAATACTTTATGTATTTGTATTTTGTTACAGAAAAACTGCCATCTAAAACTAATTTCTAACACATTCTACGTTTACCAGTTCTGGACATTTACCCAGACCTCATCAGAACTTGAAAATTGCTGGCAAGTCAGACATCAGACTTCAATTTAATTTGTAATTAAGAAATTTTATGATCTTTGCAATCCACCAATCTTTGCAAGTGATGAGATCAAGGTAAACGTTCACAGCTGGTTAAGGTGGACCGTGACAAATTCTACGAAGCGGGTATTTTGCAATTAATTCCTAGATATGTGACATGTCCCAGTTCACATGGTGAATATGTAGAGAAGTAATTTAAAATATATTTTCTGCAATAAAATACAAAATAGAATATAAATGCTAAACAAATTGCTGATGTATTTACGTATCCAAATGGTATATACTTTCTGGATGAACTTAGAAGTTAATATATTCCTTTCCCACCCGCAGAGCTGCCAAGTCTCCGGCTTTTTTCGGGAGATTTTCCACCACTAATTTTTACTTAAATTTATACTTAAAATAAGTCCAAATATTTAATTCAAAATAAAACTGTCTAAAAATTGTGGTGGGAAATCTCCGGGAAAAAGCCGGAGACTTTGCAGTTCTGCACCCGCCTTTTAACCAATCAATAAATTTATTAAAAGAATTTTTTCAACAGCTTTAAAAGTTTTCTTTACAAACTTACGTAATTAACTTTGATCCAGAAATCCTTAACTTAACAAGAAAAAAAAACGTCAAAATACTTTTAGAAGCTTGACGTTTGGCTTCTAACAAAACCCGAGTAATTTGAAACAAAGTAGATAGTCACTCCTTATTATAACACTTTGATAAATGTGTTTGTCAAAAACAACAAAAATAGCAACTAAGTTACTCTTTTTAAAGAATTTCTTCTTTTAGAAATTTCAGGTATCATGAGAATTAGTGGAAAAGAAATATAAGGCCTTTAAGGACATTATTTTGAAGAAAACAGTTATAAAAAGTCACCACATTCCATTGCAAAATACCTAACATTTTTTCTGTTTCTAAACAATGTTGGATTATTTAAAAATTTTGAACCAAAATTAGGCCGGATTTAAAATATACAAGTAAAACATTTAGATACAATAAGCCTAAATTTATCACTTTTCCAGTAAATAAAAGAATTACTTTTCTACAGTAAAAAAATACAATGCAAATAAATAAAAATAAGTAGATAACATACGTAGAATTTTTTTCCATTATTTAAAACTATTTTTTTTAAATCTTTGGTTTACTTAAATATATGTTTCTTCGTACGGTAGACTTCTAAATGTGGAATGTTGGCGTAAAGGGTGTGGTAAAGGAAAATCATATAATATTTTTAAAAATTACAACACCACAGACGGGACAAAATATCGTTCACATTCAGCTAGCATTCAAAATATTCATATCCAACATTCAAAAAAATTTCACATCCAACATTCAAAAGATATTCACATCCAACATTCAAAAGATATTCACATCCAACATTCAAAAGATATTCACATCCAACATTCAAAAGATATTCACATCCAACATTCAAAAGATATTCACATCCAACATTCAAAAGATATTCACATCCAACATTCAATCCTAATTGAAAGTATGTTTGGATCACTTACAAGTTGAAAGATAATCTCCAATATCTATTTTGAATCGGCGATGTACATGTAATTCTCAAGTTTGTCAAAGTACATTTAAGACTAGTCAAGACCTAATTTTCCAGCAAAATCATAATACCATAATTTTTCATGATAATACTTACTTCCTTTCACAAAATAGACTTACCAGCAATATTAAAAACTTATTAATCCCAACTTTTTATATAAAAAAAGTGTATGCGTGTAATCTTTACGCGCGATTGAAGTAAAACTTCTTTGACGTTTACGACACATATCACTGAAATGATTAAACTTAAAATAAATATCATATTATAATTTAATTATATTTATTATTCATGTACTTTAAAGATTATATAAATGTTATATTCATATTATTCATTGGAAATAGGTACTTGGATGTCATAATTTTTATGTATGAAATTATAGGTTTGTGGTAATTATAATGTGAAACATAAATTTAACTCTATAAATTTGCTAATTTTCTTGAAAATACAGCATCTATCGTTGTACCGAAATGCGCTGTTGATTGAAGTAGAGAAGTATTCATAGTTAGATCAAATTTTTCTTTTAATAAATATATAGTTTAAAAAACCAAAAAACATGCTTTAGTGATAAATTGAACTAACTAAAAGGCGAAAAATAATTCTTAATATAGAAATAAATTAATGAACGAAAACTAGTATTGTGAAAAAAGCGTGGGGTGCTTTGTGCTACATTTTTTGTATCTTTTTGTATTAATCGTACCGATCGAATGTTCTCAAGAACTGATATATGGAGCACCGCACGCTTTTTTCACAATAATATTAATTTTCGTTCATTAATTTATTTCTATATTAAGAATTATTTTTCGCCTTTTAGTTAGTTCAATTTATCACTAAAGCGTGTTTTTGGGTTTTTTAAACTATATATTTATTTTTCACTTTTTAGTTTGATTTGCTATAAAAGCGTGTTTAGTTATTTTTAACTGTATGTATTTAAAATTTATTTTTAATTTTCGATATCTCTCATAAGACACAAAGGAGCACTAAGTTGGAAAGTACAAAGAGATAATTTATTTTCACTGTGCACCAGTGGCGTAGCCAGGATTTTATTGGTGGGCTGGGTATCAAATTTAAAGCTAAAGTTAAATTGTAAACTAAGTAAAGGTCCCCATTTCGGGGAGGGGAGAATCCCCCTGAGCCCCCCCTCCTCCGGCTACGCACCAAAATCAACCTGCAGTTAAATGCTACCTTCCTCACTAAAAAGGAAAAATAGGTCTCTAATCAACAAATAAAAGCGTGTTAAAAAGAATGGTCTTAACATGTTCTTGTACTAAACTCTTCCATAATGTGATGGATGACGAAATTTTGTTTGGGAATAAAAAAAAAAAAAAAAAAAAAAAAAATGTCGTGACCAGGATTCGAATCTGTTTATTGCGGCCACAACGCAATGTACTAACCACTATACGATCACGGCCACAGGAAGGGTTTTCTTAAGATTGAAAGTAGAACACTTCCAAACATTACAATCAGGATAAGAAATGAGGAAATTATTTAATCCTGGCGATCCTGATCAGGATAATCTTATAAGATTATTGTATTGTCACCGGTTCTTGATAAATTTACAAAGTTTGAATTAAATCTGTCCGTTTAAAGTGGGACAAAACAGAGTCTAAAGGAGTCGGTTACAAACATACAAACATAGATACAGGTGAAGCTAATAAAAGCGTGTTAAAAAATCAACTAACGACTGAGATTCTTGATAGCGAAAATTAACATTAAAATCTCCAGTAAGAATCATCGGTAATTTATGAAAATTACTTAGAATCCAGGAAGTGTCCATGTTGTAGTATTATTCTTTAACTTTTTTCGTGTACCATTGTTCCGTCTGAAGGTTGGGTCTAATGGGGGGGGGGGATGTCCGTAGTCTAGTATTATACTTTTCTGTGTTCTTTAATTGATGTTTTCCTCTGTTTGTGGGGATCGAATGCAAGTAGTGTAATTTTTGTTGTGTTTTTCTATCACAGAGTGTTCTTAAGCGTTGATTTCGTCTGCTAGTAGGTTTCCAATTATTATTCTGTATCCATGTTTTTAAACTGCAGGTTCTGTCCATTGTTTGGGATTGATTGCAGCCAGGATCTGCTTCTTACGTACTAGCATTTCTTAAGATACATCTTTTGGGCAAAATAATAACAGACACGACATACATAATATTTAGGAGTTTAATGGCCTAACGGCCAATGCAACTGGCATTTGATAAATAATAATATCACTTCACTTCGAAACTATTGCCTATATTCACTACGAAATAGTATTGTAAGACAATTATGTAATTAAAACACATCTGAAACTAGTAATTACTATATATCACGCTCATAAGTCTATGTATTTAATTTTTTGAAGTTTTGATAATTCAACGATCTCCATTTACTTCGCCTCGATGGAAATATAAACAACCTGAGATGCTCAATTACGCAGTGTGCGTAGCGCCATCTGTTTGCAACAACAGCGTTATCCAACTTTCTAAGCGAAGTGTCCCCTCCTATAAATTTACCTTCGTGGGATCGAAGTATGATCCTCCAACAGTGCTCTTAAACGAAAATTTCCCTCTGGTGTTTAGGTACATTTGCAGCCACTGTCCCTTTAATTGTGGTGTTCCATCTCCTTGTTCTTAAACAAGTTGTTCTGTCTTGAAGTTGGGTTAGAATCCAGGAAAACTTTTCTTAAACTCACGTTTCCAACTACTCTCCGGTTCGATTGCAGACAGGTTCCATTCCTTTGTGCTTTTCCAAAACCTTGTATAGTATTCCAGGCGCGTAGCCAGGAAAATTTTTCGGGGGGGGGGGACATGAAGTTATGTGTATAAATAGACAGAATTTCATCACTAATCCAAAAATTTCGGGGGGATATATCCCGATATCCCCCCCCTGTATTATTCATCTAAAAATAAGGATTATCGACAACCTCCTGTGAGGTTGGGATTACATGTAAAATATGTTGAGTACCTTCAAAACGCGTATTGATATATAAATAAAGATTGATGTCTCAAAGAAACGGCGAGAAATCCCCGTTTCTTTCCCTAACAGGTTCCCCGTATTTTTACACGATGAATGTTAAAGCGTATCAAGAGTTAGACAAAATACTAACCCAGCTTTCTAGTAAGCGGACGCCAAATATTAATCACTGCACCAAGTCGTTTATTTTAAAACGCGTTTGGCATTTGTATGTTCATCAAATACCACCACGGCAGTAATAATTCTATGTCTGAAAATAAGTACTAGCCACAATCTAACGATACACAATCGAGAAAGTAAACGTTAGACCTCTTAAAAACAATTTAATTCAAAAGTTATTTCCCAACGGAAATCTTCACAAACTCCTCAGAGAGTATAGAATTTTACAACTAGTTGCCATCGGCAAAACGAGATATTTAAATACATATTTTGTGGATATCGTTGCCATCTCAAGAAAAACTAAATGATAATAATGATAATGCATCTTCAACAATGAAGTCGGCGAAAGGAGCGAGCGGTCGAAAATGTAAGATTTTTCGTGGTTCTTCTTTTTCAGGCGTGCTTGCCGTGGAGTATGACATATACGTCACTTCCTTTACTGAGCGTTAATTCCGTCAGAAAAAAAATCGGAGTTACCCCCTAGTCGCGACTAAAGAATTTTTACTTCAATAAAATAAGTCAAAATACCAGCTCGCCAGGCCTGAGCTCGCCAGAGTCAAGAATCATGACTCTGGCTTCAAGGTAATCCAACGTAATCTGAAACAAAGTAGAATGCCCCAGTTCTCATTAGAGCACCCTGATAAATGACTGTACGTCAAAATGAAAGCAGCTTAATTAGTAACTCTATGCTAAGTCTCTTCGCATTTCAAAGATCACGAAATTTGAAGTATTTTAAGAATGAGTTTACCCTAAAAAAAGAAGCTGAAGGAGAAAAAAATTGTAATTCCCAAAGCTAATTACACATCTCATTTGATATTTTCGGTTTTATAAAAAGATTCTCGCCGGTGCATTAAGTAACGGCAGAGCTAATAATTATGAAATTATTTTTTCTTTAGCACTTAAAGTATAATCTTCGATAATGGCTTAAGAGTAACCGGATATTTTCATTTTTGAATTTATAAATTTCTTCCGAAATAAATTTAAATGCAAATGTATAGACACATGCTTCAAATTGTATATTTTTAATTCATACGATGCTTCAGCGTTTCCGGTGTATGCAATAGTACTAGGTTTGCACAAAGTTATAGTTAAGAAAAGTAATTTGAAGCAGTAAAAAAATGTGCTTGATCACTTTTTATAGTCTCTTCGAAATTTCAAGCAATTCTACTCTAGAAAAATCAAAATCAAACGCAGACAATGACTGCGTAATACGTATGCAGTTAAGCAAACATTACAGACCTCAAAAAACCCCATTCTAAACAATGGGGATATCGAAAAGTCCTTATCTCACGTTCTAGTTAAGCATCTTGTTGCATGACAATCGGTAAGTTTAATTTTAGACTTATATTTAACCTCCTATCAGGTCACTCAAAATGTAACAATATGCTCACGTTGAGAAATCTAAAATTTGCCAAAGTAAGCCCAAGAAGGGTCAAAATCTAATTTTCGGCCAAAATACCAATACCACAATTTTACAAAGATAGCAATACTTACTTCCTTAAACAAAATGAAGGAATGAACTTAGGAGCAATATAATGAAAAATTTTTATCACTAATCTCTTAAGTTATATATAAAATAAGGACATTACGTCAAAATATGTCTAGAATCGTGATTCTAGCTTCAAGGTAATCCATCGTAATCTGAAACAAAGTAGAAAGCGGCAGTTCTCATTAGAGCACCCTGATAAATGACTGTACGTCAAAATGAAAGCAGCTTAATTAGTAATTCCCTATGCTAAATCTCTTCGCGTTTCAAAGATCTCGAAATTTGAAGTATTTTAAGAATGAGTTTAGCGTAAAAAGAGGAAGCTGTAAGAGAAAAAAAATGATAATTCCCAAAGCTAATTACACATCTCATTTGATATTTTCGGTTTTATTTTATTAAAAAAAAATTCATAGCGGAGCATTAAGCAGAGCTAATAATTATAAAATGACTTGTTTTTTTTCGTACTCAAAGTATAATCTTCGACAATTGCCTAAGCGTAACTGGATATTTTCATTTTTGTATTTATTAATTTTTTCCAAAGTAAATTTAAATGTAATTAATGTAAAGACCCATGCTTTAAGTTTGATTTATTTTTAGATCACTAGAGGCCAAGGCCCCTAGACTCGCTTTGCTCGCTTTACGTATGAGACATTCGGCCCCTAATAAGGCTTTTTCGTAAAAAAGGCACAATTTCAACAGGCAAAAGCCAAAGATTGGATCTGATAGAATGTTACCGAGCTACACATTGCTTGGTTCTTGCATGTTCCTTAGAACATAAAAATTTAAACTTCACACTACCTTTAATTATGTCAAGCCTATGGAACACGTTGAGTATTTGCTAACCACGGCGATTTTTCAAAATTTGGCCACTTACGTGTATGTGTAGTTAATAATTTGTTTTAAGAAAACCGTACTCCATATATTTTCTTTGATAAAAACTACGGTTTCGATAGGATAGCTTGCCACCAATGGCGAATTTTCATTATTTGGCTATTTACACATGTTCATATAACCAATAATTACTGCTCATGTAAGGTTACCTAAAAAACCGTTATCCATATATTCATATACTCAATCCTTTGCAGATTGGCGTATTTAGCACCACAAAATAGATCATCTCGCCGTGCTGGCAAACACCCAAGCTGTACTATAGCTGCTATAATGGCATAGTTAACGCCGTCAAGTATTTCTACGGGTAGCAAATACCCAAACTGAACCTAACCGGCTGTACTATAATCTGCATTTTAATTTTTCAAGATGCTGGGTGCTAACATTTTGGAACATGCGGTTTAGCTTCACCCTGCTAGGAGAGATAACCTTTTCGAGAGAGAGACCTTTGAGAGATAGGCCAGATCGTACCCGATGCCAAATGGCGCTTTTTAAATTAGAATTAGCTTTAGAATTAGTTATTCTGCATTAGAAAAACGAATAATCGGCAATTTAAAACTCCTGTTATCTAAAAGAACTTGCAATTTGGAAATTGTCACCTTTGTGTAACACTTTGACTTATTTATTTCACATACTTTTTAACTTGCTGTAAAAAATTGGTGTAATTCTACTTCATGTTCGCCAACTTCAAGCGATTTTACATACTTGTAATTGCTTTGTTACAAAGGCATGAATGATTTTATGCCGGCGAAAATTTCCAAACCTGGCAAACATTATGATTATTTTCAGTTTTTTTAAAAATAAATATCTTCTAAAATAAATCGAATTTCGAAATTTAAATCAGCGTATTGGCTTCCCTGATGACAAAATCATATCAGCGTTACTTGAGATCAAACAAAAATGTAAAAAGCGTGCGACAGACAAATCTATTCAGTTTTAAAATGCCTTATTTCTAAAACTTCAAATTTTGTCTTTTAAGTTCTAAAATATTTCGCTGAAATAACAGCACGTAATATGGACGGCTGTTTTATTTTTGTATTTAACATATGCTCCATCCTGCGTAGATATAATTTTCAAATGAGAGTAAACCAATATAAAAATTCACACCACTTTCTGGTTTTTTTATATGTTAAACAATAAAAGGAGTAACAATTTCATTAACTAAAAATTTCTAAACTGCTTTACTGTGTTTATCAGTTAATAACACAAAAATATGCACTAACAAATTTCCGTGCATGGAGTTGCAATTAGGAAAAGAAAGTAACAGTTTTCCATTTTAAAGAATAAAAAGTTTGACAAACATACGCTTTAATTTTTGAAAAATGTTAGTTAAGTTTCATTAAACATTTGAGTTTAACGAATGGAATTTTAAAATTGTAGCCAATAAATGGGTTTAATTTTACTTTTGAATTTTTACTGCTCGCAAATGAGAAACTGCGATGTCAATTTGTAACTGGCATTTTATTTCATTTTTATTAGATTAAATTAAGCTTTGTACGGTGTGTAGAACGTAATGCAAGAAGACTTAATTGACAAATTTAATTTACGAAATACGTGATGTGGAAACCGAGGCTAATGCTTCCTCTAATTAACAAGACTTTAATGCACACAATTAAGTTCTTCGGAAAAGTTAAAAACTATTCGGTCTTAACGGAAATTGACACAATTAAGAGCACTTGGCGAATACTTTTAAGCACTTTGACAAAGTTCAAAAGTTGTTAATTTGACGAAAAAGTAAATTTTGGAAAATTTTGTTTTAAATATGGATTTCTGATAGATTGTAATGAAAAAAGTTTTATGGAAAAATTTAATGTTGACCAACTTTTATAAACAGCTTCATCTAAATTTTAGGATTGCATTTACTCCATATATATTTCAAATACACGCTTAAACCCAAAGTCGAATAAAACGATATATTGGGGAGCGATTCGTTTCCATGGAAACCTACCGGTATTTCCGCAAAAGGGCTCATTAAGTAGTTTCCGAGAATTCCCTTCTTGCTTTGTCTTTTTTCTTAGAATTCCCCTCCTCGCTCCCTCTTTTTTCGGAGAATTCCCCATCTCGCTTATTGTTATATTTCGCTCCGCTCTTGTGATCGAAAAACGCTCCTAAAAGAGAAAACCACTTTTGAAAACTGGGCCAAAAATCGCTCCGACTGATCAAATTTCGATTGTTTGGTTTAAGCGTGTACGTTTTGCAAATTGTTCTTATTACATAGCAGGATTTTCAGGACCAACATTTAGTTTGAAAAACAAAGATTGAAAAGCATACTTTCAAGTTGCTAAAACGCGAATGATTAAATTCATTTTAGGTAAACTAAGTATCTAAGAACCGTGAACACTATAGATAAGCAGCTACTAGTGCATCAGGTAACTCTGGTTTTAGAAGTTACTCAAAGTTACAAAGAACCAATGAGAGGAAAGATATTTCAAAAGTTAAATATTAATCAATCATTAGAGTATCAAGCGCAGTTATGTATCTTCGGAATTTTCTTTAGGTAACATTGTCAGTTTCTCGCCAATTATGAAAGATACCGTCAAATTGGCTTCATTTTTGCGAACGCATTTTCGGCACCATATTTAACACAATTTAAAGGGAAGCACTTGACAGTCAGACCAGCTAATTATCAGGTTGTATCGAAAGTTCTCCGCCAAATCTGCTAGAGTCAGCTCATGCGGCACAAAGCGATTGAAATTTTACATGAAGTTTATGTGGTGCATAGCATGGCTAATGGGCATGGCATTAATGTCTAACTCTTTCGCTAGCTCTCAAGTGGTTAAATACTGATCTTCTTCCACAAGTTCTCGCAGCTGGCCCTCATCAACATCAGTAGGCTGGCCAGAGAGCTCTGCTCCTTGAATGTCATAGACCCTGTTTTTTAACTTTCAGTACCAAACTTTCACAGTGCCATATGATACAACAGTACAATCTAAATTACAAACATAATTCTTTGACATTCTGTAGCACTTTTTGCAACAGGACTGGAAGTCAATGATGGTTGTAATCCAGTAACGTGATAGTTCCATTTCAGACACCTTGTACTTGGTGTCTGATAACGATATTTTTTAACAACACAATGTTCTAAAGCAAGTCTTTCTTTCAAATGACAAATATTGTTTGACAAAATATGAGCAAACACACCAACGTGAACTGTTTGCAGATGATGTTTGTGGTGGCGGGAAACTTTCGTTACAACCTAATACATAGGACTTCAAAGTATGTAAAGCATTTTGTTACACTTGTTTTGTTAGATAAAAAATAAAAATTGTATCTGATGCTAGTTTGTTTCAGAAGAATGAAAATTTAGTTATTTTAAACATAACTGTGTTCATGATGTATTTATCAAAAATTAAAACTCGTGCAAAACACTTATATTTAAAATACATAAAAATATTAATAGGCCGTAATCCTATGTACCATCACTTTTGTATTGGATGCCCGATTTTTTAAATTTCTAATGGCAAAAACACAATCTCGTTTGAACTTGAGAAAATGCAACTATAGTATGATTTTACCTGATTTACCGGAAGAGGGGGGGGGGGGGAGGGGGACTTCGTGGAAAAAGTTATGACTTGTGATTTTTCGAAGAAAAAATTTCTCTTTAAATTTTATAACATGTTTCATAATTTAAAGTGCAAAAGTTTAGAAAGATTAATCATAAAATATTCTGCGACAAGTAATTTTAACCGAACTAAGACACGCTTTCCTTCAAATTATATTTTTGAAAAAAAAAGTCAAGTAAAAATTATGCGCATTTTTATTTTAAATTGTGTTCTAAAAAATAATCGTGAGTAAAACAATTACAGATATTCAAACACCTGTAAAAAGAATTTTTCCCTTATGCAATATCAACGGTTCAAATGCATTTCAAATTCAGATATTTTAACGATGAAAATTCCCCTGGCATTCGAAAACTGTCGGATTACTTACTTTGATGAATGATGCGAGAAATCTAACTGAAAATGACGCAATTTAAAATAGAAAACCAGAACTGAGGGTAAATGTACACCCAGGCAGTGAATGGAAAGCCATTCAATATCGCATAGAGCAGCTAGAGTGCAAAATGAATTCAGAAACTCCCACCGTAATGGTTTGTTTATGTGAAAAGTCATTTTTTGTTAGGATGCGAATTCAATAAATTATTAAATGCCCTAAAGAAATATATTTAAAAATATATTTCCATGCATTAAAAATGGACTTCAGATTGTCGTTCCTAATGTACTCTGGCTAACCGTGTAGCGGCAGTACTTTCTCCATGCAGAACTACGATGGATGAAATTAAGCGGGTACATTAAGCCCCATTCGGAGAGTGGAAATGTACTAGATAGAGCATCGCTATTCAAAACCCGTTGGAAATGTGAGGAAAGGATGAACCCTGTGACTCGTGGCGCGAAAATGAAAAGAATCTAGACTTAACGAGATGCAAGTGTGAACTGCAAGACAAATTTACCGTTAACATGCATATTAAAAACCCTCTTGCGGCTAAAAAAAAAACTATCGCCAATTTTCAGTGGATGTGGTGAAAGGTTATTCCAGAACTTTTCACAAATCATGAATTTCATTCATATGCACCATATTTTCTAAAAAAAAAAAAAAAAAAAATTCTATAGAGGACAAACTTATTTCCCGATCCCGTAGGTGTTCTGATTAATCAATAGAGGACTTGTTGGTTGGAGCTTCAACAGAATGGGTTATGAATAATATTGTACCAGGTGTATCTGAAAGTATTGCGCCTTTTTTGCTTAAAATTCAAACAAATAAATTTTCAGCAATTAATGAATTACAAACAAGCTGGGCCAAAGCATACAATACAATTTTGTTAAATTGGAAAGCGACACTTTTATAGGTAATCTTTTTCCTTTTAAGAATGGCCTCTCCCCTTTTTTCACGTCCACCTTCAAAGGAAGATTGTATTCGAAATCTTCGAGAATTGATTTTCAGGCATGCGTAAGTGTTGTATTACACAAGAATTTTATGGATATCTCTTTTCTTTGGGATCATGCAGGATATGCGAAAAGAACGCTTTGGCCCCCTATTCCCCCCATAAGTTACGAATTTTGGAAAATGCTGTCCAATCTAGCACTTACGCTAAAAAAATTCACATATTTGCGAAATTTCGTCTAATTTGCTTCAGTAGTTTTGGCTTACGAAAGAAATTTCAAGAAATGGTACACCTAATACCCTGCTAATATCTATGATTAGTGTTTGTCCTAAATGTGATATCAACCTAGCCTTTGTTTTAATGCTCACTGTTTAAAAAACAAACCATTAAATAGTTGAAAATAAGATATCTAGATATTTTATCTAAAATATTGCTAAAAGAATGAACATGCAACATATTCCATTTATTAACAAGGAATCTGAATGCTGCCTACTTCGAATTTTTCAAAATAATTTTGGCCCAAAATTTTGAAAAATCTACAATTTTTAAAAACATTGAATTTTGCATTAAAAATAAAGATTTGTCAGGCAATAAAAAAAAAAATAATGTCCTTTAAGAATTAACTATACCACTCTTAACTAAACATTCATTCTAATAATATTAGATGTAAGCCATTGCTAGTGTTGGAACAATTTGTGCAAGCCGAATATTCTGAATAAAAGGTCTTATCAATAAAGAAACACAGCATACTTCAAAAATTAAATATATATTTGAATGTATACAAGACTAATGCATATTTGAAAGTAAAATTTTCACCAACTGAAAATAACTCAAAACCGACAGTTTCTTTAATAAATAAAAATAATTTTATATAAACTGAACCAAAGTTCGTATGTTTTTCTTTTAAATCATTCTTAAAAAATTAATTTTGAATGTAAAAAAACTCATTTATCTTATCAAACCACGTATAAAATACGTATTATATAAGACCGACTGTCAAAATTTATTTCAAATCCTGAAATATATTAATGATTGAAAATTCCGCTTGAATGTTTGAAACTGCCGATGTCTACTTTGATGAATGATGCGAGAAATCTAACTGAAAATGGCATAATTTAAAATAGAAAACCCAGTAGGGTATATTTACACTTAACATTGAAAATGGATCTCTCATTCGATATTGTGCACAGCAACTAGGGCGAGAAAATGTATTCAAATATTCGAACAGTAATGGTATATGGCATGCCATTTTTCATTTTCTCGAATGGATTATTCGGAAGTTCATTATTCGGTTATAAAAAATAATATTTTCAAATTCTAATGCATGAAAAGGAACTTTATTCTATTATTCAATATCTTCAGTAATTTGTTTAAAGTCAATGGCTTGTGAAAGTTCTCGTATATTAGACTAAAGTAATTCGAATTGCATAATTATCAAATTAACACTTTAAGAGTAAAAAAAAAAAAAGTGTAAGAGAACCAATGAGAAAATTAAAATAGCAGACCGGTTTCTTTTCTACGGCATGTATGACATACCGTCGTCAGGGCTACAGTGAGAACGGCAATTCTGATTATAGAATTTCGGGGAATCAGGAAAGTGATTAGCAGGACCAATAGGAAAGCAGGACTTCAGAAGAAGATTTTATGAGGGCGAATAGTTAAGCAAGGATTCAGTATTAATAGGACTTAGAGTATTTGATGAGGCTCAATAGGAAAGCAGGAAATTAAAGATAACTGAGGGATTTGGAACATTCAACAGGAGAGGGTGGCACTTTCTCTGTGGTAGTTATTTCCAGTGAAGCGAATTTTATGGGACACTCCCAGTGGTCGGATTTTAGCTCTCCGAGCTATAAAAGTGCTGATTACATACGTTTGTGTCTTCAAATTTAGGTATGCACATTTTAGTTAGACAAAACATCTATAGATGGCAGTCTAAAACAGAATTACGTGGAAAGATCTAGAATTACAGTTGCTTTGTGAGCATTTGGTAGCATAGTTCGGTAGTTGAAGGAAAATTTACTTAAATAACATTATTTAACAAATAAAACATCTTTTGGGTATTTATACAATGGCAAGTTTTAATAAAGTAAATCCAAAATTTTGTTAGAATTGGTGTTTCTTATGTGTGACTTTAAACCCATAAACATGTTTTTCAATAATTTCCTCTTCAAATATTAGGTGTATAGGGATTACATAAAATTCAAACAAATTTTCAAAAAGCATTGAATAAGAACAGCTGTGCCTAATCATAGGACTCGTATTTGTTAAATTTTAAAAACGAGAATCACTTTCTTATTTCAACGAAAATGGCCAACCTCCCCTTTTCCCACGTCTACCCTCCTTGGAGGATTATATTCAAATGTTCTGAAATTGATTTTTAGGTATTCGTGAGTGGTTTTTTTTATAGCAAGTATTTTATTAATCTTTTCTTCTTTGAGATCACGCAGCGTATGTGAAAAGAACGTTTTAGACCCCTATTCCCGATAAGTTACGGATTTTGAAAAATTCTCTCTAATCTAGGATCTAACCAACGTAAAAAACTAACATACTTGTCATATTTCGTATTTTTCGCTTCAACATATTTTTCTAGGAAAATATTGATTAACAAATAACCGGTAAACCTAATATTTCTTAGTAAATTTGAAAAATTCATTAACAATGAGAACAGTTTTGAAGATTATAATTTAAAAAATACTAAAATATATATTTATTCCTAGCATTAAAAAAAGAAATAAAAAAGAAAATAGAAAGTACCAAAGGCAGCAATCTACGGAAAGACATAAGTCTAAGCTGTTTTGATAGACCTAAAATGTTAAAATACCAGAAACCTCTTTGTAGAAATGTTCATCACTGAAAAGCCATGCAAACGCATGGGGAAATTCGACAGTACAAATATTCCACAATTTGACTAACATTTATTATATTTATTATAGGGTTATTTTATTTTATAGCAGCGTAAAAAATACGATTTTTAATGTTTATATGGCATCTTAATTTAAAACTTCTACATGCATCCAATTAACATTAAACATCCTTATGAATAAAGTTGTATATTTAGATTGGTAAAGTCGATTCGCGAGAAATGTAAATATTACTTACTAATCTAACGCACAGTGATAATATAGTTTGCATCATTTGGCTGTCCGTGAACCTATGGAAGTACCTTTATAACGCTTCAAAATTAAACCTTCTAATATAGTCATCTTATATGTAAAAACTAGCTGAAGTACCCGTCCTCGACGGGTTAGTGAATGAAAATTTCCAAAAAGCAAGAACTTTCGTCAGCATTGTAGGAGTACACAGAATGGATGTAGTATATTGACAAAGTAAAGAAAGCGAAGTTAAAATTTTTATGCATTGTTAAAATATCACAGGTTAGAGAGTAACTAAGTAATATTTCGTTCGCTTTAGTCGTAATTATGTGAAGCGCGAACGAATATTTAGGCATATTAAAATAATTTTCGCAAAATCGCAAAATTTAATCAACATTTTTGAAAAATTTGAAGCCTAGAATTTAAGTTGAGTGACAACCTATCATGTCACCCAAATTCGTTTCATTCCCTGCAGTCTTTATTTCGTGATGCTGGAACAAATTTTCAGCATTTTAAAACGATTTTCGAAAAATCTCAAAATGTAAGCAAAATATTTTTAAAATTCAACGCCTATAAATTAAGATTAGCAACTAACTATCCTATCACTCAATTTCGTATCATTCGTATTAGTCGTTATTACGTGATGTTTGAAGAAATAAACGTATTTTGAGAGAATTTTCACAAAATCTCAAAATCTAATAAAAATGTTTAAAAAATTGAACTCCTATAGTTTATGTTGAGCAACCATCTATCGTGTGACCCAATTTCATATCATTCGCTTTAGTCGTTATTACGTAATACGGGAACAAATATTCACTCAGTTTTAAACGATTTTCACAAAATCTCGAAATCTGATGGATTTTTTTTTAATTAGATGCTTATAGTTTAAGGTGAGTGACCACCTATCATTTCACCAAATATCATTTTTTCACATTTGCAGTTATTACGTGATGTGCGAACACAAATTTACGCAGTTTGAAATGATTTTCGCAAAATCTGAAAATCTAATCAAGATTTTTTTTAAAATTCGAAACCTATGTTTTAAGTTGAGTGACCACCTATCATGACACCAAATTTCATATCATTCGCTTCAGTCGTTTTTACGTGATGCTTAAACAAAAACGTCACGGACAGAATGACAGAAAGAAACTTTTTTGGAGGGTCGCATCGGATTCCGGGGTGCTTGAAACTGATAGAAATCTCAAAATTTTTGAATTCCAAGAAATGTACAGACAAAAGTCTAATTTTATTTATATAGATATAAGCAATACCTAATCAATTACCAGCTACCTAAATCAACGCAATTCATCTGGTGATAAATTTACTTTCAATAAACTTATTAAAGTATCAATAAATTAATTGAAAATGTTATTAATTGTAGATAGATTTCACAGATTTAAATCATGCAAGACTAACCACAAAATAAAGAAACATACTTCCCCCCTCCCTTATTTGTATAAATCTTAAACAACCTCTATCTCTTAAAACAAGTGTTAAATTTTACATGATACAAAGCCGCACAGATAATCTATTAAATTTATTTCAAATTCCAATCGAATTAATGATGCGACTTCTGCAGGATATCAAAGGTTCGCGATGCATTTTGATTAATAGGGGGTAGAAAAACTTTTCCAACAAATTCATTACAATATCGAATTTATTTACAATAGACTAATTGCTGTGTTAGTCGGGCGAGATAGACATAAATGGAATCTAAACACAAAATAAAGAAACTGATAATTTTTTTTTTTCTTACTTCATGATAAATACTGAACAGTGAACAACCTCTATCTTGTAAAATAAAGTTAAAATCTACATAACACTTAGCCACATAGATATCCAATTTATTTCAAATTTCAATGTAATTAATGATACGACTTCTGCAAGATATCAAAGGCTAGCGATGTACTAAAATGAAAAGTAAAAGCAATGAATGTATTTTCTAATTCCGAGTATGAAAATTGCTCGAAAAGATATTTTTTGTAACGTAAGATTGTGCTCCTCCATAACGGTAATATGTTCCACCCAAAGAATTTTTTCTAAGTCGTCATAAGCTATAGTATCACTACCTAGAAATCTAACTGGTTTAACTAACCATGACAACTGGTTGAAATAACCATGTGAACTGGTTGAACTAACCATGTGAGCTACCTGAACTAACCAGCACCTTTTAGATATAGAAGGCCTAATAACTAAAGCTTTGACGTCATCACAGTTTTATCCCAAAAAGTAAATTAAAAAATTTCTGCTGAATGCTACAAATACTAGAAAAACTTGAGATCGGCAAACTCTGCTGTAAAATTTACTTGAGATCAAAGTAAATTCGAAGTTTGAGCTATTCTAGATAGCTCGAGTAGATTACAGTGACTTTTTTTTACGAGAAAATAAAAATTTATAATATTAGAACGTAAAACATACCAAGATTTTGGGATTGAAGGTTAAAGTGCCTGCCTACCTTTAAAATGCAATTTTCGGTCAAAAATTGATTTTTATTTTCTGGCTTTTTATTAAAGCTTAATTTATTAGCTTTCTAAATCCGTTTGAATGTTCTTTCTATCATGTTTAGAACTTGAGTTATACGAATTTTAATAGAAGTCCCTTTGAAGATTTCGAAACCGGAAGTAGGATTCTGGAGCCGGAAGTGAACCGTAAATGCTTGTTTACATTACTATTTTACCTAATATGAGTATTAACTTTGTTACTAGCTATAAAATGAGCATAAAAAATAGAATAGAAAACTATTATTTAGAATGTGTTAAATATTTGTGGCAACAAAACTGTGAAACTGGGGGCTTATGATGCAGTAATATAGTTTAATGAAGGCTATCAAGGCTGTTTAAAAGTTTTAACAGAACTAAATATTACAAATCCTGGGTATTTTACCATGTCAGGATTTCGACAGCTTGATTGCTTTCGAATGATCAATTCAAAGAGTCATGCAATCCCAATTGCACATAAACGTAGAAAAATTTAAAAGCAATTAGAAAAAATCTGATGTGTCCAACACATGACTTCCTTGCACGTCCATTAGATCAAAAATATTTTCGACGCACTTCCTCTACATTTATTTGTTTGAAAGAGATAAAATATCAATAATAGTAAGGTTTAGCGATTTCTAGCCAAATATTTCGATATCGCCAAGCTGAGTTCAATTTGAAAGATTTCCTTCTGACACTTTATTTGGCGATATTTCACCAAAAGCCGACAAACTTGAGATAGTCAGCGAGATTTGGGGATAGCGAAAGTAGTCATTGACCACAGACTTTCAATGAATTGAATGCATCTATACACCTCAATGTATTCAAAGTCATTTGGCTCACCATGTAAATAAATTCTCAGTCGATTGCTGTCAAAAAAGATATTGAAAACAGTTAGGTATTACAATAGTTCTAAATACAAAGTTAAAAAATCTACGGGTTAAAGTTTTAGAGTTATACAAAATAGGAAATAATTTTTGGCGTCAAATTTGGCGATATTTCGGCGTAACTCGTCAATGTCGACGACATTTGGCGAGATTTTAAGCATAAACCAAACAATGACAGATTATCGCCAAATTTGGCGATATTTCGCCAAAACTCGCCAAGGTCGAGGACAGACGGCGAGATTTTGGGCATGTACCAAACAATGACTGTCTACAGTTGTATTATAATGAAGATGTCCATAGACATTAAGGTACTGAAATTCTTTTCGGTGGTCCTGTAAATAAACTCTCCAGTAGATTGGAACCAAAAATCGAGATGCACAACTAGATGTTACAACATTCTTATATATGAAATTTCATAATAGTTTTTGAGATTTGAGAGTTAAATATGCACACACGTACACCAAAAGTCGCCAAGCTTGGCGACTTTTGGCATAGTTCTTGAGGGAGGCACGTGACCGTGGTCGGACCATTACGTAACTTATGTGGTAGGACGGTATTGTGCTTGAAATGGATGAATGCCCCTAAAATTGCTTTTGACCGTAATGTATTGGAAATCTTTTGAGTGTTCCTGTAGCAGAACTATAAATGATAAAGACACTTTTTTTAATGGAGAAATTCATTTTCTAACTCTTTACAGCATATATCAATTCTGAGTCGTTTGAAATATCCCAATACCTCTGAAAAACGCTTTGATGAATTTCGGCCCATAGAGCGTAATGTATTTCGAATCTTTTGGGCGGTCCTGTAGATAAACTATTCAGTCGAATGGAACCGAAAGGGGAGGTGCACAACTAGATGTTACAACTATCCAAAATATGAAGTTTGGACATTCTACGCCTAATAGCTTTTGAGTTAGGCGAGTTTAATGAATTTCGGCCCATAGAGCGTAATGTATTTCGAATCTTTTGGGCGGTCCTGTACATAAACTATCCATTCGATTGCCACCAAAAGGGGAGGTGCACAACTAGATCATAGAACAATCTTAAATATCAAATCTCAACATTCTACGACCAATAGTTTTTGAGATATGCGAGTTACATACATACGTACGTACAGACGGCATGGAAAAACTGGCCACAGTAGACTCGCCACTGGTCAAAATGAGTTGCAGACGCGTTAATATGATCGTGCATGCTAGCCTACGATGAGATGCATCGAAAAAAATTTTTAAATTAAATTTAGAGGTAGTCAAAATCGGTTTTTATGTCGAAAATTGGCCCCCAAAATTTTTCGGGATCACATTACTTCCTTATACTACGTACAAGGAAGTAAAAAGAGGAATCTAGGTAATTGAAAACAGAAACGTCAAAATTCAGATTACAACAGATCTCAAAGGGACAACAATGCTGTGATAAACTGTTTTATAATTTTTGAAAATGATACTAAAAAAGTAGTATTTAACCAGAGTATTTAGCATAATTTTTTTTAGTATTTTGTTTTATCAGAAAACAATTTCAATTTACTATCTCGAATGATTGGCGTAGACAAAAGGAGGAGACACAAGGCGATTAAAATTGCTGTGATAAATCGATTTTGTAATTATTTTCGAACGTTGTAGCTTTTGATGTACAAAGGGATTTTGTTCAGAAAAACTGATTTTTTTTCTTCTCGAAAAGTATTTTTTCCTTACAATAGATCAGTGGCGGATTATTGCAAGTTTGTCGGGGGGGCGGTTAGTTTGTCGGGGGGAGGCGGTTAGTTTGTCGGTGGGGGCGGTTAGTTAGAACATTGACATATACATCCATTTTTTGGAAGTAAAATAGGATCTTTTACATTAATTTCTTTCTTCTCGGGGGGGGGGGCGCCCTTGCAATAGATTAACTGAAGAAGCAAGTTTTTCGAGGGAGGATACAAGGCGCGCCATAGTCCCGCCCTGATTGGATTTGCATGTACATTAAACAGTTTTGGTGAAAATTGTCTTAAAAATCCCATAGGACCGACATTTTCCTTATCTTTCCTCAGAAATACTTACTAGACCCTTTTTACTGACTCCGACTCGTTTCCAGAATGACTGGGCACTAGGCCCCCAACTCCGCTCATAGATGCTTTTTTAGAAGGACTGAAAATGAAATATGTGTGGGCGGACTTAAATAGAAGAGAGAGAGAGACAGAGAGAGTAGGAGGGGCCAACGGGATCTTCTCCCTAGATAGAAAACTTCCTATTGGACAAAGGGGGTTTCTCTATAGGTCCTGCCTCTCTCATCAGAGCTGAGACGGCTGAGAGCTTCGCACTTGGAATATTTACTATTACTCTTAGAAAGAGAGAGAGAGAGATAGGCAAGGGCTATGTGCATAATAGGGGGTATGGGAAGTGCCTTGATCAGATAACTTTCTAAAGGCTTCTAACGCGTGTTCACGTTACATGTGGAGAAAACCGACCACAACTCGATACCGTTACTGTCTCGCGGAAGGCCAGAAAGCTGGACACTTTAGTTGTCTATACCTTGTTCAATGTCTTATCCACTCGGCCATGGAGGAGTCTTTTTCTAAACCATTTTTGAACGCATTTCTTGAGGAGTACGTAAATGTACGTCACTCCAGAACTAAGACCAGTGTTGGAACTAGATGTGGGAATAAAAATACTGCCAAACCTATAGTAGTTTGCAACTTATGCATATATTTTTTAAGATTATATCACACAGATGTTACGCTCATATTTTAGAAGCCGAAAATAAGTTTTTAAAAATATAATAATGTAATTGTGACGTATAATTTTCATTTTCATTCCAGTCTGTATGTTTTGTAATTTGGAGGGCGTTTCCAGAGAAGGAGATCAAAAAGATCATTCTACACCCTAGAGCGATTTGCAGATTTTAATGAGCAGGTAAACTAGGAAATATGGGAAAATGAATATTAAGAACATAGTTACTAAAATAAGAATGAACAATACATTCAGCTTCCACTTTTGTCCGTTTATGAACCTGCTGGGGCGTAACTTGAGGGAGGGATAAAAATACTGCTCCACCCTTAAGTAATTGGAATATTTAAAGCAGTGGCGGATTATTGCGAGTTTGGGGGGGGGGTGTGGCGGTTAGTTTGTCGAAGGGGTGGTTAGTTAGACATACATCCATTTTATGGGAGTAAAATAGTATCT
>JAWZYV010014710.1:0-114006 GCA_038373885.1 Cheiracanthium punctorium | reverse complement strand
TAAAACCACGCTTTAGTCGTTATTACGTGATGCGCAAACAAATATTTGCACATTTCAGCGAATTTGAAAAATCTATTCAATACTCCGACTTGTTTCGGTGAGCTGAAAAAATTACCACCGAAAAAGTCACCAGAAAAAACACCACCCGGAAAACTGGGCCACGGTCTAGGGCCCCAAAAACTTTAGCGGGCAATTGTTAAAATAGTTTAAGACAGAATACTCCATCAAAATTAATTTTGGTAACAAAGGTCATCAATTAAAAAATATTAATATCAACAAATCTAAAAAAAGAAATAAATCACGTCGAATGCATTGATTACAACGTAGAGCCGCCAAAAAAAAACTTAATTAAGCCCCGCCCTTAACTTCATAGTTTTTCATGAATATCAAAGCGCAAGTGCATCAGTGTCTACATCCCTATATTCCTCTCCCCTCCCCAACACACGCGCACACAACTTGAATGATAATAAATTTTATTTTGTAACTAAACATATTATTTTTTTAAAATAGAATAATAAATATTATTTATAATAAAAATAATATGTTTAGATTTTATAGTATTTACTTAAAAATAAATAAAGATAATAAAACTACTTTTTTTTTTAAACTAATTTTATTCTCGGTCAGTGTTTAATACTTAAATCACCTTATGCAAATTGTGCCACATTCACGTTTTATTCATTTTTACAGTAACATGAGACGCCAAAAACAATTTATTTAAAAAAAAAAGGAAAAAAAAAAAAAAAAGAAGCTAATTTTTTAAATTCCTTTTTATTTTTTCTAACAAGTATTTCTGCTTAGCTGTAAAATTAAACATGAAAATTATTTTGTTTTTAGTGATATGAAGCATTTTAAATGCTTTTTTAAAAATATCGTATGCACTTTATTTAGTTTATTTGACTGCATTTTAAATGCTTCCAGATAAATCGTCATACTTTTTATCCGTTTTTGTATAATTCCCCCCCCACCCACACACACACACAAAAATAAAGAGAGAAATAGTTTCCTCCTCTGTTTCTATTTGTATCAAAACACAACAGAATTTTAGTGTAAAATAATTCATAAAATAATATATGTTCTGTTTGTAGATTAGGCATTAAGTTCTTTTTTTTTGTTCTTTTTACATAAGTATGCACATCCTTTCTACCTCAACAATGTTAAGTCAAATGAGTGTCATACCAATAATGCAGCAGTAGGAGAAATTTCTCCTTGTCTGTATGTTTTATTCGCTATAGGCGCCTAGACCGTTCGTCGGATCTGGACAAAATTTGGCGTACTGGACTATCGAGGAATTTCCTTCTGTGTCCATCGTTGCTTCCCGGCACTGGTCTTTGAACGCGTACGCTGTGGGCTTCAGTGGGAGTAACGATGCTGGGAAACAACGATGGACATGAGCAAAATCTCTGCATTCGCGTCTTTGCAATGGTGGTAAACTAAGCAGACAGCCGGGCAACGCCCTCAATGGGAGAAGAGTATGTTTGTGTGTGTGTAAAAGGAAAGGGGTCACTAGATATATACTCACGCATTTTAATATTCATCAAACACTTGGGGATTGTCTCAATAAAAGCAAGATTTTCGAAGGTCCTAAGCCTAGTACTTTTGGGGAAACCCCTATACTACCGAACCTCATTAACACGATTTTTTTTTTAAAATCGAGTTAAAAGCAGTTCGTATAGCTGAGATTTGTAAAAAAATGCTCCCCATAGAAAATACTGAATTTAGCATTCATTTATAACTCATACAGAGGCAAATAAAGTAATTATCATAGATTGCGTTCTGAACGGGGATTTTAAAAATATTTTAATGTCTGCTTTGTTTAACCTGTTTACTTCCATCGTTGCAAAGACGCGGCAGCGATTCCTTTTCCGTGCCCGTCATAACTTTTGGCCTAGTTCTTTGTATGTCCCGCTGTAGCACGGCATTTGCACGCAAGAGAATACGGTGGTCCACAGAGGAAATCTATGCCGGGAAGATATGCGCACGAAAGGGGAATAGCTGCCGTCGTATCTTGTCAACGATGGAAGCAAACATGTTAATTATTCGTTAGACAGCAGTACCTGTGCCATTAAGATTGTATTGGAAAGGGTTTTGTAGTATATGATCCGTTATGATTCTATTTGTTTCGATCAGTGTGATCTACTTAATAGCCAATACATTGAAACTTGCATAAGCTACCACCTTTATTAAGCAACCCCCTTCTCTATCGACCGGTTACAAAGGTACCAATTTTTTAGCGACCGGCAGGGACTGATTTACTTCGGGGCACGTGCCCAGGGCCCCCGATTTTTAGGGGCCCCCAAATCTTCCTTTTATGTAATCATAATAACTACTAAAATTATCTCTCAAGAGTAAAATTTCTGATTACTTACTTCATTTCATCACAAATATTCAAAATTTTTAATTTGATGTAACTTGTAATGTTAAAAAATTATCCATTTTTTATACAAAATCGATAGGACGCCTTATCATGCTCCTTCTCTTATTGTTTCTAAGGAGTGTGACGACTGAGTCACTCGTTCCTCTTGTCCACCAAAAGACACAGCCTGTTTGTGCACCAGTTCATGGGCGACCGGCAACTGTGGGCGTGGGGAATCTTTCGACTTACGATCGCAGATTCAGATGTTGCTAGTCTGAGAGGCGCGTGTACGGTGCTGCTACTAAACTCTGCTCTACAAGAATAGTGAAATGAAATGAAGACATTGAAAGAACGTATGTGCATGTGATTTATCTTCAAGCTCCTGTAAACAATATGGAAAATCGTTAAATTTATGAGCCGTATGTGATTAATTTTGAATTTCTTTAAAGTTATTTAAGTAAGGTTTTTGAAAAATAGTTGTTAAGTTATTATTTTTATTTTAATTAATTTGATTTGACTGTAATCATGAAGAGATCGTACCCATCTGGTTCTCAGAAAAGACGATTAAAAGAGAGAAAAAGGGAAGAGATTGAGCGCATGAAAGGAATGATGCTGAATTATACAGTAAAAAAAAATCCTGAAACGGCTGAAGATAAAGAATGTGATGAAGATAAAGAAGAAGAATTAGCACATGTTCATGATCTTGCTTGCACTAATGAAGAGTCCATACCTGCAAAATATGCAGAAAATAAAGAAAAAGAATTAGCAGATGTCCATGATCTTGCTTGCACTACTGAAGAGTCCATACCTGCAAAAGATGAAAATTCATCCAATAGCGCAACACCTTCTGAAAATAAAGAAAAAGAATTTGTAATTGCTGAAGATCCAGCATTGTGGGAGCATGTCACTGACGAAATGCGTGAATATTTCATCAAATATCCTATAAGGCAAAATACGCATCTTATTGAATTCACAGAGCGATCTGTTGGTGATAAAAAAAGATCCCTGACTGAAGCGCATTTTTATCGTTATAAATGCAACCAAGAAAAAGTGAAAAGAGAGTGGCTGACTTTGTCTCCAACGACGTTTTCACTTTTCTGTTGGACATGCAAGCTGTTTTCCAATACTTCATGAATTCTTTCAACAACAGGATTTTTTGATTGGAAACATGTGAGTGAAAGGCTACATGAGCATGAAAACTCATTTAGTCACAGAGAAGCAGTCTGTAAAATGGTACAAAGAAAGGAAAGCTCGAATCGAATAGATTGCAAAATTGTAAATACCACCAATTGCGAAAGCAAATATTGGTATGAAGTTCTTCGCCGTGTCGTAGCAGTAACAAAATTTTTAACTTCCCGTGGACTGTCATTTTTTGGACGGAATGAGACAATTGGATCGCTAAGTAATGGGAATTTTCTTGGATGCTTAGAACTTATGAGCGAATTTGATCCATTCCTTGCAAACCACTTGCAGAAGTATGGAAACTGCGGGAAAGGGCACACCTCATATTTATCTTCATCCACTTTAAATGAGTTCATCGATCTAATGGCTAAAAAGGTATCAAATTTCATTATTTCTGAAATTAAATGTGCAAAATTTTTTTCTATCATTGTAGACTCAACGCCCGATTTATCCCATACAGATCAGTTGACTTTTGTCATCAGGTATGTCTCATCTGACAATGTACCAGTTGAGCGCTTTTTGAAATTTTTATCTATTGAAAACCATTCATCTCAACATCTAGAAGAAACAGTTGTGAATTATATTAAAGATGTAGGACTTGACATTAGTGATTGTCGTGGACAGAGCTACGATAATGCCAGTAATATGGCAGGAAGATACACTGGTTTACAAGCTCGACTTAAATTAATAAATCCTTTAGTAGACTTTGTTCCTTGTGCTGCACATTCATTAAATTTAGTTGTTGTCAAAGCTGTGGAGTGTAATGGAAAAGTGTTAGATTTTTTTACTTTTTTGCAAGAATTGTACAATTTCTTCTCTGTTTCTACACACCGGTGGAGATTGTTATGTAATAAAATGAGTGAAAAGGGAAATTATTTAACATTAAAGTCGAGATGTATTACAAGGTGGTGTGCAAATGCTGCTGCAACCAGTGGCGCAGAGAGGGAGGGGGAGCAGGGGAAAAATCCCCAGGGCCTCAGCTTTTGAAGGGGCCCCACTTTTGCTGTTTATATGATACTTAATTGTGAGTTGTCAATTTTGTTTTTAAAAAAATGTCCAAATTTAGATTATGTCCGCGGATGTTTCAAATTAATTTTTGAATGAAATTACAAAAAGCCATCTATAGCATAAACCACCCACTTTACAAAAACAAGGAGTGTTAGTGATTGAGTCTTCTTTTCCAAGAAAAGTAGACATTGAAGGTGTTATTCAACGGTTTGCCATGACTAAAAGTAGAAAAGATTTATTTAACAAAAAATCTTTTTTTTTTTTTTTTTTTTACGAGACACATTGTTAAATAGTGGAAGAAAGCCAGCCATAGGAGAGACTATGGGCACACCCAACCTCCGAAATTTTGAATTTTCCTTAACAAAATGTTAAAGATCAAGACTTTCTATGAGAAATTTTGAAATTTCCACTTTTTGGCCTTCTGAAACTTATTTGGCTGCCTGCTTGCATGGAAGTATGAATAAAAATATTAATTTTTTCTATACTCAGGAAGCAAGCTTTGCAAAAATGTTAACGTTTCAAACACAGTTTCTCTATGGAGGTGACGAAACTTTCAAAACAAACTGTTGGTATTTTTTAGAGCATGGATGTTCATTAAAGTATAATATTCTTTTAAATTAATAATTTTAATTCTATTAATTATTTTCCAACTACCATTAATTTAAAATTTCTTTAAATGATTAATAATTTTAATAAGGAACAAATGATTGATCTAATACATCAAAAGGATTTCTGGATAGCCAAGGGACCCTAAAGATTTTATCCCTGGGGCCCCGACTTGGCTCTCTGCGCCTCTGGCTGCAACTAAAGCATTCCAAGAAAGTTATAAGGAAATATCTGATGTTCTTTCAGAAATTTCCTCAGACTCTAATCAGACGCCATCAGCAAGAAATGAAGCAAATTCATTACACAAAAAAATGCAAACACTAGAGACTGCATTATGTGCTTGCATGTGGAATTCGATCCTTAATAGGATTGATTCCATTAGCAAAAATCTCTAGATTTATCTAAAGTGCCTGAATATTTCACTTTACTGATAGAATACATTCAGTTTGTGCGAGAGAACTTTGAAATGTATGAAGAAAAGGCATTTTCTTTAGTTGGACATAAAGATTATTCCGTAAAAAGGCAAAAAAAGATTCCTAAATTTTTCTACGATGGACAGTGTCCAGAAACTGTGTTAGATGGTAAAAGTAATTTTAAGGTATCTTGTTTCTATGCAGTGTGTGATACACTAATTACTCATCTGAATTCAAGAATGTCTGCTTATGAGAGCATATTAAAGAAGTTTTGCTGCTTATTTGATAGCGATAAACATACAGCTTTCGAAAATGCAAAAGTTTTACAAGCTAAATATTCATTGGATTTAGAGGAAGTGTTTCCTGACGAATTTATACACATTTTCCCAATCATACAAAAAGATATGTCTGTTGCTGATAAGTTACAGAAAATCCATGATCTTGGCATCATAGATACATTTGCCAATGTTCAAAGTGCTTTAAGACTATTTTTAACTTTGCCCATCTCCAATTGCACAGGTGAACGATCCTTTATTTTACTTAAAAGATTAAAGTCTCCGTTACGAACTTTGATGACGGATGATAAATTATCTTCTTTAGCCCTTTTATCAATAGAAGGAGATGTAACACAGAAGATAGATTATGAGGATGTTATAAAATTATTTACTGACACAAAATTGAGACGAAAGCTTATTAAAAATCATTAAATTAAACAGTACAAGTTTTATGTTTTAAGGTAAGATTCATTATTTAAAAAAAAAAAAAAAAGAGTTGTTGAACAGGTATAGAATGTTTTTTTTTTGTTGTTCATTTTTTTCCACGAAGCATTCTATAAAGCATAACTAACTTTTTATTGAAATTGATAGCTTATAATTTTAATATTATATTAGCAAGAATATTGTTTTGACTATATTGGATACATAATGAAATTTAATTTTCCACTTTCTTTTCCTTTTTCTAGACAATGTTTTATAAAAAATATGTAGATGATGACCATATTTCTTAAAAATTATTATTAACATTTCACACATATTCATAGCTTATACAATGCATGCAATGTTAAAGACATCAATTAATATTTGTAATACTACAAGTAAAATATTTGAGGTTTTTGACAGTTTTTGACAAATGTTTTCGACATAGGGTTTTTGACGTGACAGTTTAAACCATGGTTAAAACCGTCAAAAACTGTCATGCGTCAAAAACTTGCCAACCCTGGGGCTGGTATTACTTAGATATTTCAAACATTTAACCTTACATTTTATCATGTTATATCCGAGACTTAAATACTTAACTATTTAATACCCATAAAAACATTTCAAAACTGGAAAATTCATTAAAGTGGTATTTGTCGTGACATTTTACTGATTTGTGTTTACGTATGGATGGCTTAAGAATAATTGGTTTTAACTTAATTAAATTAAGTAATATTCTGCGAAATATTTTTGTGCAGGGGGCCCCCACAGGTACCTGTGCCCTGGGCCCCCAAATGTGTAGATCGGTCCCTGGCGACCGGTACCGGTTCGCTGTCCTACTTGAAATTCTTTGGTAATAAAATAAATAAAAACCACATTCCAAACCAGTCCCTCTAAACTGCAAATCGACAGCAGGTGCATGTCTAAGAAACGAGTGATTTTACTGTTGGAGCAGAGCATTGATGTGATCGTGTCACGCGAGAAAGGAAATTCGGAGAGGACGGTTGCGGTTACTTTTGGCTGTATGAAAACTCAGAAAGCAAATTTTAAAGCAAATAGATTTTATTGTGGCAAATTCAGAATGCATGAAGACTATCAGGATAAGTGCTCTTTTGTCAGATGTAAAAAAAAGTAAAGAGAGAAGTACTCTTGAAGAGAGAAAAAAGAACGAAACAATCTGAAATTTCTAAATATTTTATTGATATTTAGATTTTTTTAAATGTTTGTATAATTATTTATGTATTAGTATGCAATTTCATGAATAACAAAACAAACAATAATTTTTATCATATTTTTTTCTTGGCTACCAAATGTTTATACTTCTTTCAGCGACCACCTCTCGTAACTATCGTTTTTTTTTTTTTTTTTTTTTTTTTGGGGGGGGGGGGGAATGTGGAACGGAGTGTGGTCGCTCTCGAGAAGTTTCACTGTGTTAACTAAAATAACTTGTTGATGATGCTCCAACTTTGAATAATTTCGTCGTTTTCTATCTAAAAATGTATTTTAATCATTAGGGGGCTGGGGGCTGCTTCAAGTCCCCTCCTTGCGAATGCAAGAGCTTCATTAAGAGCAAATCAAATAAGATTATGTTTAATATTTTAAAAAATCAGGAATGGGCCTATAAAAAATTCTACGTTGGCAGAGGGGGCACACTTTTTTTTACTCCTTTCTTTCATAAATGTAACTCAATTTGCAGAAAAAGTCAATATTTTACAGTCTAAATTCTTTTCGACATGAGGGTGCTTGTACCCCTGTGACCCCCTCCCTCCTTGCCAATAAAAATTATAATACTTAAGGGCATTTCTTCCTACATTTACTTATTTCATTTGCTTCATGCCTGATGCGCGAACAAAAATTTATACACTTTGGCTACATTTTCGCAAAATTTCCAAATTTTGAATTAAGTTTTCTGTTTTTATCATATCTACTAAATTGGGATTTACATGAGGAGAAGGGGGGGGAGGGGACTATTCGTTTTATTTACCTTTTATTATTTAATACTTTAAAGAAACATTAAATAGAATACAAATATAGAATAAGCTTTTGTTTAGAATATATAATTTGATAAAAATTACGGATCGCTTCATGCTTCGAAATATTCACAAAAATACTGCATGATCTGGTTTGTACAAGCGTTATAGCCAATATGAGATTAAACTAATGTATACTTCTTCATTTTTTCACGCACATGTACTTTCTATACAAATAAAGATTAAATCGCTCCAGTTGCATCGATTACCAATGTTTAAAGAACAGTTCATCTTTTTGCCCTCATCGGTGTCAAGACATGACGCCAGGGATTCCCTCTCCTTGTCGATCGTTGCTTCCCGATATCGGTCTTTGAATACTTCTGCTGTGGCTCGCGGCATGTACTTGTGTAAGCGCTGTGTCACGGTGGGGCATTCAAAGATCTATAGCGGGAGATAATACAGTTGCTAAATATGTAGAGCCGTATATCCTTTTTACTCTGTTATCTGATAAGTGATAGATAGTACTCGGAACCTATTAAATATTTTCATTCAAATTTCTTCGTCCTTTCGTTCTCTCGACCTTCCACTCCCCTCCCCTCCTCACCAACATAAACAACTGGTCCTTGTTTTATAAAACATATTAATTAAACTCTAATGGCATATTAAGATATATTTAATGAATTAATAGTTGTGAAAATAATTAAATTATTTTGTATTATTTTCTTGAGTGTGTAAAGCACAAGGAATTCTATTTAAGTAGATAGCATTTGTATAATAGCAAGCTTTGTATTACTTGTGTAAATGTGTCACTCTACAAAAGCATGTTGCATTTTTTTAAGGGCATACTTCACAATATACACATTTTTTTATAAAGGGGTGGGACTTTTTTTTCAAAATATTTTTTAAAATAAGACACTTAAAAAGCATTTTGAATGATACATGATTCGGTAAATAATTTTCAGATATGATTTTTACATTTGAGGTATGGACTCTTATATATGGGAGCAAGTGGATCGCAACTCTTCCCCCCCCCCCTCTTTACCCGTCGCTATGGTGTACATTTACATAGCATACTGAGAATTTTTGTATCACGCTGCTCAAAAATCTCGGGCGTTTCTGTACATTTTCTTCCTTATTTTTGAGCTTTTGCGCGAATCCCACTTACTAAAAAACCTCACGCGTTTCTGTACATTTTCTGCCTCGCTTCTAAATACTTTCAGCATATTGTTTATAATAAATAACTGCAATTAAAGTAATACAAATAACAATGTCATGGGTGTTCTCCCTCCAGATTTAGATAAGTATCTGAAAAGATCAGTTTTTGAAAAAAAGACATCTCCTTTCAACTGTTAGAAAATCAATGTAACAATTTTCCATACTTTTATCAAAATTAGGGGGGGGGGAGAGATTTTCTCACCAGCCAGCAGTACTACAACAAGTACACTATTCTCATAAGCAGATCAATTTATGGTGGAAAAAATGGTAACCGAATTCGTACAAAGATGGATAATTTCTTCCAGTAATAATTTACTCCAATCTTAAAAAAAGATAGTACTTAATTTTTTTCCTTTTCTATAATGCTAAAAATACATTCTAATAAGTATTGAAAACAAAATATTTTCACAAAACTTTGTTTCTGCGCATTTTTTATTATTACAGTTTTTAGAATTTATTCATTTATTATGTTTATTTATGTTATTTCTCTGTATATAATTTTAGCCCGGATGTAGTGCCGGATATTTGTAATATCCGGCTACTGCCATATTGGCCGGATGCAGTATGTTTGCCTTATATCCGTAGCATCCCTAATAACTATTTATTAATTAAATTAATTATAATTTGTCAATTATTTAATTTGATTGTTTTGTAGAACAAAGACCAGAATGTGTCACGCTGCAACCAAACGAAAAACAAAGCAATTTCGAATGACGATAACTTTAAATTTTAAGTATTAACCCAGTTTTAAGTATCTCTCACCAAAAAAGTAACCCAGCAAAGCGATATACGGCCCCACAGATTTACGTGCTCATCCACCGTTTCTTTCAGATTATTCTTTGGTCCTCAGCCCGATTCCCCGTCGACTGATCTATTACTAATTAAATTAATTTTAAATAAAGTTACAAAACTGAAATAAGTAAAATCTAATATTATAATTTTGTTTTGATTTTGAGAGATTACGTCCGATTATGTGCTGTAAGGATCTAAGCTGAAGGGGGGGGGGAGGTGCCGTCCTTGGGTGTCTTTCTAAAGGGTTCTAGTTCTACCCCATATTTACGCAAAGTTTCGGAGAAAACCACAGAAAACTCCGAACAGTTAGGTCGAGAAACGCAACTTGGGTTTGAACCAGGCACCTTTCGTCCCCAAAGCAGAATGTTTTGCAATGTTCTGCAACGCGCTCTCAACTAGCCAAAAATGTTCTGCAGGAAATATACCTTAATATACAGAGGGCTATTATGTTAGGATATTAGTAAGCGTAACCTATATCTAAAATATTAAATGAAATTAGAGAAACTTTGTGTAATTATCAAAGTAACAAGGAAATGAAACATTAACCGAACAGATATATATATGTAGAGAAAATATTTCGAACTAAAGCTTAAAATTCCCGGTCGCCAGTCGCCAGGTGGCGATTAAACTTAAAAAACTGGCGATTTACGACTTTCTGACTACCGGCCAGACGAATTCTATCGTTTGTTAACTCAGGTTTCGCACTAGACTGAGGGATTGCGCGATTCTTGCAATGTCACACAGAATCCCCCTCAAAACAAACAAACAACAACGGGGGGAAAAAAAACAGTAGCGGGCTTTTTCTGTGTGCTGGTTTGTTCAATTTTGATGAAGCAGCTAAATATTTAATGGGATAAAGAATCAAATATCATTAAATTCTATTGTTATCAAAATCATTTCTGTATTATATTGCTAATTTTGATCAGTGGCGAGGTCAGTGGTGCGCCGAGCCCCGATGCCCTTTAAAAAAAAAAAATTCGTTAGCGCCCCGATGATGAAAAACTAGACACCCTCTTTTGCCAGCGAAGTTCTTTTTATCTTTAGCCCTTTTATTTGTTTAACTGTTATTTGTTTGCTTACACCTAATGTGTTAATGATACTTGTCAAATGAAAAGGAGGAATTTGCACAACTGCTATGGTAACAGAACTCTCCCGCCCTCTTTACCCCTCCCGGAAGCACTCGGGAGGCCCAGTCCGGGTAGTAGCGGACCTTGATGAGAAGGGGATGGAAATCAACTGTGTAAAAACTAATTCATCTATAATTTTTTTATTAATGGACCGATTTGTTTGAAAATTTGGGGATCACTTTTAAATGCAAAAATTGATTCAGAGTCTAAATTTTAGAAAGACATCTTAATTTGTTCAAAAGTTAGAAATTTATTGTCAAAACATAATTTCTTTCCCCTTTCTTACTTTGTGGCTTGGAGTTACAGAATGCTTTGTGGTTTTCTTTGTGAGCTAGCTAGACGGGGAGGCAAATGGTCTTATCTCCTTTCCGGCTATTTCAATATTACCACTTAAATAGACGACCAGCTGATTGATAATATCAACGGAATATTTATTATGGCTGCATGATAATCCTGAAAAATTTTTTAGCTATTGTTGTCCTTAAAAAAAAATTAAGAACCGGAATTTGTAGTGGAATAAATATTGAATAACTGGAATAGATATTTATACCTTATAGGGTTATTTTGAACAGAAGAGTTATTAATATTTTTATGCATTAACTATAATATTTTAATTGTTTGAACTTTGCAAAATAGAGAATGAAAATAAAAGTAAAATAATTTTCTCAATAAAAAGACTTTTGTTGCTTAAGACTTCTGGGTATTTCATATTTAAAATCTTTTCTCTTCCTTTATAATCTTACCCCCCCCCCTCCCTACAACCAAATGCTCAGAAGTCTGGTGCACTTAAGTACACAAGCAGTGTAACAGACCCTGTGTCTCCTTGTCATGAAGTATGCAAAAGTGCTAGTGCAAATATAATGAGACGTTTCTTTGGTGAAGATGGGCCTGGAAAGTTGATATGTGTTTGCACTGCTGACATTTTATATACAGCTTTCTTTCCATCTTTTTCTGGGGAGTTAAATGAGTATGGAGAAAAAGAACTTGCAGAATTCTGTACAGTTTTTAATAAAATATATTGAATTTTTCGATTTTTCAGAAGAGATAATTAGAAAATATAATCGGGCCAATAATTTAAATTTATCATACGCTATCGATGTTAATTTTTATATAAGTAAGGCTAAATATTCTTAATTGCAACAAAAACCATAAAATATTCAAATGTTGCATTCGCAAAATGTCGCAATTCTCAAGATTTTCAGACCGATGTTTCGAAATCGCGTAAATTTTCGGACCCGTTTATAGTAGTTTTGCATTTCTAAATGCATCCATAATTACTTAAAGCATAGTATTATCTATAATAATTATGAATAAACTGTAATAGGAAGACCAGTTTAACAAAACAATCGTTCACAGCATAAACTTGCAAGAGCGCGAAACATCCGGAGCATCGTTACTAACTGCTTTTGCTACGGCGGTAAAATCTGAAATTATGAATATTTATTAAATAATTTGCAACCGTGGAGTTACTAAACATAACTTCTGACATTGCAGTATCAAGATCGACAGGCGGAATTGCTTAATCTCCCTTTCCCTTTCTAAGTATGCGCGCATATTTGTTTGAAAATCCTGATCGCGTTTTCTTGTTGTGTCAGAAGAAAACAAACATCGGAGAGGCAGCTTTAAGGTCAGCTCATAGCTCACGAAAGATGAAATAAAAAAGCTATTTAATAAACATCATATTAAGAAGAGGGTAAATTATTTGCAAAAATGCATTTTAACGGGTTGCATGTATGAAGGTCTAATTTTACTACTTGTAATTTTGAAGTGGCCATTTTAATCGATTGTATTTTTGTAAAGGAGCCGTTTTAATCCAATTTTTTTTAAGGGGTCGCACATAACAATTTTCAGTTTTGTATGCTTCTATAATTTTTAAAAATTATAGGAGTATTACACTCAAAGCAAGAGACTTTGTCTCGAGCAGACATATTTACCAGGGGAAAAAACGTAGCTAGAAAATGAATGTGAATGATATTGCAAGTGATAAGCGCTGTCCGTTCTCCACATGTGGGGTCCAAAAAGGTGGCGCTCTCCCAGAAGGAGATGATCAGGCGCCTTTTGGGTGATAATTCACTTTTGACTAATTGCCGCCATGTCATCTCCCCCCCCCCCCCCACAAAGGAATATATTCTTTCTATGCCTGGATGCAGGAGATGAAATGGTATCCCTCCAGATTGCTGTCTGGCTTTTGAGTTCGACTTTCTGTTTAAAGTGATTGATTTCTCCCCTCTCTCTCCCTTTTATGTCCTCATCCGTAATTGTTCTGCAGCGGAGCTCTTTGTTCTGCGACGCACGTCGCCGATTTCGGCATGTTCTGCTTTGGGGCCTTTCGTCTCCCAGTTGAGAGAGCTATGCTCTCGGCTGCTGCTCGGGCGTAATATATGAAAGTATTTTTAAATAACTCAGAAATTATATGTAATTTTACAGAAAACTGCACATTTATTCGATTATTCTAAAAATGTTGCAATAAAATTATAATTTTATGCATGTAAACCTTTAATGTAGCTTAATTGAGGTGGTGTGTGTGTAAGGGGGAGGGGGGGGTAGAGAAATAGATCGAAGCATTTCATTAGAGATGTTTTTTAATCTTGCTCCTTGTTTTAACCTGTCCACGTACGTATTATCCACCATCGGACTACATTTGTCAACAACAAATGCGAGAGGAGTTTTTCTTCTTGAGGAGTTATGATAAATACTAGAGTTAGTCTTACCCGTATCTGATTTTGGAAGCGCGTTTCTACCTCTCCACCCCACCCCCTCACCCACGCACAAAGTCAACAACAAAGTATTTAATTTTTTTTTTTCCCTTCTGCCTAACAGAAAAAGTAACATTAATTGGTGTACCAATATATTCTATTTTATAAATGTACAATTTATGTTTGTAATATTCTCGTTTTCTGTTATGATTGATTAATAATGACAGGGATTCGGAGGGGGGGGGAAGCAGACAGCATTTGACCCTACTATATTAGCGCAGTCACATTGTTCAGTTCCCTTCTTCGCTTGGGGCAATGCTCACACCGCATTGCTCGTCTGTCAGTGTTTTATTGAGATCAAAGACATTCCTGTGCTCAGTATTTGCGTATTTTTTTACAGCAACTTGGGGCTGAACGGGTCAGACAGGAAAAAACTTTCCTTTTAATTTTGTGTTCATTTACGACTGTCACTTGCTATTTAGCAGATAATGGACGGTAAAAAACTTCAGTATTGGTTAACCAATTAATATAAAGTTTTGTATGTTGCTATAGTGTTGTTTGATTATGAAAAATACTAAAACAATTATTATCGGTCTTTAACTTATTAAAATATGCTAATTAATAATACTATCGAAAAATGATTCATCCGCATTAAATTTTTGTTGAATCCACTAAAATTTGGTTGAAAGGTCCATCATAAATGTTTGAATAAAACTCAGTACCAGTTTTATCAATTTTTATTTATTTATTTTTGGAATTTTCATTGGTGTGTTGTTACTAGTATTATTTTTAAAATCTTAAAAAACCCTAATGATTCAGATTCAATTTGTTTGTGTGATTATGGCACGCTACGATAGGGTGATCTGCCAAGGATGGGGGGGTGCCTTGGTAGCAGAACTTTCTAAGGGGTTCTAACGCATATTCACGTTGCATCTGGAGAAAACCTTAACTCCAGACCGTTAGATCAACAGAAGCGCGAAGGCACCCGAAACCGGGATCTGATTCAGATTGAAAGAGAACGAAACAAAATATTTTTTTGGGGGGGGACTTGAACCTTGGAACATCGATTTAATCCATCTGTATTTTAACATTCAAGCATTAAAAAAAAAAAAAAAAAAAAAAACGTGAATGTGATGCATTTACAAAACTTAAAGGGGCTTAAAGTTTTAATTATTTTTGTTGGAAAATATGTATTGACACTTAAAAAAGATTTTTTTTTTTTTCGGGGGTGGGGGACCAATGATAGTTGTGAATTTATAATTTTTGAGTTTTCCAAACAAGGAACGTAGCCAAAATATTCCGCTCCTAAAATTTTTATTATCTATATAAATAAAATTAGACTTTTGTCTGTACATTTCTTGGAATTCAAAAATTTTGCGATTTCTATCCGTTTCAAACACCCGGGAATCCGATGCGACCCTCAAAAAAAAGTTTGTCTGTCTGTCATTCTGTCCGTGACGCTTTTTTTGTTTAAGCATCACGTAAAAACGACTGAAGCGAATGATATGAAATTTGGTGTCATGATAGGTGGTCACTCAACTTAAAACATAGGCGTAGAATTTTTAAAAAATCTTGATTAGATTTTCAGATTTTGCGAAAATCGTTTCAAACTGCGTAAATTTGTGTTCAAGCATCACGCAAAAACGACAGAAGCGAATGATATGAAATTGGGTGTCATGATAGGTGGTCACTCAACTTAAAACATAGGCGTAGAATTTTTAAAAAATCTTGATTAGATTTTCAGATTTTGCGAAAATCGTTTCAAACTGCGTAAATTTGTGTTCAAGCATCACGCAAAAACGACAGAAGCGAATGATATGAAATTGGGTGTCATGATAGGTGGTCACTCAACTTAAAACATAGGCGTCCAATTTTTAAAAAATCTTGATTGGATTTTGAGATTTTGCGAAAATCCTTTCAAACTGCGTAAATTTGTGTTCAAGCATCACGTAAAAACGACTGAAGCGAATGATATGAAATTGGGTGTCGTGATAGGTGGTCACTCAACTTAAAACATAGGTGTCGAATTTAAAAAAAATCTTGATTAGATTTTCAGATTTTGCGAAAATCATTTCAAACTGCGTAAATTTGTGTTCAAGCATCACGCAAAAACGACTGCAGCGAATGATATGAAATTGGGTGTCATGATAGGTGCTCACTCAACGTAAAACATAGGCGTCGAATTAAAAAAAAATCTTGACTAGATTTTGAAATTTTGAGAAAATCATTTCAAACTGCGTAAATTTGTGTTCGCACATCACGTAATAACTGCAAAGGTGAAAAAATGATATTTGGTGAAATGATAGGTGGTCACTCACCTTAAACTATAAGCATCTAATTAAAAAAAAATTGATCAGATTTCGAGATTTTGAGAAAATCGTTTAAAACTGAGTGGATCTTTGTTCCCGCATTAAGTAATAATGACTAAAGCGAATGATATGAAATTTGGTCACACGATAGATGGTTGCTCAACATAAACTATAGGAGTCCAATTTTTTAAACATTTTTATTAGATTTTGCGATTTTTTGAAAATTCTCTCAAAATACGTTCAATGATGATTTCTTCAAACTTCACGTAATAACGACTAATACGAATGATACGAAATTGAGTGATATCATAGGTAGTTGCTAATCTTAATTTATTGGCGTTGCATTTCAGAGCCCGCTCCAACGCAAGCGCTGGTCGAAAAAGCGCGCTCCAAGTCAACTTTACGAGCCGAAGATCCTCCTTACCAGCTGGCGCAGGCGCAGACTCGATGGAGAAAAAAGAGCAGCTTTGCTCCTCGGAATGCAAGCCAGTTTGCGATGGCTCGCCCGTGAATGCCGTTTGGGGAATCCCTCCTCACTGCAAATGCGCTGAATGTTTTATATTTTAATCTTTCTATTGATACACCTTCTGTTGATTTTAGTTAATAAATGTTACTGTCTGTTCTACTGTTAAACGTTCTTGTTTTATCACACCAACAAGTAACACTGGTGACCCGGAAAAAAGTTTCAAAGAAAGTCAATTAAAGCTTTTACTCAAGATGACGGATACAGGATCTGAAGAGGCTGACAAAAATGCGAGTACTACTCTGAATAGGGTCTCTGTCAAGGTTCCGCCCTTTTGGAGAGAAAATCCATCTGTGTGGTTTCGTCAAATTGAAAGCCAGTTCATAACTTCTGGTGTAACATCAAGTATAACGAAATATCATATTGTGATCGGAAACATCGAAACAGAAGTTCTATCTCAGGTTAGTGACATAATTGATTCTCCTCCTGATGATAATGCATATAGTGTACTTAAAAACGCCTGATAGCTATTTTTTCTGATTCTGAGGAACGTAGGTTAAGAAAACTTTTGCAAGATGTAAATTTAGGAGACAAGCGTCCCTCCCTCCTCCTCCGCGAAATGCAGGAGTTATCGGGAACGAATGTTGGTCAGGGATTGCTTAAATCCTTATGGTTGCAGCGTTTACCTACACAAATAAAAGCTATTTTGGCTAGCTCAGAGGATGAATTGGATAGATTAGCTGTAATGGCTGATAAAATTGCTGACGTAACGAATTTGTCATCTTTGAATAGCACAGAGTTAAGTTCAAAACCGGAGAAGTTAGAAGTTACAAATAAAGCGCTAAATGATTTGCAAATACAGATTAACGAATTAAATAAGAGAGTTGATAAACTTTTTACTCTGTATTCTCGAAATAGATCAGTTTCTCGAAAACGTAATACTTCTACCCGTCGTTCTGACAGTGAGGGGAGGTCTTGCTGGTATCATTTTAAGTTTGATGAAAAGGCAACTAAATGCACGAAACCTTGCTCTTTTTCGTCGGAAAACTAAATAGCCAGGCATTTTCAGCGACGAATGTTGAGGCTTTAAAAAATTGTCGCTTAATAGTACGCGAAAGAAATTTGGGCATAGACCTACTAGTTGACACCGGAGCGGATTTAAGTGTTATTCCACCTACACCTGATGAGCGCTTTTATAATTCAAAGTCTCTTTTAAATTTGTTAGCTGCAAATGGTACTAAAATTAATGTATTTGGAAAAAAGATATTGAATTTAGATATCGGCCTTCGTAGAATTTTTCATTGGACATTCACAATTGCCGATGTATCTCGACCTATACTCGGTGCAGATTTCTTGCATAATTTTGGAATAATCGTCGATTTAAAGTCTAAAAAATTGATTGACAGCTTGACTAGCGTTTCTTCTCGAGGTAAAATTTCACAAGTACTGTGTCAAAGAATAACCCTCGTTCATCCGTCTGAAAGATTCGATATGTTATTAAAACAATACAGTTCTTTATTTGATGATAATTTTGAAACGTCTAATAAGTCAAATGTCTGCCATACAATAGAAACCAAAGGCCCACCGGTTGCGGCTAAAGCTAGACGTCTGTCACCAGACAAATTAGCAGCAGCTAAAGCAGAATTTTCATACTTAGTACAAAAAGGAATTTGTAGCGTTTCGAAAAGTTGTTGGAGTAGTCCACTGCACATGGTTAAGAAATCCGACGGTACGTGGCGTCCATGTGGCGATTATCGTGCTTTAAACGCAATTACAGTTCCCGATAATTATCCAATACGACATATTTATGATTTCACATATAATTTATATGGAAAGAAAGTTTTTAGCACATTAGATTTACGAAAAGCATACCATCAAGTTCCAATGAATAAAGACATACCAAAGACCGCTATTATTACGCCATTCGGCTTATTCCAATATAATTTTATGACTTTTGGATTGCGAAATGCGGCCCAAACCATACAACGTCTTCTGGATCAAGTTATGGAAGGATTAGACTTTTGCTTTGTTTACATAGATGATCTGCTAATAGCTTCTAACGACCTAAATGAACATCTACTTCACCTAACAGAAGTCTTTTCTCGCTTAAAAGAACACAAATTAAAAGTTAATTTGCCAAAGTGCACATTTGCAGCAGACCAAGTAAAATTTTTGGGACACATGATCGATAAAACAGGTATAACCCCTTTACCAGACAGAGTAAAAGTGATCGAGGAGTTTCCAAAGCCAAATACTGTCGTTGAACTTCGACGTTTTTTGGGTATTTTAAATTTCTATAGAAGATTTTTACCCCATTCAGCTGAAACACAACTCCCATTGCATGCAATGTTGGGACCTGGTAAAAAGAATGATAAATCAGTATTGAATTGGTCAGAGGAATCTGAGAGATCCTTTGAAAATTGCAAGAGAGTATTGAAAGAGATAACGTCCTTAAAACATCCAAATTTAAAAGCTCAAATCGCAATAATGTGTGATGCTTCAGACAAGGCCATAGGCGCTTGCGTTCAGCAACATAACAAAGATGGATGGGAACCTCTGGGATTTTTCTCAAGGAAATTAAGCTCTACTGAAATGAAATACAGCACTTACGATCGTGAACTTTTAGCGATTTTTGCTGCAATTAAATATTTTCGTTATCTTTTGGAAGGAACTAACTTCATAATTTTTACTGATCATAAGCCTTTAATTAAAGCATTTTCACAAAAATATGATAAACTTTCTCCACGACAAATCAATCAGCTTAATTTCATTGCAGAATTTAGCACTGATGTTCGTTATATGGCTAGTTCAAAAAATACAGTAGCCGATGCCTTATCAAGGATTTACGAAGTACAATTTCCGGAACCTTTGGACTTTCCAGCTATAGCGCGAGCCCAAGAATCCGATGAACAACTTAAAGAACTCTTGTCAAATCCTAACACCGTTTTTAAGTTACAGAAACTACCTATTCCGAATTCTGATTACTCTCTATATTGTGATACTTCTACAGATACCATTCGCCCTTATATTCCGGAAGACTTTCGAATACAAGTGTTTAATACAATGCATTGCCTTGCTCATCCTGGTATTAAAGCAACAGTGAAATTGATCACGGATCGCTTCGTATGGCCAGGCATAAAAAAGCAAATTGCGCAGTTATCGCGAACCTGTATTCCCTGTCAGAAAGCTAAAGTTTCTCGGCATGTACATTCTCCTTTCGGCGAATTTAAAGTTCCAAGTCAGCGTTTTTCACATATAAATTTGGACCGTTACCATCTTCGCACGGTATGTCATACTGCTTAACGTGTATAGATAGGTTACAAGGTGGCCAGAGGCTTTTCCACTTCCGGATATAAGAGCTGAAACAGTCATAAATGCATTTTACAGCGGTTGGATTGCGCGGTTTGGAATACCCGAGCGCATAACAACTGACAGAGGTACACAGTTTAGGGGTGAGGTACTACGATCACTAGCAAAGAATTTTGGAATAAATCTGTCACATACCACGGCATATCACCCACAGTCAAACGGGATTATTGAGCGCTGGCATAGAGTGCTAAAACAGTCCATAATGTGCCATACCTCCATTCATTGGACTGAAGCTTTACCCATGGTTCTTTTGGGATTACGCACGGTTTACAGAGAAGAAATAGAATCTTCACCAAGTGAACTAGTATATGGAGAAAATCTTAGACTACCAGGACAGTTTTTTACAGCTACAACAGCCGATACACCTGATAGCAAATTTTTTGCTAGGTTAAATAGGCATATGCAACTTTTAAAACCAGTTCCTACTACTAGTCATAATTCAACAAAGATTTTTATTTTTAAAGATTTGTACATGTTCACACGTTTTTCTCAGGGTAGATGCTGTCAAGCCATCTCTATGTACCCCGTATACAGGGCCTCACAAAGTACTTAAACGAGGTGATAAAACCTTCAATATAGTTGTTAACGGCAAGGAAAGGACAGTGTCAATTGATCGTTTGAAACCTGCTCATATGCCCTCTACAAATCCTCTTCCAGCCCCATCTTTTAAAGATGTTTCTCTGCCAGATCATTCAACTGAAAAAATACCATCAAATGATGAATCACTTCCCTCTACGGCCACTGAAACAGTGCCGTCAAATGTTACAACACCCGTTTATCGAACCCGGTATGGACGTAAGGTCCAATTTACAAAAAAGTACCCTGAACTCTAAAATTCTTCTAGTCTTTCTCGTTTCAGATTTTTTTCCAGGAGGGGAGGTGGTGTGGCGTTGCATTTCAGAGCCCGCTCCAACGCAAGCGCTGGTCGAAAAAGCGCGCTCCAAGTCAACTTTACGAGCCGAAGATCCTCCGTACCAGCTGGCGCAGGCGCAGACTCGATGGAGAAAAAAGAGCAGCTTTGCTCCTCGGAATGCAAGCCAGTTTGCGATGGCTCGCCCGTGAATGCCGTTTGGGGAATCCCTCCTCACTGCAAATGCGCTGAATGTTTTATATTTTAATCTTTCTATTGATACACCTTCTGTTGATTTTAGTTAATAAATGTTACTGTCTGTTCTACTGTTAAACGTTCTTGTTTTATCACACCAACAAGTAACAGCGTTGAATTTGAAAAATATTTTGATTACATTTTGAGATATTGCGAAAATCGTTTTAAAATGCTCAAAATTGTTCCAGCATCACGAAATAAAGACTGCAGGGAATGAAACGAATTTGGGTGACATGATAGGTTGTCACTCAACTTAAATTCTAGGCTTCCAATTTTTCAAAATGTTGATTAAATTTTGAGATTTTGCGAAAATTATTTCAGTATGTGTAAATATTCATTCGCGCATCCCATAATTACGACTAAAGCGCATCAAATGGTATTACTTAGTTACTCTCTAACCTGTAATATTTTAACTATACATAAAAATACGCTGTCGAAGTGGTGACGTCACAGCCAGGTTTTGGGCATCAAAACATTGTGTTCCCATGTTAATTTCCCATAGGGTTTTATAAATTGCTTCATATCTTTAATATTAGACAAAAATAAGACATTTCACTCCATTTTTCAACCACAGTGCAGTGAATTTTATCTCTTGTATGAATATCAAGTAAATTGAATGACTATAAATATAATTAATTCGTCGATAATAGTTGAAATCGCCTAAGCCTAACGATCTGAGAATGTAAATAAACATCGTACATCCGTTATGTCGGCATGTATTAGTCCTATACTAGTGTTGTATTTTTGGTGTTTTTCAACGTGATAATGAATAGTTGATCACAAATAAATGTGCATGTACAGTAAATCCGTGCCTTCATTAATTGATTCTGACCCTAGTTTACTTAATATATTTTTGAGTATATCAGCATTCTTATAATGCTTTTAGCTTTTAATTTATTAACATTATTGTTTTTTTTTTTTTCAGATTCATCTTTGTAAGTGTAATTAATTTTGTTTGTTCTATTTTTTAAATGCCTAATGAGTGCTCATACAATTCTGCTGTGCATTTGAAAGCAGCAGTATCTGTATTTGTACTTTTTTGGCTTGTAAAATAGGATCAGATGCTGAAAGTTTCCTGAAATATAGATGTTGTGGCTAAACTGAACATCTGCACAAGTTAACAAGCTACAAGAGAGGGTTATTCCTTTCTATAGGAAAGTGCCGGACAAAGATATAAATCATGATCACCCCATGCTAAGTCTGTGCATGATAACTCATCAAATCAAGTTTGTAAATATATTGTATGTTTATTCTATTTTTTTAAATACCTAATGAGTGCTCGTATAATTCTGCTGTGCATTTGAAAGCAGCAGTATCTGTATTTATACTTTTTACAAAATTTATTTGTACTTTAAAACTAATGAATTTATTTCCTTGTTTTTCAATTAACAGTTCAATTTCTTGCATTAATTGTTTATTTTATCTAATACAAAAAATCTGATAAGTTACAGTTTACTCTTTCAGTAATGAATATGCACTTCTGTAATTTTTTAAAAAGTGTTAAAGAATAGTATAAAATCAGTAATTGTTCTGCATATTTATAAGGAAAACTGTGATTGTATTGTTTTCATAAATTAATCTTGCTCCTTAGTCTTTCATTGTGTATCTGATTCTTGTTTGTCTAATCTATTCCCCTCAGAAGCTTGTCCCACAGATTTTTCATTACGGAAAAAAATGGGTGAGAATTTCTCACTAGAGATGTGGTTTGGGTAAATGCCAAGTAGGTAAGGTATTTACTTCTACCTCGAGTGAACACCCAAAATCAGGGTTAAATACCCTAATTTTGGGTGTTTACTTTCCAATTTTCAGTGGTAAGTTTTATATTCTGTTTTAAACTTTAGGGATGTAACGGATACTGATTTTGTCGGATATCCGAAGCTCCTTTGGTTGCCCGATCGAATATCCGGCACTAAACATGTATTTAGTTATCAAGTGTTTTTAGCACCAGAGTGCTATTAATTTCAACCTTGCTTTTTGTGTAGACACGATTTTGGTACAATTTTCGCATCCAGTCATTTTTGAAATGTGTTTGCCAGATAATGTGAAGGGGGGGGGGGCAGGCACTAATAAAATGTTGAGTTGCACAAGGTTTGCCATTTTTGATAAATGATTGCTAAACTGGGTGCCAAAATGCGACAATTTATTATAAATATATTTTGAGTATAGTTACAAAATGCCTGGCGAATATTGTAAAATAGTTTTAGTAAGCGATTTAAATATAGATGTTAATTCCAAAGAAGTTTTTTATAGAACAGTGAAGACAAATACGGTACACATCATAGATTATGATACACTAATGATATTTATAAAGGTGAAGTATAATTTGACTATGCCTGGCGAAAATTGTTAAACAGTTTTGGTAGGCGATTTTAATATAGATTTCTATTCCAAAGAAGTGTTTTATGGAACAAACAGCTGGATTCTCCGCTCGTCGTTAATTTTTCGCAGTCGTTAACTTTGCCCCGCCTTGAGGTGGAGTTTTAAGGAGGAGCGTCAAGGGGTTCATGCGATTGGCTAAAAGACCTCCCATTTTCCTCCGGAGTTGTTAGTGCAGTCGGTAACCAAACAACTGGTTCTGCCCAGTTGACAGCTAACAACCGACGATTTCGTGAACCACCGGGGCAGAATTCCACCCAGAGAAGGAAAACACGATACACTCATGGATTATGATGCTCACTCCAAAAAGTATTTAAAATGTCTACGAGATATAATTGGAATATGCGTATAGTTCGAATATGCCAGGTAAAGATTTTAAAACAGTAGGATCAGTAGGGGATTTTAAGATAGATTTGGATTCCAAAGATGTGCTTTATGGTTCAAGAAAGATTTGATTCCTATTTTAACGGCCCTACTTTCGCCAACCTAAAAATTCCTCGCACTTTGGCGAGCTTTGAAATCATGGGTCTCTAGGAGTCAGGCGCGTAGCCAGGAAAATTTTTCGGGGGGGGGGGGATATGCGCCTGGAAAATATTTCGGGGGGGGGGGGATATGAAGTTATATGTGTATAAATAGACGGAATTTCATCACTAATCCAAACATTTCGGGGGGGGGGGGATATATCCCGATATCCCCCCCCCTCCTGGCTACGCCCCTGCTAGGAGTTATGCACAAGTTTCAACGCTCCCTAAACAACAACATGAAAACTAAAGTGAACAAATTAGTGATAAACACACTAGTTAAGGAATTTGAAGACACTTAATTATTAAAACTACATTTAATTGGCAACCCAAAATAATTAAAAATGTAACGGAATGCTATACTTACAGGTTGTTCCAAATCGCCATTTTATTTCTAAATTACGATTGCCACATAAATACACAAAATCTTCATGGTTATTGTATATGTTTAATGATCGCCACCTTGGCGAGAGTTGAGGCGTTAAGGTAGGAATCAACCCAAGAAGATAAACACAGCACACTCATGGATTATGATGCACATTTGAAACAATATTTAAAACGGTGAAGTATAGATGTAATATACTTGGCGAAGATTGTAAAATAGTTTTAACAGGCGATTTTAAGATAGATTTCGATTCCAAAGATGGGTTTTATAAAAAAGGAAGAAAAATACTGCTCACTCATGAGTAATGATACACTTTCCAACCTAATGGAATAAGGACGAAAAATAGGGACGACACATAAATTATGATTGCCCTTTAATATATAGCACTTGGGTGCGTATTTAAAATCTGAAAGGCTTCAGATTTTCCTTTTTTTTAAAAATAAATGACACCAGAACAATAATTGCAAGCATGTTTCACACATCATTAATAACTTACAAAAATTAAATATCTGGTTTTACGTTATCAGCCGGTGTGTGTGTTTGTTAGAAATGCAGTGTCAATATAAACGTAAATAAAAGAAAGCATGTTGGTTCTACGTTATCGACCGGTGTCTGTGTTTGTTAGAAATGCAGTGTCAATTTAAAAGTAAATAAAAGAAAGCATGCTGGTGTTACGTTATAAGTCGGTGGGTGTTAGGGACATTTCTGAGCGATTAATTTAAAAAAAAAAAAAGGTAAGTGCTTTTTTAAATGAATCTTTGCAATTTTTGAGGTTTTTAATGTTAATTTTAAATTGATATTTGATGTTTTTATGTTGTCGTAAGTGCTATTTGCATACTAACAAGCTATACACACTTAAAAAGTGCAATATATATATTTAATAGTATACATAGATGTATATGTTTGTACATCTGCTCATTCACATCAAAAGCAATTTCTTATTTCAACTACTGGGAACAATTAAAATAATTTAATCAAACTAATATAACTGTTTTGTTTTAAATAAACACAACAAAATTAAAACAATATAGAATATTTTTTTTTTTTTAATGCGAAATACTTACATTCTAGACGATTATTCATTTAAGTAAGTGGAGAGTGCAGTTTAGTGTCCAACAGATCTATCAAAAAAGACTGAATTATTAAAATTAATTCATGCCTTTTCCAATGGGTCTGTTAGATAATTGCTCTTCAAATTATGCAGCAGAAATTCATGTAAGCACTGATTCATTCCTATAATTAAGAAATAAATATATAAATAGGGGAACAATTTATTTAGTTCATCACATATCCAACAATTTCTTCACTTATAATAAGCAATAGTCATATTCAATACAAATTAAACAGGGTTGTAAGTAGTAATCATGCAAAGTGATACATTGTAAAACATTTCAAAAATACTCTATCAATTCATAAAAATATTATAAAACAAAACTCATACACATTTAGTTATTATTTGTGATCAACTAATTATTCATTATCACATTGAAAAACACCAAAAATACAACACTAGTTTAGAACTAATACATGCCGACATTACGGATGTACAATGTTTATTTACATTCTCAGATCATTAGGCTTAGACGATTTCAACTATTATCGACGAATTAATCATATTTATAGTCATTCAATTTACTTGATATTCATACAAGAGATAAAACTTACTGCACTGTAGTTGAAAAATGGAGTGAAATGTCTTATTTTTGTGTAATATTGAAGATATGAAGCAATTTATAAAACCCTATGGGAAATTAACATGGGAACACAATGTTTTGATGCCCAAAACCCGGCTGTGACGTCACACTTCGACAGCGTATTATGACTTCGCTTTCTTTACTTTGGCAACATACTACATTCATTCTGTGTACTCCTACAATGCTGACGAAAGTTCTTGCTTTTTGGAAATTTGCATTCACTAACCCGTCGTGGACGGGTACTTCAGCTAGTTATTAAATAAGTTTCTTTCTCACAATTTACCTATATTTATTTATTTATTTATTTATTTTAAAAAGAAAAGAAAAAGAAAGAAGGTCTGATTTTTTCAAAATTTGATGCAATGAAGCTTTTTTGCAGAAGGAATTATCTTCTTTCTTGATCCATAATATTTTAAAATACTTTGATTAAATTTAAAAAGAAACGTAAGTTTAAGACACTGGACAAAATGAAAGATCTTTCACTTTCATAAAGTGATTTAATTGTAAATATGAACTGAAAAAAAAACCATTTATGAAATTTTTTTTTTTCAAAAGTTGCAGTTTTTAGTGCGTATACATGCGTCAGTCGTCACTACAGGGAGTAAAGTGACATTGTCCTTGCGAATTTTACGACTTTTTAATGATCGCTCGAGATCCCCTGACAAAAGATTAATGTGCTAAAACAAAAACCCAGCCTTCAACATAATGGGGAGAGGACGTTTCTGCTTGCGTCTATTTCGATGCATTGCTTACCCTGTTTAGCGGCAAAAAAAGCAGAACTTGTTTTTCTACATAGGCGGATCTGGAGGGGGTGGGGCAGACTCAGTTGCACTTGCACCCCTGAGACGAACAAAGTTCACACTATAGGGGATAGAATTGTTCTCTAAAATCAAAATTCAAATGATTTTATAAGAAAATGCAATAAAAATTAATAATTCATTTCTGTGCAATTATTGATGATTAATCAAAATTACATTGTTTCCTACTATGTGCAATCGAAAAAAAGCACGTAATCGATAAAAACACTTTAAAATAGAATACCTAATACATCAAATAAAATATTAATTAATTAAAATGAGCGTTACATAAAATACCTTAATCGAAAATTCCTTTAATGTGGTTAAATTAGTGTATGCCATAATATAATAATGTTATCATATACCGTACATTTTCAACTTCCCGGTAAGTTTAAACCCCCCCCCCCCTCCCTTTACTTATGAAAAGTGTGTATGGTTTTTAAAATAATCGAAAAAAGAAGCGTGGAGAAAATATATAGTTTATTTTGAATATGTATAGCTGTTAATACCGATTGTAGATGACTTGCGGTTAACATATGTCCTTGCAGGGCGAAAGTGATTATCTCACACAAAGCTAGAGCCAGACACACATTTTCTCGTACTAAACCTGTTTTCCGACACAGCAATCACGAGTACCGAACAGAACCGATTCATTTCAAACACACCTGATTCACTAAGACTGTTCTGATTCCGAATCACAGATATTTCCCCTTCCGATATTCCCATCCGGAGGTTGCCAAGTGAAACAGGGGAGAAAGGCTGTCGCCAGATACAAAAGCGCGCCAGTAGTAGGAAGTCGCCAAGCGGTAGCTAATCGGAAAGCCAGCCTTCTTTTAAAATATAATATTTTAAACAGTGAATAAAATTACAACAGCATAAATAACTTTTATAATCAAAAAATCATTTCTTTCTCTCCACATCTTTAATTAAAAATTTGGTAAATCGCACTGTCCGAATAGGGAAATGTAAACACAAAGAGTGCATATAAGAACTTCCTGTTGGCGTGAAACCTTAAATACACCCCGCGATTCATTTTCTATTTTGGCAGACCAGGCAAATAAGACGGTTCCGAATGAGCCAATCACGAAGCGTACGGCCGGCTTATTTACATCTTTTGAAATCACGCCCATATCTGTGCAGTAAACCAAATTACGACTTCTGCACAGGCCGGCAGCAGAGCCCGATGTACTCCGTTTCCGGCCGGCCGGCAGCGTAGACACGGCCGACCCAGTACGAGTACGGCGAGTCTCTGATTTGATTTGAGTAGTCCGCTAATTTAAATATAAATTTTTGCACAAATGCATGCAGATTAAACACAGCAGAAATTTGCTTTTGAAGGATTGTGTGCTCTGTGACTTTTTATTCAGAGTTACGGGTATTTGTTTTCGTTAGAGTTGGGATGCTACCGTTTCATTGTATGTTTAAAGTTTTGTTTCCTTTCGTCTTTATATACTGTTGATCATACTCTATTTTTGTAAAACCTTTACGGCTCATATATTTCTAATACTTCTGATTAATACAGGTTATACAGTATTTTTTTTTTTTATCCGTACGATTTTTTTAACGTGTTTTTAATTTAAATTCTCTACGTTTACTGTATTAGTGCTTAAAATATACTATTATAAGCTGTCGTATCTAATTAGTACATGTTAAAATGCATGCTTTACAAAATGTGCTACATGTATTAAAGATTTTAAAATATTATAATTTACTTTGTTTATAATTATCACAGTGCACAAAACCACCTAGGTGTTTATTTCTATCTATATAGTAATACTCAAATATTTTGATGATGCCATAGAATTTCTTTTAAAGGCATAGGTTAATTTATTATATATAATAAATTATGCTGACTCACTAGCTGAAATTGGTTTTACTAGCTGAATGGCAGGCATGTGGAGCAGATATAAATGTAATTCTGCTTCACACTTGCTATTTTGCTGGAAATATAAGCTACCATTCTTTTATGAAATAAAAAATGAATGATGGTGCTCTTGCTGTGAGGTCACATTGAAAAGAAGACTGATTTAACCCAACCAGCTGATTCTAGGCACAGCATTTATCTCTTGGGAGTACAGAATTTTTTTTCTAGATCTGCCATTGATCGTACGCCTGTGAAACTTGAGGTAAGTGCTTTTGTTTAGTTAAATGGTTTAATTTTATGTATAGACTGGTTGAATATTTTTGAGTAGCTATGCTGCAAATTGTTTAACCCATTGTAGTTATTTTAGGTTAAAAGTGGACCACTGATTGTCAGTCTTTTTAATTGCTGTACAGCAAATTGTGGGATTTACAAAAATGTTTTTAGACTTACATTGAAATATTCGTTAAGGATTTCTTTTCTTTTTTGGGTTGTTTTGTAGTAAGTTTAGTTATTTTGTTTCAACTAGTAAATTTAGGGATGCAACATTCTGCATACTGCATTTGGAAAATATGCCAGATATTACAAATATCCAGCAGTATATCTGTCCTAAAATTTTGTACTGCGAAAAAACGTAGTATACATAATAAGTTCTAAAACAACAAATGTAATTTTTTAAATCAAAATACAGTAGAACCTCGATTCATCATTTTTCATGGGGTGCGTAGAAAAAAACGATGAATGAGGAAAAACGACAAATACGGGTTCAAGTCAAAATAAGTAGAAAGCAATCTTTATGCATACACGTATAACAACAAATGTAATTTTTTAAATCAAAATACAGTAGAACCTCGATCAGTAGAACCTCAAATACTAATTTCTTACAAAATTGTAAAACAAATAAATCGAAGATGAACATTAAATGATACATTTTAAAATTTCAGTTATTTTATATGGGGTTATTCATCATTTTTAAAAATTAAACGGTAAATTTTCAAGATTTACAATACTGCACCTTTCATGTGATTTTATGTTTGTATAAAAACATTCATACAGTTTCAAATACCATTATTGCTTCAGACAAACTTCGTACTAGTGTACTCTCAGCCTTATCGGCCTGAATATTATCCTCTGCTTTTCCATTACATTCATTTTTTGCATTATCACACGTTTCTCCCATGTTTAGGATACCACATGCCTCACCGTCTTGATTAATGGAATTATAATCATTAAGTTTCATGCTATTTACATCTTCTTCAACATGCAACCACTGTTCATCTGATCATCAATGAACCAAGAAATCATACCAAGAAACAATTACAGTTTGCATGCCATATGGATCCACTTCTTAACATTCAATTTCATTTTGGTCAGGAGAAATATTTTACAACGATGAATGCGGGAAAGTCACCTTTGGTCGAACGATACATGCGGGCTTCTTTAACGCTATTCAAATACAATCTGTGCAGGGACCATAGAAATAAAACGATCAATCTGGGAAAACGATGAATATGGGAACGATAGATCGGGGTTCTACTGTATTTCACTTTTAACGATTTTTCAAATTACATTTTTATCACATGAAGAAAACAGGAAAAAAAATTAAGCACTTTTAGCTTTTTTCAAAATAGTAAATTTTGATGCAGTGGAGCATTTTTGCAACTGAAGAAGGGTGAATCTTTTGTACCACCTGAAACAATCATCTTGATACATAGCCATTTTTATGTGTGCTATTTTACAATTCTTTTAATTATTTTAAATTTCAACATTAGTCTTGGGCTGAGTGTTCTTGTTAAAAATAGTAATTGTTCTTCATTCTTTGGTAAATTTTTGTTGCTTTTTTTATTTTCAAAAATTAACCATGTTTCTAGCCTCTCGTTGTATGCAGGGCATAGCCTGAGGGGGCTGCAACTCTCACCGAAATGGGACCCCTTTACTTAGCTTCGAGTTTGATACTTAATTTACAATTCAACTTGAGCTTACAATTTGATGACCGACCCTCCCCCCCCCCCCTTTCTGAAATAAAATCATGGCTATGCTACTGACGGCTTGCAGTTATTTAAATTGTGAAAATCTATTTAAATGGAGGTTCACAAAATAAATTTGCAGACAAGGACGTACCCAGGGGGGTGGTCCAGGGGGTCCGGACCCCTCTGAAATTTCAGATTTTGTAAACAAAATAATAATGATGAAGTTTTGTTGTATAAAATTCTGCCTTTTTCACCGTCTGGACCCCCTCCGAAATTTTTTTCTGGGTACCTCCCGGTTTGCAGATACGACATACCTTACAAATTAAAACACATTTGCATTTCCAGCAGTTAAAGGAAAACAATGCATGCAACTGAAAGAAAACAAGTAATTTTTGGTCTTACATTTCGTCACCAAGATAAGATTTAGCAAAAGTGTTGTCTTGATTCTTTATTTCTTTTTTTTTTTCAAAGGATAATATTGAAAAATGTAATTGCTTTAGCTCCGAAACACTTATTTTACTCTCATCTGTTTCCCCCCAAATGTTGTTCTGAGGAACAAAACATCATAAGCCTATCATCTTCTGCTTACCAGTTTTACATTTAGAGATTGAAACCGAATCGAAATAGAAAAAAATCCATTTATTAAGCGATAAATAATCATAAACATTCTACAAGTCTAGCATCAATTATATTACGGTCTCATGAGCCTGAATCATAAAGAATTAAACATTACTAAGCATTGAAGCTAAATTCGTTGAGTAAAGTTAGAAACAGTTTTAAATTTATATTTCAGGAAAAGATTACATAACTAACTTTACAGGCTGACACCGCAGTCAAAAAGATTCTATTTCAATTATATTTTACTTAAAAGAAAGCCTGCAATTCACAGTATAAAAATAAAATAATTTAGAAACAGCATTCACTTTATGCCGGCTGGTCAAACATCACCTTGTGCTCTCAGCAAACAACTAAGATCAAGAACTTTTATGTAGCGGTAGAAACTGTTGGTGGACATAGCGTCCAAAGAGATATCGCTATGTTAAAGACCTAAGAAATTTGAATACGGCGAATCAGAAAAAATTTGCATATAACTATTGTTTGTAGAAAGAATGATTTGCATGCTAAATTAGCACTTAAAAGAAAATTAAACTTGGCAAGAAGCATAAGGACTTCTCAGTTTTGCCGATAAAGATTGTTTTGATTTGAAAATTAATGCTCATGTGACTGTTTACATAAAATAGATTGCTGCTTTGACAGCACAGCACACAGGCCTGTTTGCGACAACAGGAGAACAGATTATAAAGAATAAATTCAAAGCTATAAGTTAAGTTTCAAAAGGATAAATCCATACAGCATATACTTTTGATTTCACTCAGCAAAATTTAAGGGTGTTTGAAGAAATGAAATCTCCCTCACAGACTTTATGCACAAAGAAAATAAACTTATTGTGCCAGGGACTCAAAAAAATTCAGGATGGTTCTTCATAAGCTGTACTACATACTTTAATAAATGAAGTAACAGTTTCCTTTTCCCACTTTCTGAATCTTTCAAACTTCCTGAAAAAGTATTTCAACATGGAGTTACATAGCAAAAATTTTCAGAGTGACACATCCTGCTAAATATTTGATTTTAAGGAATTTTTTTTAAGTTTCGTACCTAATACAGAGTTATAATTTATTACTGTATACAGCACAGCTTGTAAAGAGGTATTCAAAAATTTTGCCCTCACCATGGCACAATGCTTATGTCACTGAAAATGGTAGACAGCCGAAGTGTGAAGATCCCCAGTTCAGGTCCCATTACGCTGCTGTCAATCTAGCGGTCTGGAGTTTTGGCAGGTTTTCTCCAGATGCAATGTGAATACACGTTAGAACCTACAAAGGCACGCCTCATCCTTGGCAGATCGCCCTAGTATCGCATTGCCATAATCACACAAACATCTAAAAATACTGGAGGGCTTGACATAATTAGTTAATTTGTACTTATGTACTGAAATCACATGATTTTCTTGAAATACACCATTAAGAAAAATAGTCATTTATGAAGTTAGCCTTCTTTTTTAATTCTTTGCCATTTTAATGCTTCATCGACTATTTACTATAACTTTTAAAAATGTCTTTTGTTGTTTTGTTCAGAATTTTTAACTTAAAAACAATAAACATTTACTACTTTCTAGCTGAGGGTCTTGTCCTTCCAGCAATGCTGAAAATTATGGAGCCTTGCCAGGAAAGTACATACCATAAAACTTAAGAGGTTCACTCTCTCCAATGCGTAACAATTTTTTTTCTTTTTCCTGGAGTGGGAGATATCAAAATTGCTTCTTAAAACGAGCAACCATCCAATGAGATTTAAGGCAATACAGTTGTTACTGTGACATTATCACTTTATAATTGCAAGATTCACCATTCATTGTGACATTGTGACTTGATAGCAACATCATTAGATGACTGGTCACAAATGAAGCCTCGCTGTACATAATAACAGATCATTTATTTAGAAGTGACAGTGTGTGCTTTTAGGGTAGTTATATATATTTTTTATAAAGACAACAACATTACACAAGCCAATTCGGTTTTAGTATTTCTCTACAGGTGCATTCAGACTAGCATTTTTACCATTCTTCTTGTAGCTAATGTCGCAAAAATTGTAAGCACAAAAAATCAGACTGTTCACACTCTGGACTTGAAAGTTTTGTAAAGACGTATTCGCAACGGTTGGTGAAACGAATAAGGGTTGAGTACGGTGCATGTGGGAAGAATGATTAATGATCCTTTCCCCACCTTGAAAACTTAACAAAAGAAGAGGGGTAATCTTAGAGACATTAGGCACGGATTAGGAAAGAACTTAAATCCCAGAAAACTGGTTTTATTGTCGCTAACTGACGTCATAACTAAGAATGATAGCTACAATAAGAACGTAGTCTAAACCAGGGTTCGTTGATTAAAATCAAGATTTAAATCAAGGGATTTTTAAAAAAAAAATCAGTGATTACAATCATTTTTTCAAAAATGGATTTTGTATTGATAGAATGTATTCTAAATAAAAATCTTCAACATTCAAATGAAATTAATTTCTTATAATACCATTAGATCAGGGACGTACCCAAAAAATTTTTTCGGGGGGGAGGGGGGTCCCAAACGGTGAAAAAGGCAGAATTTTTCACAAAAAGACGTCAACATTCTTATTTTGTTAACAAAAACTGAAATTTTGGCGGGGAGGGGGGGGGTCCCAGACCCCCTGGGTACGTCCTTTCATTAGATGGCACTGCAGTGGTTTAGAGAATCCTTCAAGGTAAGGGAGGGGGGAGTGACTTTTGAGTGTGACAGTGTGAGAACAAAAGAAATTTGATCAGGAAAATTGGCAACACTAGAATTATTTCAGATTTTAGAACACGCTTGTTTAGGATTCCGTGTTCAGAGAGCTATTGCTAAATTACAAGGATAATGTCAGGAAGGAAGAAAGATAATATTTGGATGTACTTTAATGAAGGGCAGACAGTTTCTGGAAAAGGTGTTAAAGCCAAATGCAAGAACTGTGGAAAAGTTATGATGGGATTAGTAGCCAGAATGAAAGCACATGTAGATAAATGTTTTGATGATTATGAAATTATATTAATAGTGAGAAACCTCAAGAAACAATTGAGAACAATTTAACTTGTACAAAATCTGAGGCAGCCAAACCTATGAAAAGAAAATGAGTGAGATAGAAAATGATGTTGGTGTTCTTAAGAACAGCATGAATGATTATGTCATAAAGACCACTAAAACTCAAAAGCAAATATTAGATGAGGAAGTGGTAAGATATATTTATGCCACCAATTCTGCTTTTCATCAGGTTAATCATCCCCAATTTAAAAAGATGATTTCTGCTTTAAGGCCAGGGTATACTGCTCCAAATGAAGTAGAAATAGGTGGAGCATTACTTGATAATATATATGATCAAGAGAAAGAAAAATGTTCCAAGCACCTAAGTGGACAAATTGTTAACTTTAGTATAGTTGGATGGTCAAATGTTCATAATGAACCAATATTATGTGCTGTAGTTTGTTGTCTTGCATGATAAATTTGATTTGAATTGTCATGTTTGTTTCATATTAAAATTTGTTTATCTATGCACTTATTATAATAATAGCTAAAATAGCATAAAATATATTTTACATAGATTGTTTAAAATGTCATACTACTTTTATAATATGCAAAATAAATTCATATTAGGAATTTTTAAAACATCTTTAAAAAAATCCGATTTAAATCGAAAAAATCTGATTTAAATAAAAAAAAATCCGATTTTTTTTAAAAAATAAAAAAAAATCACGAACCCTGGTCTAAACGCACCTTACGAGACATTTAACGAATAAAAACTTACTGAAACTTTTTCAACTTTTTATTTACCAAATACATACAATATATTTATAAATTTGATTTAATAGATCATCATACTCACACAGAGGGATCATAGTTCTCGTCTCTCTTCAGCTCTTTCTTATACTGATGGATTTCTTTTTTCTCTTGCATCAACAATTGAGCAGATGACTCTTGATTTTACAAGCCGAAAAAGTACCTGTACAATATGCTGCTGTTTCAAATTTACAGCAAAATTGTACAAGTACTCATTAGGCATAAAAAACAAACTGCATTGATCACATTCTAGGAGGAAAAAAATGCTGCAATGCTAAAGAAGGAAAATAAGATTATAAACAAATCATCACTTAACAATTTATAAATTCATAGTGCAAAATAATAGCAATGTGCAGCACGAAAAACTCAAACTTGACTTCAGCCCTCAAGAAGCTGCACATTTCACACTGTCACATACGACATCAGGTCTCCCAAGCCGTCACAAAAATATCTTATTGCTTACACTAGCAACTCATTCATGCTTGGCGAATTGCCCCTCTTATCCAGGGCTGGCCCAAGGGGGGTGCGAATGTAGGCGATCGCCTAAGGCCCCGCTCCTGGGCCACTTTATTGCTATCTCATAAGACATGATAGAGAAGAGGCCCCGCTCTTGCGCTTCGCCTGGGGCCCCGCACGCCCCTCAGGCCGTCTCTGTCTTATCGAATCATCCCCAGCAGTAAATGACAATGACTTCACATGATACTGTATAAATAAAAAAGAAAATAAATTTTACATAACACATAAAGAACCTGTTAACTTGTGAAAGGGGAAGAAATCTTATTGTAAATTGTTTTTAATGACTGCCCCAATAGAACCACAAAACAAAAGCATGGGGAATAATTCTGTAAGCGGGGGCAGGTTTAGTTGGCTTCATTTTTTGTTGCCAACGTCTAACTCATTAAGGTTGCCGTTAAAACAGTTCTCCATATATTCTAAGCACAATCCTTGCAGATTGGCTTATTTAGCAATGCGTAAAAGCTTTGGCGACATCTGGCTTGGCAACATGCCCCCGCTTACGGTATTATTCTCAAAGCATGAAAGACAGCGTGACACTTTGGACATGCTTTTACACTTTATTGAAATTACTAAGAGAAAAAGAATTACAGTTTTTAAAATAATAGCCAATTTTACAAAGATAAAAACTTCTAAGTCTTAAAAAAATACAAAATTTTAATTTTCTGTTCATTGAAAAAAAATTTTTTATTAGATTAAGTGATAACTGAACATGTTAATTAACTCTTAAAATAATGTAAACAGAGCAATTAAAACAATTGTTATGAAACAGCAGCAATATGTAGATAAATTTAAGTAGTAAGTAAAAATTGATTCCTTTGGCTTTAGTAATTTATAAAAAATTCTCCGCAGAATTGACCTGTTCCCATGGGCGGCGGCAGAATATTTCCCAGGGGGGGGCAAAGACTACTTCAATGTATGGTTACTATGTTGAAAAGCGCAAAAAAGCAAGGGAAAACACTGCATACAAAAATCCAGGGGGGGGTGGCATTGCCCCCCCCTTGCCCCATGCCTGTTCCGATTCTAATAGTAGTATTCGCGAAGCATCCTATCAGCTGGTTACAGGCCGATCAACTGAAACTTTAGAATTTCAAGCTTTATGTGCGAGAAGAACGTAAATGATTTAAAAAGCATGGATGAATCTGATTTTTAATGTATTACAACCAAAGTAAATAAATGGTAGAAACATGAAAAGGAGGAATTGCTTACAACATATTCAGTGGCAGATTGAGAAAAAAAATTCTGGAATGGGCACAAGGTATTTTTTGTCACATTTTCTTATAGAATCACTTGAATTTGCAAAACAAGTGAATTTTCTATAGCGTAAGCTTCATTTGTCTGGGGGGGAGGAGGGGCATGTGCCCTGGGGCTCCCCCTTCTGGATCTGTCAATGAACATATTGCAAAAGCGATCGTGAAATAATAGCGTCTTGGTAACAACATGCAGTTGGGAAGCAGTAGTTCGAGGGTTCTGTCCTAGCTGTGGCTTAAGTTTCCTTCTTACTAAAAAAAAAAAAAAAAAAACAGTTTTTGCTTAAATAATTTCGACAATATCCCTTCTAAAGTTCCATTAAATACTGAAGAAATAGTAAACACTCAAAATCTTATTCCTGGGGTTATGAATCTACATTTTAATTATTTTTCATTTTCAAGATATTAGTTATTCTGTTTTGGAAAAACGAATAATTGCTAATTCTAAACTCCTGTTGTCTAAGCAAACTTACTATTTGAAAATTGTCAACTTTGCATAGGCGTAGAGTTATATGGGCCCGTGGGGCTCGAGCCCCCCCAATAAATTGTGAATAGGGGCTGAGCCCACCCAATAATTTACCACTAAATACAGAAAACTAATTTATACTAACATAAAAAAAAGTATTTCACGCCATTTACAAACGTTTAAAAAACGTTTTCTTTGCTTCTATTTTTAACTTATAACATGGTAGAAAGATACTAACATGGATACTTACCTTACATAGGTGTAGAATTCTATGGACCCATAGAGCTCGAGCGCCTCCAATAATTTACACTTACACATAGTAAGTCATAGCTGCCAACTACTACGGAGTATAATTAACCACTTTTTGTAAACAGTATATTTTAAAATTATTTTTTTCAAAATAGTAACCAGCTCGAGCGTGCAGTAGAAAAATTTTGCTATATTTTAAGCCAAAAAATCATGTAGAAAAAGTGATTAATTCTATTCCGTACTAGTTGGCAGTTAAGAGTAAGTTATATGTACATAAATCAGTGGCGGAGCCAGAAATTTTTTAAGGGGAAGGGGGGGGTACGACTTCTGCGACTCACATATATGTATACGGTATGGGTGTATGATAAGGGAGTGAGGCATATACATTTTGTATAGCACAAAATTCCTCATGGGGGGTATAACCCCCCCCTTGGCTACTCCACTGACGTGAATATATGTGGTTGTGGGGCCCGGCCCCCCCAATAATTTTGAAAACTTTACGCTTATGCAACTTTGTGTAACACATTTTGAGTTACTTATTTCATATAGTTTTTATTTTGGCATAAAATGGGTGTAATTCTAACTCATGTTTGTAAATTTCACGCGATTCTAGATACTTGGAAATGCTTTGTTGCAAAGGAATGAATGATTTTATGCCAAATCTGGCAACCATTCTGTTTATTTTTTCAGTTTTTTATTAATATCTTCTAAAATACAGTGGAACCCCGATCTATCGTTCCCGCATTCATCGTTTTCCCGTATTGATCGTTTTATTTCTATGGTCCCTGCACAAACTGTATTCAAATAACGTTAACAAAACCCGCATGTATCGTTTGTCAAAAATTTGCTTTCCCGCATTCATCGTTGTAAAATGTTTCTTCTGACCGAAATGAAATTGAAGATCAAGCGGATCAAAATGGCTTACAAATTTAATTACTTCCTGGTATGATATCTTGGGTTGATGATGGTATAGGTGAAGAGTTCTTACATCCAGGAGGGATGTATATGGTGAGAAATGCAGTGATTATATTGATTTAGAAGTAGCAACGTGCGGTATCCTAAGAATGGAAGAAATGTGATGCAAATAATGAAAATAATGGAAGAAGCTGAGAATAATATTCATGCCGATGAGACTGAGCCAACACTAGTGCCTAGTTTATCCTGCGCAATAACGGTTTTTAAAATTGTATGACTTTTATATACGAACATGAATATACTTAAAAAGACAAAAAAATACTGTAAATCTTAAGAATTTTGTTTAATTAAAAGATTAATGAAAAACCCAGTGAAAAATTACTGATTTTTTAAAAATAAGTATCACTTAATTTCTAAACAACTTCAATTCGTTTATTTACAGTTTGGTAACAAATTTAGTATTTTTGTTATACTGCATACATTGTGTGTATCCATTAATACTGTTTTCTTTATATTTTGACTTTAACCCGCATTCATTGTTTTTTACTACGCACCCCTTGAAAAACGATAGATCGAGGTTCTACTGTAATTCGATTTTCGAAATTTAAGTCAGCTTAGCAGGTTCCTTGGAATTTTTCGAATCTGTGGGCACCTTTGTCGAAACTCATATCACCACGGTTTAGGAGAAGATAGGCGAACAAGCTTCTGACAGCGGCCCTTACTTTTTTTTAGAATAAAGAGATAACGTGATGACAATGCAGGTGTAAGAGACAAAACAAGATTCAATTGTCAGAGGCATCGAGAAAAATCATTGACTTTCTCACTATAAAGAGAGGCATTAAAAAAAAAAACAGTTCTGATACATCATATTCGTGTATGTTCCCAGTTGCAAAATATTTTTCAGGTGGCAGCAATGAAGGAGAAGAAAGTCAGATGAAATTCCGTTTTTATAAATTAGATAAATCTTGTTTAAGCAGCAAGCATAATTTTTTTTTTTTTTTTTAACTTTTAATAAAGCAGGGCAGGAGTAAAGCACAGGAGCAGATTTAATTTTCAGAGGCAGCGATGAAAATTATTGACATTAATGATGTAAAAAGAGGCATTTATGAGAAAAAACAGTTCATACACAGGAATATTCGTGTATGTTTCCACAAATGAAAATTATTTTCTATTTGACACCAGAAGAAGAATCCCTTGAAACAGGGTAAAAAAGAAGCATCACATACAGCAATACAGAAGAAATTCACAAGGAATCCATTTTTAATGTTTTTTTAAAAATTAGATAATTATTATTTTAACAGCAGCACTGATTTTTTACTTTTCATGAAGTAATGGCAAGGCAGAAGAGAGATGACTGTAGCAGTATTCAATTTTAATTTGCATGAAGAAAATTAATGCAAGACAGATAATTCAGTTGGAAAACAGTGTGGTATATTTAAGTTCGATTTGCAGGAGGAAATCGTTCAGAAAGTTAAAACTTCATTAATAGAATGTGTCCTTTGATGTAAATGCTGCAATTATTATTATTATTATCACATTACATTCTTAATTTTATTTGCTTTTAGTATAAGTGTAAAAATTCTCATATGTAGATTTAAATCTCAAACAAAATGAAAAAGCCTCATATCTTACATGCCTGTTTATACAGAATCTTCTGTGTTTTCATTAACATTTGAGATAAGAGATATTTTGAATATCTTCATGATTGCTTAATAATAATGTTAAAGCAATATTTTGAGATTCCTGGGCAGATGGCTTAGTCAAGGTCCTTTTAACCAATTTCTTTTTAGGTTTAAAACCCTGCTGCAGTTTTATTTTTTTATTGGGTGGTGCAGACTCATCACTGGTAGGAATAAATGAATTGGGTAAGTTATGAGTTGACTTTCGGAACGCTTGCAAGGTTGGCTCAATTGATTTTATATTATCTCTAAATATAGCTAATTCATCAAACGATGTTATTTTGTCAATTATATTTTTACATTCTTGAAGCATGAGGGCTTTGTTTTCTTCAAGAGATCCGGCTGGCTATGTTTTTCTTTGCCCAGGTTCTGAATTAAAGATTGAGTTTCATTGCTCTCCTCAATGCAGAAATTAGGAAAAGAATCATCATCTGCCTCATAACTCTTTAATTTTTGCTTCCTTCAAAAGTGATGTACAAAGCAAGTGAATATGCTTGAGCATATTCCATCCCTGAAAAGGGCCGTTTTTCATTATTTTCGAAACACATGTCGAAATTCTATGAAAATAAATTGGTATCGTTGATTAAGTAAACAATTGATAATCTGGCGATTGAAAAAGCCGGTCAGCGTCAATGTAAACAAATCAGCAATATTTACAAATTAAAATCGCAATTGTCCTGTCTTTCTGCGCATGCGCGCTCATTTTGTGATACACGAGCCCATAGCGGATCAAAAGTACAAGGTATCTTTTCCAGCCAGCGCATGCGCACTGCCGATCTCGAGAACTTAGAAAAAGTTCTTCAGCAGATGGAGAAAAGGGACGGTATATTAAGTTACGTACTGTGTACCATGCTGTGTACGTAGCAGGAGAGCAGACCGCAGATCTGGCTGTGTTTTTACATGCGCATTAGGCTAGCAGCCGTTTAAAAAATAACGTTACGAAGCACATACGAATCCAAGATTGACGAGCCCATAGCGGATCAAAAGTACATGGTATCTTTTCCAGCCAGCGCATGCGCACTGCCGATCTCGAGAACTTAGAAAAAGTTCTTCAGCAGATGGAGAAAAGGGACGGTATATTAAGTTACGTACTGTGTACCATGCTGTGTACGTAGCAGGAGAGCAGACCGCAGATCTGGCTGTGTTTTTACATGCGCATTAGGCTAGCAGCCGTTTAAAAAATAACGTTACGAAGCACATACGAATCCAAGATTGTTGCATGCTTTTCAAAGCCTTGGTGTTTATTACTACGAGGTGGAAAAAATGTCTTCACACGTGGAAAAAATGTCTTCAGACAAAAATGACACTACCAGGAAAAGGAAATATTCCAAGATTTGTGCTTGCGAGAAAGAATTTAATTCGAAATATTATTATAAGCACATTAAAAAATGTGAGGCTGCGAAAAACAGTTCAGGTGAGTGTTTGATGCTATGTGATGTATATCGTTTAAAATGTTCTTATCGATTTGACATTATTTTTAACAAAATTCTTTTTTTATTTCCATTTACTTCGATCGTTTGGACTTAGAAAATTTTTAAGGAATTCTTATTTTACTTCGTTAGAGGTAACCCGTTAATGTGTAAACAATGAGTAATTAGCGAGATATTAATTAGATAATTTCATGTTAAAACAATGAGTAATTAGCGAGATATAAAACAAATCGTTCATTATGGCTATTGATTAATATTACGTAATTATCAATTCAGTCATACTTCACTCTAGTTGGGGGGAAATCCCCCCCCCTTAAAAAAGAAAAGAACTTACATGAAAAATGTAAGAATTCAAATTTTATCTCCATAAAATGGACAACTAAAATAACTTTAAAACTTAAGTGTCCCCCATAATGAATTAGACTAATGTTAAGATAATGAATCAATAGCAATATATTAATTAGACATGCGTAATTTTGGGGACTTAGAAAATTTTTAAGGAATTCTTATTTTATTTCCAGTGTGTGAAAAAAACGCGAATCGTAAAAATGCCAACATGATTACTTTAACACATGAACTATAGGCTTAGCATCGGTGGGGGGCACAGGGGGTCATGTGTACCACCCCCTACCAGTGGCGCCGACTACGTGGGTGCTCCGGGGCTCAAGCACCCACTGAAAAAATTCTGTGGGTGCTCCGCACCCACAGAAATTTTAGTGCCAAGTCATAATTTGAAGTTCCCAGAAAGGGCTAGGAAAAGACGTTTATGTGGGTGCTTTGGGCTTGTAAAAAAATTACGTTGGATGCTGAGCACAGCAATCGTCTGATAACCCCAACACAGTGATGTACACTCAAGGAGAGTTCCCCCCCCCCCCCGCCCCAATTATGCCACTACGTAATATGAATATTTGTAAAGCATACGGAACTTTTTGCATTATTTCAGTACTGAAATGCTTTATTTGCTTATTTGTGTGATATTTTAAAAGTTTGAAATAGTTGTGTGATATTTTAAAAGTTTGAAAGAAAATCTTTAATGAGGCCAAATGTATGTGGGTGCTTCGGCATGGACGTCCATATGAGTACTTTAAGACGAGGGGGGGAGGGGTTATTTCTTGCATTTGTAAGGTCATCGGCAATCGCGCTTTCAAACATTTTAGTACTGAAATAGTGAAAAAAAAGTTAGCTAATATAAAAATGTTCCCTATACCGACGGCTAGAGGGAGAGATCCGAGCCCCGACCTACTTTCTTATATGAGCACCCATGCCCTTTATAATTTAGATGCGCATGAGGAACTTCGATGAGACAATCACTGGCGTAACTATACACAGTAAAAAAATTCAGAAACGTTACATACTTTTAGCGGAAAGGTTTCCGAAAGTATAGCGTAACCTACCGATGCTCTACTCGAACTCACGATTTCGGAAACATAACCCATATTTCGGGGTAAAGTATTTACGGGGGAGAGGAAATCTTTATTTGGGACTTCGCGCGCATGCGCCAAGAGACGGATAAGAGTGAACCCGTTTTCCCTAATAGCACAGATGGTCACAAAAGAGTTGCTGTGACGTCACAGAGGGTCACAATTGTCACAGGACTGTCACATTGTAACTTCTTGCACAGCCCGATTATGACCAACAGGTGCCCCGGACATTGATGAATTTGGGGGTCCCCATCTATAAAATTTGTTTTCTTTTTCATAATATTTTGACATATAAAAGAATATTTCAGAACAACATTTGAAACTGGGGGCCCTGGGCAAAATCCCGATTTGCCCATGCGATAATAAGGGTCTGGTAACTTGTGAGTGATGTAAATTCACTGTGTAGTCACTGTGAAGTTTATTTGTGACCAGTCACCAGGTGACGTCGCCGGATGAATACTTAAATAAAACAGCACATTATCTCCTGAAAATAATTTATGTGGAAGAAAAAAGATTTAAGATTTTTAATTTATATTTATTAATTGTGGTATTTTCTCTCCATTTACAAAATACTTCAAAAAAATTTTAAGTTTCCAAAACAAGCCGTACCACAAATAACTTTTGCAGCAGTCAGTTTACTTTTAAAGCAAATTTCGGCAAGAAAACCGCAGCGTCGTGGTACCGTGCTTTCTTCCGATTGCGTAGGTCCAGCGTTCGATTCTGGCTCTGGTCGCTAGTCCTCTCCGACAGAGTTTGGTGCTGCCATCTAGATTAATATACTCGAAACGCTTCATCTAATGCATGTTACTTTTTTCTGAAAAACTCGGAAAGGTTACTCGTTAATTCGGAAACCTTTCCGAAATACACGGAGAGGTTACTTAATATTTAACCAAAATATACAGAAACGTTACCCATCTTTTCCAGAAACCTTACCTAAAATGCAGGAAAATAGGTAAATATGTTTCCGACATATGCAGAAACGTTTCTAAATACTTTACCCGCATGGTTCGGAAACGTTTCCGCAATTTTGAACTACAAGAGCTGCCCCATTTTTTGGGGTAACGTTTCCGAATTTTTTTTTTGTACCGTGTAGGGCGGTAGAACGGGCAAAAGCCACGGTCCACCGGACGGAGGGGGAGCCTTTACCAAATAGAAAGCTAGAAAAAGTGAACTGCAACATGTTGGTTGAGATTCTGTACAATGAGGAAGGACCCTATCCAATGAATTCATTACGGGCCCTAACGGTATAGTCACACCACTGATGACGACGGGTGCTTTGCAACTGCATAATTCTAAAATAAAATTTTAGTGGGGGACAGTTGTTTTTTTTATGTAGTATGTCAGATCTCAAGCACCCACAGAAAAGTTTTCGTGGGTGCTAAATACTTGCATGTATTTAAAGGAAGTGCTTAATTTGCATGGGAGGGAGCTCAGCTCCACTACTTCTTTTTTCTCGGTGAAATTTTACACTAAATTTAAATTTTTAATTACCACCGTAATTGTTTCTGTTGATATTAATTTTATTACATCGCAAACTAATACAGAGGTAACAAAAATTAACTTAATAATACCTTAAATTAGGTAATTAATTTTGTAAATTGCAACTTTTAGAAAAAATTCTTTAAAATTGGAAATTTTAAAGAAGTGTTATTCTTTATTTCGGTATTAGTGCAGCTTATAAAGAATCATCCTAAATTTTTTCGAATCCTTGGTGCGATAGTCTACTTTAATTTGTGTACTAAGACCGTTATGCAGATTTTGTTTCTTCCGCATACACCCTTATGTGCCTCGGAACTGGAGTAATTATAATAAAATTCCAATAAGTAGTAACTTAGCACATACACTAAAATTTTAAAAAGTGCATGAAAAAAAAAAAGGAACACAAACAGGTAATATTTTTGTCTACTTAAAATAATAAAAATAATTATAATAGTTTCTCATATGAGTACTAATTTAGAGGTGTATGGGGGTGGGGGTCATCTTAACTTTCAGACATTTTAGCACGAAAATAATACTTAGAAGTTCAGTATGCTGTAAAAATGTTTATTATACTAGGCGGGCTCAAATCTCAATTCACCACTGACACTTGCCTTCCTATCTGGCACCCATGGAAACAATGTCTTTCTAAACTTCAAAGCTTTTTCACAATGTGATGCGCGACTCCCTACAGCCCCACAGGCAATGCCTTTGCCCACTGTGCACCCCCCTTTCTGACCCAAACATAATAGTCCGGGAGCCAGCGACAGATTTTTGCGACCAAAATCCTCTCAGCCCATAATTTCTCAGATGATTAAGACCAGGGGCGTAGCCAGAAATTTTTCATGGAGGGGGGGGTTACAACTACTGCAACTCACATAAATGCATACATGTGTGTGATGGGGAGTAAAGAATATGCATTTTGTATGGAAAAAAATTCCTCATGGGGGGGGGGGTTATGACCCCCCTAACTCCCCCCCTTGGCTACACCCCTGATTAAGACAGTTGTGTGTTGAAGCATGGTGATCGTCAGCTGCCGCACCATGGGTGGGTTGGGTGGCGGCTGCCTTCCAGACACGTAAAAAAAAAAAAAATTCAGTCATTTCCTCCCGGTTGAAAATTTCTGAAATAATAGTTGGCATAGTACTTGTTTGAAAAAAAAATGTCAGCTGGCCAAGCAGCGGTGGATTATACGTCGGCTGCTCATACGAACATGTAGTAAAAAAAAAAAAAAAAAAAATTCAATGATTTCCTCCCGGTTGAAAATTTGACAGATGTTAGTTTACATTCTACTTTAAATAAAAAAAACAAGTCAGCTGGCTGTATGCCGGTGGAAAACCCGTCAGCTGGCACAGTGAAAGTGTGACGCGGAAAGGTAGTGTGGCCGCCGCTAGCCTATTTCAATGCACTAGCTGACGGGTTTTCCCCTGGCATAGGGGCAGCTGAATTTTTTTATTACGGCAAGAATTATGTCAACTGTTATTTGGCAAATTTTCAACCGGGAGGAAATAACGCACTTTATTTTATTGGACACAAAATACTTAAAAAAAAAAGTTAGGAAGGAGTTTTACCAAAAAATACTTAATTATTTTTTAATTCAAAGTCTTAACTATTTTTAATTATTAATTATTGCAAAATAAATTACAGAAAAAAATAAGTAAAGTATATAATAATATGTTATTATTTTTTAAAATGAAATAAAACAAAAACGACAGTACCACAAAGCTCATCTCGCAAAAGCGCAATGGCAGGGATAGAAGTCAACTCATTTGGTCAGAAAGCGGAAGCAAATCGTACTAGCTATCCAGGACCAAACTGGTTTACGATATCAGTTAACTTGTACAAATCTTGTCACGGATCTACGTGACATCTGGGATAGTTGAGAGTGAAAAGCAAAAGGAAACAAATATTATTAAAAGAGTGACTAATTTAAAACATAAGGGATAACATTCAAAGGGAAGAATGAACGGAATTATTATGTGTGTATTAAATCATAGATTGAGATTGAGCACAGAGTCATTTCCCTTTAGATTTATTAGGTCAATTCTTTGCATCAATTTTGTCCAGAGCATATTTATAACAATTTGGAATACTGTAATGAAAATTGATGATTAATTGAACCCCCCCCCCCCCCACACACACACACACACACACACAAAAAAAAAGTTAAGAGCCTACTTATCCTTAAAAAATTCTCTCACTTTCGTGCCCGGCTACAGCACTGTATTCATACTCCCTGCCTTCCAAACAAGTTCATTTTCCGTATTTTCTTATGTGGGTTTAGCTTTTAAAAATAGAAAAGCTAGCTGTAAATATAAGTGCCGCGAAGTTTTACGGTTGGTTGGTTGGGGCTGGCTGCGTCACTCGTAGAACTGTCCTTCTATATGATAAGATCTAAAAATGTTTCATAATATATTAAAGAAAATTAAAGTGTTTATATTTGTTTTTTTTTAATCAGAAAATTCAGTTTTATAATTCTATCACCTACGTTCTATCATGGAGTAAATTGAGTATGAAGCATACACGAAAGTAGTAACAAATTTTATAAAGCACTATTCAAAAAATTTTGGAAGTTAAAAAAAAATTTGGGGGGGGGGGGGAATAGTTCAGTTTTTATGACTGTCGTGAAGAGTGAAATTGCCTGCTCTGGTGGATTTATACAAGATTATTTGTTTCTAGGGATGAATTGTGAGCCTGTTTTCACTTATTTATTTTTCGAATAAATGGTGCTGTTACCTTGAATTTCTGTGAATGTAAAATGTATTTATGCTGTGAAAAACTATTATATTTACCATTTTATTGCATATATTTAAAAAAATAATGCTAATCAAACAACCATTTTCTATTGATTATTTTTAGGTTTTTCATGATTATTTAGAAGAGAGCACGATCATCCCTGAATGATATATCTTTCTATCTCATGCAAGCTGTCGTTTTAGCTTTATACATGTATATTTTATTTTGTTTTGTATATCAGGAATAATTAAAATTTACTGAAATGAACCTGCCTCTTTTATTTATTGTATGCATGTATATATATATATACCTTACGAAAACCCTTAACTGGTTAAAAGTTTGTGACTCAGCATTTTACTTAATAGCTATGAATTCCAAATCAGAGTCTAAAAAATAATGATATCAAATTTTGAGTGACGTTATAAGATTTGATTTTAAATTCCATTACAATTATTTTTGTTGTTTCCTAAATATTTACACTTTCAAGTGATGCTTTTAATTATCAGATACGGTAGTGAAGTCAGGATTTTTTTTCGGGGGTGGCTGAGTACTCAAAAACTGGAAGGCAACATAACTTATAAAAATCGATATAATGTATCCCTTTTTTAGGAGTAGGGGAGGAGGAATGGACCCCCTTTTGGCATAAAAATGTTCACATATAAAAATAAATTGAAGTAAAAAATGGAAAAAAATAAATTTATAAAATCGAGTTAAAAATTTTTGCCGTTACGAAACACAATTAGGAAAAAATATTAAGTTAGTCTTCGCTCCATAGATGAACCTCAACTTTCTCAAGGTCATCTTTGAAATTTTTCTCAGAAAATGTTTTTCTCTGTACCTTATATTAACTCATTTCAATCGTAGCTGCAGCCCCATCAGCGACCCCCTGGCTACATCCCTGTGGGTAGGTAGTTGGAGGGTTACCATATCTTTTAACTCTCATGTGCCCAAATGTTTATTTTTCACAAAAATAGTTGAAATTTGAAATGCTGGAGTCTATAACGATAAGTTAGATTTCTATTTCTGCCAAGTAAAAATGAAATGATTACATTTTTATTTCAAAACAAATAATATAAAAAAAATTAATTCCTACTTAGGTTAACAAAGAAAAAATTTATTTTAATTACATTTTAAATAATAAATTAATATAAATATGTATATACGTATGATAGTATCACAATATTAAGTGGCAAAATAGAAAGTGAATTTCCTATTTCTCAACCTAGCACATCTAAATCTATATCGACATAGCAACAAAAGCCCCTTAAATCAATTGTGTTCAATTAACATTTTTCAAAGTCTCGCACATCTCAATGAGCAGGTTTTTTGTTTACACTGAAAATCCCCAACGCTACCACAATTCAAGCTATCATGCTGAAACATCTTTGTACGAGGATTGTTCTTCGGAAAAAACATTTGGACATTATTCTATGTTACACATTTTATTTTCCTGTTAAACTCATGTACTTTCAATGCCATTTCATGTTTTTCAAATGCATGCGATTCTGCATAGTAGTAATAAATTTATTCCTTGTTTCAAAAGCATAAATCTTTTTATGCGAGCAAAACTCGACAAGCATGGCATCCTGAAAAAGTTTTTTAATTAATAATTAATGAACTAATATTGAAAAAACCATATTAACATCAAGTGTCATCCACTACAAGTTTAAAAAAATGTACGTAAACTTGAGTGGATATAAAAAAATGTATTTTATTAACGATTAAAAATTTTAAAGATATATAGAGTATGTGAACTAATAGCAGGAATTGAATAAAAAAAGGCCCCGTTTTCCTCAGTTGGCCAACATTATGTTCAAGGAAGAGGCGGACAACCTAAAACAAAATATTTTAAGTCAAACCCGGTGCGCAACTCTTTGTTTCACATGCTTTGTATGAAATGAAAGCGGTTTGCTCAAAATGCAGGTTTCCTTTTTTTTTTTTTTTTCACATGAACTTCTGTATTTGTCGGAAATTACTAAGGAAAGTTATCTTGAATTCAATTTCGGCTTAAGTCTTTTATTTCAGGTATTTTTTGCAAAGCTCACTAAAATAAATGGGGGGACAGACAGTCGCCCGGTCAAATGTTAAAGTTGTTGGGTTTTTTTTTTTTAAATGAGTGCACTTATGAGTGTACCCTACTTTTAGTTACAGATAGCACTGCTTGCCTGGAAAAAAAAAAATTAATTTATAAAATAATTCACATTCCATTATTAATAGTAAACAAAATTAAATGCTTGTAGGTTTTTGACAGTTATAACTGGTTAAGCCTCTGTTATATGGCAAAAACAAACATTTAAGAAAAAAAAAAACAGTTATGTCAAAATTTTTTTAGATATCTTCATTAGCTGTACTACACTCTTTAATATCAATTATAAAACTTGGAGAATAAATTCTGAAAAGAAATGTTATTAAATGTGTCACTTAAGGCTGTTCTACCTGAAAACGGAGGATTTCGGTTGATTTTCGACCAAGATAGGGAGTAAACTTATAATCACATAACTTTGAGAATTTTCAGAATGTTTCCTCTAAACCTAGAATAAAAACTGACATTGCGATAAAATTTGAAAAGTTATTTAATTTTTTAAAAATATTATTAAACTTGACACTTTTTTAGAGAAAACGCTATTTTCTCGAATTTTACCCAAGATTAGAAATAAATTTACGATGATATCATTATGAGAATTTTCAGAATGTTTCCTCAGAAACTAGATTGGGAACTGACATTGAGATAAATTTTGAAAAACAATTTAATTTTTTTTTTAAATAGTGAAACTTGGCACATTTTCAGAGGAAAAGGATTTTGATAGACTTTCACTACAGATAAAAAATAAACTTACATTCCTAGAACAATGAAATTTTTCAGAATATTTCTTCGGGAACTGTACTATAGACTACTGCAAATTTAAAATCTGAATAAGCAGTCTTCATAAAAAGAAAGAAGGAAAAACATTGTTTGTTAAACTGAAATTCAAAATTGACTGACTGAAAAATTTTCTTTCAAAAGTAACTTTGAATTATAAATTTATAGATGTATTTAAGAATGTTTTGGGGCCAAAAATGTATTGCATTTTGCTTTTTACAAATTTTATAATTGAAACTCGTAATTGTTTATGAAACCTAATGAACATGACTTCTGATCAAGATTTAAAATAAAATTACAGTAGAAAAGCTACTGAAAAATTTATAATGGTTCTTCTGAAACTACTTTACGATGCTTTATGAACATTAAGTTTATAGGAGCAATTTAATTTAAAAAATAAGTAAATAAATGAAGATGATATTTCAGATGGAAATTCAAAGAATTTCAGCAGTTTTATCGCGTTTCAATCGAATTTCATTTGAAAAAATCAACTCGTGCTGATCTCTAATACTTACTACAATATTTTACATCAAGAAAAGTCCATTTTATCGTTTTAATTTTAAAGTTATAATTATATTTCTAAAATTTTTCAGAGAAATTCTAAAAAATACAGATAACAATTGTGTCCATTACATGAATAAAGATGGCGTGACATGTATGCTTGGACCCCCAAACCACCCATATTTCAAGCTTTTCCCCTAGTCCCCGATTCGACTTTCACTTGTCAGGTTAAACAGCCTTAAAAGAAGAAAAAATATATAATTTCTTATCCATTGAAATAGCTGAGCCATCCCGAAAAATATTCCTGCATCTACTGGGGATTCGACAGGGGCGGATCCAGAAATTACTCAAGGAGGGGGCAATTTTGTACCTGAAACAAGGGGGGGTTGAATGCACAAAATTATTTTATAATTAATTAATATAATCAATTATACCAATTAATGCAATTAATTATTTTATTGATAAAAATATATGAACGATGATTAAAAAGGACAGGGAATAGTACCCGCAATACACCCCTTAGAAAAAGGCTACTTAATTTTCATTATACTTTCATAATATATTTTAACAGATTTTTGGACTTCGCCCAGGACGAAGCGACTGCCCTCCCCTTGGATCCGCACCTGGTATTCGAGTGTAATTCTATTTTAATTAATAGTTAAGAACTTTTTTAAAAATAATTTTTTGGGTAAATTTTTAAACCACCTGTTCATTAAAAAAAAATGAATTTATCAACTAATAGAAAAAGAAAAAAAGGGACGACTGCAGACTGGTATCCCGACAGCCATATTTTATTTTTCATTAATTTGCATTTGGTTTAAAACTAACCTTAGTTAACTTTTTACTATAATTCTTAATCAAATCAGAATTATGTTTTTAAGTTAATTAATAATGAATATAACGGTTCTATTCTTTAAATGTATTGTAATTTACTAACTTGCATTCAGTTTAATGTAATCGCAATTGAACTTCAGTGAAAATTATTAATTAAAAATTAATTTCTTAATTAACCTTACGATAATCTAATTACTTGTTCTATTGTTTTAATGCAATAATTTTATTTAATGGAATTGTATCTGTCAGTTAACAACTAAAATAATGATTAATCTATGTTTTTAATTAAATTACTTAATATAATTATTGGTTCTTTATTTTAATGTAATAAGTCAAACGATGAAATAAGGGGAAAAAACCGTAATAATGCTTCTGGAATATTTCAAGTTGTACTAAGTTATTTTAGATATTCACTTTATGGAAATAAATTTCTTACATTTTTCAACATATTTTCTTTTTAGGGGGGCGATTTCCCCCCCCCCCCCTTAAAGAAAATGTTAGAAATCAAAACTAACATTTTTCAAAATTAACATTGGCGAAAAACACTTAAGTCAAACGGACCGGGTTATGTCTATGAGAAAAAAATAAGAATTCCTAAAAAAATTTCTAAGTCCCCCAAATTACGCGTGTCTCATTAATATATCGCTAATTATTTATTATTTTAACATTAATTAGTCTAATTCATTACGGGGGACACTTAAGGTTGTACCAAGTTATTTTAGATATCCACTTTCCAGTATTACTGAATTAATAATTGATGAATATTAATCAATCGGCATAACCAAACGAATTGCTTTATACGTCGCTAATTAACAACTAAAATAATGATGAATCTATGTTTTTAATTTAATTAAGTAATATAATTATTGGTTCTTTGTTTTAATGTAATAAGTCAAACGATAATTATAATTTTTAGAAACACACACAAAGACTGCAGGAAAAACGTCAATATAACATATTTATTTACCCAGAAACGTATACATGCACGCCAAGTAATTACACATTATTTTATCATTGGCTGCACGCATAATGCGCATGTTCAAACAGATAGCCAGGTACGCTTCCTCCTAGGCACACAGTTGTAACGTTGTAACTTAATATACCGTCCCTTTTCTCCATCTGCTGAAGAACTTTTTCTAAGTTCTCGAGATCGGCAGTGCGCATGCGCTGGCTGGAAAAGAGACCTTGTACTTTTGATCCGCTATGGGCTCGTTTGTGATACCCATCTCACGAAAGCACAAAAATATACCGTCCCTCTTCTCCAGCCGCAGCTGAAAATTTCTAAGTTCTCAGCCGTCTTACTGCGCATGCGTGCTCATTTTGTGATAAGAGACTTTTCATGTCGTTTAGACGCTAGTGTCAGGAACACGGCAGTGACTATTTTCACCACCGTTTTTCCCCCTTTACTGGAGTTCCCCCCTTCGTTGCCACAGCAACCAGACGGAAACTGGGTTATGTTTTTAGTACGGTTTCCATTCTATGGAGTTGATCTCGGTGGTGAAAATAAGACAATCGCCAAGAGCTATGCAGCATTTTATTGGATATTTCGGATTTGTATGCAGAAGTTAGCCACTTTTTTAAAAAAGTAGTGTAGCGTGTAGCGCGCTACAAAAAAACAGTAGTTTGTAGCGAATTTTGGAAGCTACTTTTGCCGTGTCATCATTTCCGGCGATTGATCCCGTGGTGCAATTTCTCTCTCTTCTGACTCCAAGCATAACTGAAACTGATGCTTGAAAGACACCCAATCTCTCCCCCGCCCCCCCCCCCTCATGCAGGGGACACACGCACACGAGGGGGGGGGGGGGTTTGCTTTGCCTGAAGCGGAAGCCTGACATTGTGCATCTTTTTTCTTTTTATCGTTCTCAGTATTATTTGTAGAATCACCAATCTGCCATAAAGAGGACAAAAAAGGAAGGAAAGAGAGGTCCAAAGTTGAACAGAGGTTATTTTGATGGGGCCTCGAGAGTCTCATTATCACACGGGCGTGTGGGCCCGTGAGCCCCTGAAAAATAAAGGCCTTGCAAATCTCTCCATTTATTGTATATTAAATTTATATATGCTGCAATAATAATTTTTATTAAGCTAAATTTCCTTTATCTATATCATAATTGGGTAACAATAAAAAGGCTTCGAGACTTATTTTCTGTTCTTCTTTCTAACACAATGATAATGGTTTCTAAGACTAGATCAATAAAATAGAAATTAAAGGCGTTATTGAAAATTCATGGCCATATGTACTTATCACAAAATATCCATTAGTTAGCATTTTTTAAAATATTATGATGAAGAAAAGAAAATTTTCTGGCAGGTGGAACTCAGCGCACACATACGCTAATAATACAAATGGATTAAAAAAATATTAAAATCAATTTTAAATGCATAGTCTTGTTCTAAATGAGTATAAATGCATGGGTAATTTTTAATTTAATTTTAGAATTATTTTGAAATGTTTCATTTTTATGCTGGGAAAATAGAAAACAATCACAAATAAGTTAAAATGTCTGTAATAGTATAGGAGCCCAAAACAACCTTTTTTTTTTTTTTGCCCCGGGGCCCCTTCTATGTCTGATCAGGGTCTGCATATTTTTGACTGCTATTGCGTGTTTGCAACATAAATCAACATAAAAATGAGTATTTTTTGCTTTCGAAAAGGAATTTTACATATCTGTAAATTGTATGCTTTGTAACATCATTAATTTTCTTTGATCTTTTTTTTTATTGCACCCATAAATACAGTGTAGTGTCCACTTGCCAGGATGATTGCCAATCATTCAGTGTCCAGTATTCCGTGAACTTCCTTTTAGGCGATATCCTTTCAAATCTGACATGATATATAGTCAGTCCTCGCAATTAGCGACCCCCCCCCCCATCCTCTCACTCACCATCTACGGAAAAATACGAAGCGTGAGAAAAACTTACGGTTTTCTCACAGGAATTTTCTTGAAAGCATCGAGACCGCTTCTGGAAGAATCACCGACATTTTTAATTTTCTCTTTGCCTCCTCCTTATGATCGATGCATTGAACAACAATTTTATTTATGCTTAGTTTTACTAAGTTTATTTATATTAAGGTTTGGTCATTTTTCGACGTTATAGTGCACTTTTTTGAGTTTGGGCACTCTTTATTATCCTAGTGTCCTGGTGGTGTGTTCAACTTCCACAAGAGTAATGACAGTTCTGCAGTATTGTAGCTTTTCAAACATTAATTAATCACGTGATTATGTTCTACAACTAGGAATGTTTTTTGTCTCAAAGAAGTGTAAAAACTGATTAGTACATTTTTCGTGGAACCTGAAACTGAAAAAAAAGAAAGTAAATATCTAGAAATTGTACACACTTTTTTTTTTTTTTTTTTACGAGTTGATAACCTTATCTTTTTTGAGTTTGTTGAAAAGGGACAAAAGGTATAAGCATATGCATCCAAGATATTATTTCAGGGGCTAAAACTATTGCTGACCTCAGTTACAGTGTTCTCGTTTGTAGTGACAGTTTTCAGATCCGGTCCTAAGGTAGAGCGAACGGTGCGACCGCACCGGGCGCCATCTCTACCAAGGCTGTTCAGAATAATATAGCACTGTGGATGTCGGAAATGGTTTCATTTACCTGTTAATAATTGTTTAATAATAAATCTTTTAGTCAATGTACAGTAGTAATCAATCATGTTAATAGTGAATTTTAGTGAACTTTCTGTGAAAAAATAAATTATTAACAGGTACTCGAGGACGACTTATCAAACCCTACATTGTTACGTGATTCATAACCGTCTTATTTACCTTTACCACTCTTTAACTTTTTGCCAATGAGTTTCAGAGCACCATGCATATTTGACAGTCCGTATATTATTGAAGTTGAAAGCCTCATTTTAACCCCTGAAAGCTTTTATAGCTAAATGTGTGGCGTAGCTAGGTGCAAGAGCTGATCTAGGGTACGTGGAGCCTCCCTGCAAACGTAAAGAAGCCCCGTGTTATGCTCCAGATTAAGTTTTCCTTAGTTTTTTAGTTCGAATATGGCGCTCCGATGCCTTGCTTACCGTGTCGGGCCGTCCCTGGCTACGGGGGAGCAAGGAAGGTCAACTGTACCCGGGCGCAGCATCGGCCAAGGGGCGCTAAATGGTATATGAAAGCTACCTAGTTGCATTTTTAAAAAATAGGAGGGGGCGCAAAATCTTCAGTTGTCAGGTGGAAACGAGATTTAGTCATTTGCTGTGGGACAGAGAAACTGTTCTCTCAGCTTGTTTCCATCCCAGATTCAAACTATTCTGGATTGAGGAGGAGAGGAAGACCGAAGCCAAAAAAATGGATGGAGGAATACCTCCAGAATATGTTTCCGACAACTTCAGATATCAGTATCGAGGATCATGACTGGATGATGAGGCCCATGGATGATGACTTTTCTGGTTTTTTTAATTTCTCTTTCGCATGCACTCGAAATAGTTACGAGGAAGAACTTACAAGGTTCTTGTCAGAGCCAATCAAACCCGTATCTTCGCTTTCGGCGTACACGTATATGAAAGAAGCCTTCAAAAAAACTAACACTGGCGTGCCGTCCAGTGCATCTGTACAAAGATTGTTTTCGATTGCATCGGACGTATTTTCTCCTCGACGATCATGTTTGGCGGATAACAATTTTGAGATCCATCTCTTGTTAAAATTTAATAAACATGTTTTTGAATAAATTTATGTGGTTTTTATTTTATACTAGAGGCATGGCAGTCTTCCATGAATATGTTGAAATTCTGCTTTCTTTCGTTAAAATTTTAAAGTGTCTATTATATTTAAATTATTAGGTTTTTTGTGTAATAATTTTCAGAATTTAATACGAAAATATGAGAATTTCTATTAATAATTAATAGTTTGTAAAATCCTTAGACTTATCTCTCTCTTAGCCTTAAAATAACAATATAATTCTATAAAATTCTTTTATACCTAACACAAAGAAAAAGTTGTGTTGATGATAATAACTTTTAAAATTTCTTTAACATATATAGAGGATTTTTTTAATGCAATGTTTTAAATAGATATATCATGAATTTAATTAGTAATTGTTTTCATTATTTTATAATATGCATATCATATGTGATGTTTTCAATTAAAACAATTATACAATATTACATGGTTCACACGGGTCATTCGTCATAAATCACTAATTTGGTAAGTCATGAAAAAAGGCCTTTATACTCATTAATTTTGATTTGTGCTCAAGAAACTAGAATGTTTGTACAACATGAAAGGGGTCTCAAAACGGGCCTTTTTTTCCGTTCAGACATCCATTTTATTATATTTTTAAAAACTTTTTAGTTCTCATGATTTTTCTCATGCTTTCAGAGCTCACGTTCCCAATTTATTTTTATCATAGAGGTATTAAAACTTAATTAGTTTCAGCAATACTTCAATAATTAGCAGTAGTTGCCAGTAGCGTATATATAGGCTAGGCTTCCATTTCGGGGGGAGGGGGACGATTCGGTATTTTAAACTTTATTGTTCTAAAGTTAAAAGAAATGTTTCAAAATAGCTCCTTTTTAATAATTGCTTTACATTTCTAAAGTGGCTAAAGTTTGACATTACTTAAATTGTGTTGTAACAAATAATTATATAATCTCTTGTAATCAAATTCTTTACTTGAAAAAGATTTGAAATTGCAATATTATGCTAATTTGTAAAAGTTGTTTAAAAATATATATTTCAATGTTGTTTATACATTTAAAGTAGTTAAGTAATCACACAAGCGAAGCATGACAAACTCAGTTAAATAACAATAAGGTATATAAAACACATGAAATAATTTGTGTTTTACACAGAGTTGTTTAATTTGCTACACTGATTTTATAGATAAAATAAAATGTTTCCCATTTGGAAATTATATATATATAGAGAGAGAGATAGATACAATAATATTGTGAGATCCTCCTGACATTTCATGTATTTTTAGTTAGACTAATGGAGATTATGATTTTTCTTTTTAAGGGGGTCTAGTGATTAACGTAAAAATGAATGTATAAGTTTTGGAATATTAATTAAACCACTTAGTGCTTAATGAAAAACACCCAAAAAACTGGTGTTAAAAGATAATATAAATAAAAACTATAAAAAAATACGTAAAAAATGTACTTAGCACTTGGTAATCACCAGGTAACTTATAAGTACTACCTTTTTTAACATGTGTTTTTAAACGAAGTATTTATTTATATTACTTTGTGCTTGCATTCAAAAGGAAGAACACAAAATTAGTTGTGTTTTTGCAGTAATTTAATGCTACAAACATTTGAAACTTTTCTGTTCTGTTTCATGCTCAAAATATGAGCAGAAGTTTGACAAGTTGTTTTGTTTGTGGAAGTAAAGAGGTTAATATGATTACAATTATTCTTAAATGCTGTTGTTTTATTATTGATTTAAATTATAACCACAAAATTTATCCCCCCACCCCATTGGCATAACTGGCCTGATTTTCTAGGGTGGGCTACAGCCCCTTTTATATTCGTGTAAGCATGTTATATGTAAGTTAGTAAATTACTATTAATAATTACCGTAATTTCCGGAAAAAACCCCGCGGCGTTTACGTGTTTAAAAAGTAAAATTTTAATAGGTGCGGCGTTTCTAACGATGCGGCGCTTACGTGCCAAAAAAAAAAAAAAAAAAATATCCATTCACATGAACAAATATTAGCTTATCACTTTGGTTCTGTACGTAGAAGATCGTCAGATTTCGAAGAACTCTGTCCTTAAATGAATTTTTCAGAACCCATCCTCTCCCCTTCCCCTTATTTTGTAAATCCACAGTGATTCTTTCAGAAAACTGTCACGCCTCCACGTATCTTGCAAATGGATACAATATCGTCGATAGTTTCAGGATTCAGAGAAGCTGAAATCATAACTCAAGATAATAAATCTATGATACCCCCAGATAATGATTTTGACGATGTCGCAGACTTGGATCTTGATCTAGGAAGATTCAGACTTTGACGGCTTCACATAATTTTGATTTCTCTTAGCAAAAGTAAAATTTGAAATTTTCATCTTTCATTCATTTTGTTTTTTCTTTGTTGGATCCTTTTTCGCAGTAACATAGTATCAGTGTTACGTATATATGGACTTCTTTAACGGATAATTATCAAAATTCATGAACGTAAGTACATTTTCATATTTCTTACTTAATAATTTATTTTTATAGTATGATTTTATTTCATTTTTTTTCTCTTAAATGAAATGCCATACATCATGACACAGTGCAAAATTTTCCAACTGTGAGGTTCAAGGTCATGTGCATGCAATTTAATTTAGTGCGGCGTTTACACCAATGCGGCATTTCTGTACAGTTTTAATTTTTCTTGGCCTGTTTTCTTCGAGTGCGGCGTTTCTTCCGGAAATTACGGTAGTTTATTATACATCCCGCAGTTACAGGCACTTAGCCGGGGGTTTGCAATTATGGGTTACAATTCTGGAGGCAGTGCCCTTCCCCCCCCCCAAAAAAAAAAAAAATTGCCCACACTCACAAAAACCCTTTGGAACCCCCCCCCCCTTTCTTTAAAATTTTACCCTACTCCCAAATTTGCAAAATCGACAGAAGATAAATTTGAAATTCTGAAGTTAAAATCAATTTCAAAAGTTAAGAGATTTTTTTAAAAACAGTTCTTAACTCAACCACTGCAGTATATATGACAGTGTGTATTTTCAACATTAAACCAAGTTTTAAACCTCAGTGATTATTGATGCGACATGATCGAAAAGAAGATATTTTCTTACTTGCATTTAATTAAGATATTGTTAAAAATCTCAGCTTATATGGTTTTGTTGACCGGTTTGTCAACATACGCAAGCAAATGGTTTAGATTGTGTCTGCAGTACATCTTATTTGTGTAACAACACATTGGACAAACAAAATTTTTTATAAATTAAGTATTGAATGTATAATACATTTTTAATTGTGAAATATCAAATTTAAATTTTGGAATGAAGGGAGTGTTTTCAGGAACGTATTAAAAAAAAGGAAAAAAATCACATTATCAAAAAAATAATAAATAAAATAAATAAGATTGAGGAAAAATAATGTGTGACAGTACTTAATGCAGTGGTAACTAAAAAGTAGTTCTGTTTTGTCAACAAAATTAAATATTAGGTCTAAGGGAAAGTTCTGTCCATTTTTCGTATGTTAATATTTTGCCTAGCCAAAGCTATTCAATCTAATAATACAAGTTTTGGCATGTGAGTTTTTTAGCGTAAGTGCTAGATTGGAGAGCATTATCCAAAATTCGCAATATACAGGTGAGAGGGGACTGAAACGCTCTTTTGACATTTAATATATCTTCCGTAATCTCAAAGAAGAAAAAATATATCCTTTAAATTCTTCCTGTAAATTACAACTCTCACAAACACCTAAAAATCCATTTCAGAACATTTTGAATATAATCCTCAGAGGAGGGTATAAGTTGAAAAAGGTAAAGGGGGAGGGTGGCCATTTTTCTTGAAAGAAAAAAAAAAAATAGCTATAAAAGTCTCGCTTTAAAATTTAACAAATATGAGTCTTAGGCTCAGTTTGTTTGTAATTAATTTCTTGTTTAAATTTATTTGTTTGAATTTTATGTAAAAAAAAGGACATTACTTTCCCATATACCTAATACTAGTAGTTATAAAATTATATGAAGAATGAAATTTCATTAAAAATATATAGTGGTGGCAAAAAGTCCTGAACACACTCAATATTTTTACCTATTTTTTGTGGTTGACTGAATTTTTCATTTGGAAATTATCGTAATTTCTTAACAATTCTAAATTGTTTGCAATACCTTTCAACAAGGCTGAAAAGTGTTTATGATTTAGGTTTTTCTGCCCATCCGTGGTCTAACTGCTGTAAAAACAGGGGGTGTTTACATGTTTTTAAAATGATGAGGTCTTATAATTGATGTTTAAGATTTTAAAATATAGTATTAGGGATTTCATGGATAGTGATTTTGCTGGATATCGGATATCCGAAGCTCCTTTGGTTACCGGATATGGATATCTGATCGGATATCCAGCACTCAGGGGCTTAGCCAGAAATTTTTCATGGGGGGGGGGGATTATGACTACTACAACTCATATATATGTATACGTATGTGTGATAATGTAGTGAAGAATATACATTTTGTATGGCAAAAATTAATCATGGGGGAGGGTTATGACCCCCCTGTGGCTACGCCCCTGTCAGCACTCAACACGTATTTAGTTATCAAGTATCAAGTGTTTTTCTATTTTTTTTATATATATAATGACATCAGAACAATAAATTGCAAAGTGGTTTTACACCTCATTGAAGTATTTTTTAATAATTGACTTATAATATACAAAAACTAAATCTTTTTACGTATATGTACATAAAAAATGTTACTTAAAATGTATAAAGTTAAAATATTCTTTTTATGTATGCACTACTGGCAGAAGCAGAGAAATTTTAACCGTGACACATTTATTAATGTATCTATAATTGCAGATTATTTTCACAAAGAAATGCATACTTTTTTTTATTTATTTAAGAGTAAGATATCTATTTTGATAAGATACCTATGATAGATGAGTTAATTTTTTCCAAACATAGGCTTAATGCTTTTTTCTGTTTTAATAATGTAATATTGATTTTCATTACTTTATGTAGGTAGTGATAGCCATACACAATACTGTAGTAGTAACTAAAACAACTATTTTAAACTAGCAAAATACCATGTTGCAACATGGCTGTCTGCACAAGCAGCCATGTTATAATTTTCATTAATAAATACTATTTCACAAGCACATTTTAAATGTACATATTTTAAGTAGACTTAACTTCAAAAATGAATTAAAACTTGCAGAAAATCATAAATGAATTTAAATAACTAAATTTGTCAATTTTAAAAATATGCAAAAAATTTTAAAAATATGCAAAATAAAAATTAATTTTTAATCATTAGGTATTGGAGACTTCACTAAAGGAATGCTCGGTAAGATTGTCATTTAGAAAAAGGATGAAAATTGAAAATTTCTCCCTGCCTCTGTAAATAAATTTTGAAGATAGAATAATCGGAGTGTTTTGTTAATTATCGGATTTCTGGAGCAAATTAACAATATTAGAGAAACTCCATGGAGAAAGAGTGTAAAATTACATTATTACTGGGATTACCATGAAAGAAAGTGCATATACTAAATGCACATATTTTTCAAATGATACTACACAGTGCTTATAATTAAACTTCCCGTATAAACAACAGTCTACAGCTGAAAAGGATGAGAAGATCAAATTTGCACATGGACACTACATGAAATGTGCTTAGTTTTTTTTTAGCACTAGGGTGCTATTTCGCTCAATTACAGAATTTTGTCTATGCAATCATGTAGACTGGTTTTGTTGATTTGAACTGTCATGGTGAAGATACTTTCAGATGTGTTTTCCAGATATCATGGAGGGGGGGTGGGCATTAATAAAATGTTGAAAGTCGCACAAGGTTTGCAATTTTTGATTATTGATCACTGTTTGAGATACCAAAAAGCGACAATTTATCATATATTACGAGTATAGTTAGAAAATACCTGGCGAAGATTGTGAAATAATTTAAAAGTAAAGTGACGGATAGTTAAAATCATTTAAAAGTAGGTAAAAACACATTAAAATCCGTATGTAGCACTATCGGTGGCAGCCACCACCTTCTTCAGCACAGGTCTTGGTTCCAAATGGCCAGCTCTCTTCCTCAGCAGGGCGTTCCACCCATGGGGGACTTTGATATTCAAATGGGGGATTTTGATTATTATGGGGATTTTGATATTCAAATCCCCATAAAATCCAATCAAAATATTTTCAAACGCATTCACAAAGATAATATCAATCCTGATGAAACCGCCGGTATTTATAAACTAAGTTTTACAGACAATAGTACCAATAAACAGGGCTGCTGTATTGGCATGACAAAACCAAAAATCAAAGACAGAAAAAAGGAACATCAAACTGACATTAAATTCAATAAAACCACTACTGCCCTCTCAAAAATAGCCCAGGAACACCCCATAGAAATAAACTTTTACAATAGCCAAAAACTCGCCAATTACAAAAACAGTCATTATGCCCTAAATATGGAAGCCCTACAGATTATAACCACAGATGGCGCTGTGAATGATATGACGCATGCGCAGATCGATCCTGGGTGGAACGCCCTGCTGAGGAAGAGAGCTGGCCATTTGGAACCAAGACCTGTGCTGAAGAAGGTGGTGGCTGCCACCGATAGTGCTACATACGGATTTTAATGTGTTTTACCTACTTTTAAATGATTGTGAAATAATTTTAGTAGGCGATTTTAATATAAATTTCAATTCTAAAGAAGTGTTTTATGGAACAAGGAAGGAAAACACAGTACATGCATAGATTGATTATACACTTTCCAAACAGTATTTAAAATGGTAGAGGATAGATTGATTATGCTTGGCGAAGGTTGCAAAACAGGTTTAGTAGGTAATTTTAAGATATATTTCAGTTTGAAAGATGCATTTTATTTAACAAGAAAGGCGAACACAGCACACTCACGGATTATGATGCCTATTCCAAACAGTATTTATTATGGTGAAGTATAGTTGGAATAAGCTTGGAAAAGATTGTAATACAGTTTTAGTAGGCAATTTTAGTGCAGATTTCGATTCCATAGATGTGTTTTATGGTACAAGAAAGAGTTGATTCCTACTTTAACACTCCAACTCTCGCCAACCTAAAAAATCGCCCCACTTTGGCAAGCTTTGCAGTCGTGGGTCTCTAGGAATTATGCACAAGTTTCGATGCTCCCAAAAAAACTAGATGAGAACCAGAGCCTGATTATAACCGACTAGGGCCCCAGGCATTGATGAATTTGGGGGCCCCCATCTATGAAATTTGTTTTATTTTTCATAAAATTTTGATATAAAGAATATTTCAGAACAACATTTGATATTGGGGCCTTTTTGAGCCAGAGGCCCTGGGCAAAGTCCCGATTTGCCCATGTGATAATAAGGCTTTGATGAGAACTAAAGTGAACAAATTAGCGAAAAATGCACCAGTTAAGAAATTTGAAGACACTTAATCCTTAAAACTTCATTAATTGCCAACCCAAAAAAAATAAATAATTGAATGCTGTAATTACATATTTTTCCAAATCGCCATTTTAATTCTAAATTATGCCATGTAAATTTAAAAAATCGTTATGTTAACTGCATATGTTTAATTATTGCCATCTTGGGGAGAGTCAGGGCATTAAAGTAGGAATGAACCCATGAAAGACAAACACGGTACTTTCATGGATTATGATGCGCATTCGAAACAATATTTAAAATGGTGAAGTATAGTTAGAATATACTTGGCAAAGATTCTAAAATAGTTTAGTAGGTGATTTTAAGATAGATTTTGATTCCAGAGATGTGCTTTATGGAACACGGAAGAAAAATACAGCATACTCATGGATACACTTTCCAACTTAATGGAATAAGGAAGAACAGGGATGATGCATAAATTATGATACTCTTTTAATATATAGCACTTCAGTGTGTATTTAAAATCTGAAAGTGTTTCAAATTTTCTTACTTTTTTTTTTTTTTAATAAAGTTTAGTTCAGAAAATGTCCATTAAGTGGCACTTAGCAGCATGAAATCAGCTCTAAATATGAGCCTTACCTAAACTAGTTATAAATATGCTCAAAAACTACTGAACAAATGTTGAAATTGTGTGTTTATTTTGAATGACCGATTTCCAGTGTTAAATTTGCTGCTTTTTCATGTTTAATAGCAACTTGAACATTTTTATATGAAGCATTTTAATAAAAATTCTCTAAGCACTTTTCATTTGTAGTCTATAAAACAAATTTGGTTACTATCTGTTCTCCCTTTTTAGTGGTAGAAATATTTTTTAGAAAATATATCCCTCTGTTTTATGTATCACTTTATCAAGCATGTTCAAATATAATTTTCTATCCTGTCCCATGCATATTACAGATAGAACTTTAGTAGTATATAGCCAGATATCTGGGAGAGAAGTCGGATATCCAGTAGTTATGATTCAGATTATACGAAAATATGATTTCTTCGAAACTGTTAATGACCGCTCAGATGATTTTCGGAACAACCTTCCTGTTATTAGCCCCGTACCTTCAGCCAGTCTTTTACCAGTGATGTAAATGTAGATGACTGTATCTCTTTCAATTCTCATTGATGAAACCATACCTCGCTCTCTTCTGCCGTTCAAATGAAAGTCCATTCACTCATCTTTTCTCGCCCAGCCCCCGGTCAGCAAGAGAAAAAAAAGTTTAAAGATGGGCCCATGCAAGGATTTTCCTTGACCTCTGACCCTCATTCTCAGTATGGAAAGGCTCACACTAGTTAGCTTCCCCCAAAAAATCGTCATTCCCATCAAGTTACACAAGTAATGGAACAGCTCGTTAGTCTGGCTCCGAATTCATGTCTCCTGAGTCACGTGGTTTTGGAAGGTTTCATTGGGAAGATGCGGTAACAGAATTCATCCTTTAGAAGAGAAAATCCGAAGTAGGGTCCACTTAATTGGTGCCTTATTGTGTATGACGTGATAAAATCTCCTGCACAAATTTTTGTATACTAAAGTGGAAGGTTGAACCCTGATGATTGATAACCACAAGATACTTCCCACTTGGCGAACAGGGTTTATCACCAAAGATGGTAACCTTTTACCTGGAATCTCCCTATCTTTCCTCTTCAGAAATGGAACCTTCCAAAGCCAAACCCCACGAAAACAGAGCCAAACTGTAGAACTTTACTACATGATCTTTTGCAATTTTTTTCAACTTTTCACATTAATGAATTTTTTGGTTTTAGCTGATTAAATCTTACCACTCATCGGTAAAAGGTTAAAATTTTTCTAGGGTGGGCTTAGCCCACCCTATCCCTCCCTCCCTCTGTTATGCCAATGCCCCCCCTCCCCCCCCGCTACTCTATGATCTTTTTAAATTTTTATCATTAGTTGATTGATCTATCATTTTCAGATAGTCCTTTCAGAACATCCTAATTAAATTAACAAGAAGTGTGCCAGTTTCAAAAAACTTAATGGAGAAATTAAAAACTTTATAATCAGTTCTAAGATATGGATTTTTCTCTTGTGATTTAGGCTTTTTGCAAGTATTAGTTTATTTGATTAGTAGATGCCTGCAGTTTCTTTATTGAAATTTGCTCCCCAAAAAGAAAACCCTTTAGATATGTGTCAACAAAACAAACTAAAATGATTTGAAAAACCCTGAAAAGGCATTGAAGCTAAAATAAGTACTATTCATTTAAATTTTATTACACTCTGTGAAGATGTTGTAATTTTAATGTTTTATTTGTAATATATCTATGTAAGCAGGGGTCTGTTGAGGAGAAATTTGGGTCCATTAACGGTCCCTTCACAAAATATTTTATCATAAAAGCGCGTCCTTCACAATGTTTTTCATTTTAAAAGTGGACCCCTCAAAAATTTCTTTCTATGAAAAGCAGATCTTCACAAATCTGTGTTTATCTCCAAAATTAATTTCTTGCAAATCGTAGTTATATTAATCTATACAAATAAAAAACATTAATATGTTTATAAAAAATCTGTAGATGTTTATATTGTACATGCATTTATGGACAGTTTTTAAATTCAAATTTGTAAAATTGAATATTTTTCACAAATTGATAAAAAGAGGACCCTATTTTAACAAAAACAGGACCCTAGCTAGAAAAACCTGATTTAATGTTTATTCCAAATTCACAAAATTATGAGTAAAATTTCCACAATTTTACAAAAACAGGAACCTGTCTAAAAAGTCTAGACAATTCCCTGGTAGCATACATCTGATATGAAGCCAGCAAATTGCACCTGAGAAACTTAGACGAAAAATGCTTTTGCTTACAGCTCAACAAATTTTGAGATAAGTACAGTAGAGCGCCGATTAATCGGAATGTCCATTTAACCAGATCGATCAAGGAGCATTTATTTTTTCTTTCCCGGTTTTCTAAAAAAAAAAAATCCCACGAAAATTAGTTTTTATCGTTAGATTCTCTGAAGACTGTCGAAATCGCTGCTTTTGTCCCTCCACTCGCTTTCTTCCAGCTGGTTTCAGTGGGGGGGATGGAAAGGCATAGGAAGAGGGGAAAGTGGATTTGGTGGTAAAGGACAATCGACCACTGTCGTATAATAACCTTTAACCTGTGGTTGCGATCCGGGAATGAAATCGACCAAAGTCAAGTGCAAAGTTACTGTTCACTCTATTCTTCTAATAAGTCTTGTAAGTTAGGAGGAATTTTCAATCATGTCTGGAAAGCATAAAAGAATTGTGCTATCATTAAATCAAAAAATTGAAATTGTTAACAGACTGAAGAAAGGCAAAAACGGCAACAACATAGCACATGAATATGGCATCAGAACATCAACTGTATCGGATATTAAAAAAAAGAGCAATTAATTTTTAAGCTTTGTTTCAACTTTAGACAAAGAAGAAGGCTGTGTGAAAAGAAAAACGATGAAAAAGTCGAATTTCAAAGATGTAGATAAAGCATTATACATTTGGTTCACACAAAAACGTTCATAAAGACAGCTCACTGTTGTGGAAAAAAGCCCTTCTTTTTAATGAAGGTCTAAATGGAAATGCGTCATTTAACATGAGCTCTGGTTGGCTTAGGAATTTTAAACTGCGTCACGGAATATGCAGAGAAATTCATTTCAGAATTTAAAAATTTGATTGAATCCGAAAGTTATGACGAGGAATTCATTTATAGTGCTGATGAAAGTGGGCTCAACTGGCATTCTTTCCTGAGGAAAACATTAGCATCTGCAAACGAGAAATCTGCCCATGGAACTAAGGTAAGCAAAGAGAGAATTGCAATGCTACTATGCGCTAATGTAACTGGAAATCATAGACTGCCATTGTTGGTAATTGGACACTCAAAAAAAGCCTCAAGCTTTCAAAAATGTGAAAACGCTGCCTGTTGTGTACACAAATCAACATAAAGCCTGGATGAACTGCCAAATATTCATTGAATGGTATGAAAAAAAAACTTTATTCCTGAAGTAAAGGAACACCAAAAAGAAACTGGAAAATCAGCGAAAGTTCTATTAGTATTTAGTCTCCTCTTTTGATAATTGCTCACCAAAAAAATACATTTTAAAATGCTTTAAACTGTTTTTATGTTTTCCATTCTTATTATTCGGATTTGGTATACTATCAAATATTGCAATGAATTTACTAACACATTCTCTCTTTTCCAAATTCATAACCTGCATCCTTGTTTTCATCGAAAAACGCATTCTTTTTCTTAAGTCTGGAACCCTGCTCACTGTCATTATCAAATGATAACCATAAGAGCTCAGATGTGTCTCCTTCGACTTTCTGAAATTCACCTCTGCATTTTTAAATAAAATTTTCAAGTAACCCTAGAGGTCAGAGCCCTTCAAAAATTTTCTTCTTCTCTGACTGCAGAAATGTGCTGGTAGAATTTATTCTTCCCAAGCTCTGTTCCAAATTATTGCTACTACTTTTACTAACATTTCTACAATTAACAATAATAATTAATAATAATAATAATTAAAATATAAGGATTAATGTTTTATTAATCGATTAAAAATTACCAATGGTCTAGACATCATGTTTGTTGATACTGGTGATTTTGGGCTTATTTGTCGTACTACCATATTAGATGAAAAATACAAATTTTTAGATTTTTAAAACAATTTATTTCAGAGTTAGCAATTTTGCATGGTATAGTAATCTTTAAAAGAGTAGGATTAGGCAATTTCTCGACAAAGAAGGTTGTACTGTGGGGTTACGCCAATTAACTACATGTGGGCTCTAGGCTGATGGGTGAAATGTCCTCCGTGGGCATCTTCCTAGGGGTCCTAACCTGTATTTACACTAAATTTCGGAGGAAACTATGGAAAACTCCGAACAGTTAGGTTCGCAGACATGACCTGGTTTTGAACCAGGTTGGTTTTTTAGGGATCCAAATTTAAACTTGGTTAGGGATCCCAATTTAAACAGCATAAAATTCAACTATTCAATCTGAAGAGTCCCATAAAGCACTCCTGCGGTTTCTTGAAGCAAGAGCATCCTGCATTCCAGTTGCTGGGTCCCAACATGGCTGAATGGATAAGACACTTAACATGGTTGACGGCTGACGTGTAAAGCTCCCACGTTCGGTCTAACTGCACAGTTGTCGGTCTAATGGTCTAGACTATAGAGGTTTGGCCATTTTTCTCCAGTTTTAAAGTGAATAAGCGTTAGAACTCTTTGAAAAGTCCTCTAACCAAGGCACACCCCCTTGTAGGCAGATGCCTCTCGAGTAGGCTTGCCATAGCATCGCATAACATGTATCTCCAATTTTCAGGTTTCGGCTGGTTGGCTGGCAAAATTCAGAACATGGAAAATGACATATTTAACATTTTAGAAAATCTGTATATAATAATAACGAATGCAGAATGTGAAAAATGAAGCAAATACACTTTTAGCAAATGAAGCAAATACATTTTTTGATTTTTTCAAAACTAAATTTTATTTTATTGTATTGTTTTTTGTTTTATTATTTTTATTTATTTTTTTTAACTAATTCTGTTTAAGGATGATTTTACATGATTCCTTAAAACTCGTCAAACAGAGAGCCAACTGCATTTTGTATAATTTTTAGGTATAAATAGTTTATCGCCTATGTAGTTTGATTAATGTTATGTATTTTCTGATATTTCTTTAAATTGAATTTATTTACATTGTACAACCTAGTACTATCCTATTACTTAAGTTTAATGGAATTTAAGAAAAGAAACTGTCTGTATTGATTGTACATATATTTTATGTTGAAAATAAATGCATAAAAAAATGTAGGTTTTTGACATTAAAAAGCAGATCTGGAGCATTTTGATTTTGGAAAGCTGGCATGTCTGCTCATTTTGTACCTCATTTTATATACTCCAATATTCAATCTTGGTCTCATCTTGCACCTCTACCCCTGGTCTGGCCTCATTCTCTGTAACCTTGTATCTTATACTAAGGTCGCGTTTTGCTCAAACTGTACTGTGATAATCATCTCTTCAGTGCAAAACATTAATATTGCACAAAAAAAAAAAAAAAATTAAATCTGTTCATTCATCAGAAACATAGAACAAAGCATTAAAGGTATCTCTATTTTTAAATTAGCAAAAAGGCTTTATTTAAAGTTTAATATCAGCTCATAATAGTCAGGTCCTTAGTTAAAAAAACTCCCAATCAGAGCAATGTATTGTGATGTCACATGACTGCCTTTTTTAATTGAAAAGAGAGATTGTAAATTGTGTGTTGAGCTTGCTGTTAAGATTTTCTGCTTTTGTAACTGAGTAATAAATGCTTTTCTCTTGTTTATATCAGAATGATTTATTCAAATATGACATTGCAGGATCAAGCCTCAATGAAACTTTATCCACATAACTTGGTAAATAAAATATTTGTTTAATTTTAAACAATTTTTATTCCTTAACTGGCTTATTTGTTAATTTGTCATTATTCTTGATACTGAAGTCCTTTTCTTTCCCTAGGTCTTCTTGTTTCATCTTCGAGTTATGTCTTTAAATACAACATCCAGAGGAGGAAGATGAAACCAATGTAGTTTTAAAATTAAAGAATGTATCAGTTGTCTTTTTTTTTTTTTTTTTTTTTTTTTTTTTTTTTTTTTTTCTGGGTTTGCTGGTTTCATTTTGGAGTTCCATTTGTGAAAGCAACACCAGAAGGAGGAAGAAAAAACAGCTGGTTTTGTTTAGGGGCTAGTAATATCACTTTATAGTCTCTAAATACAAACTTGCTAGTTCATTAAAAGCCCCAAAGGCCTCATCTTGTAACTCGGGGTCTTATCTTTTACCAAAAGATGTCATCTTGCACCCCAAGGTGTCATCTCGTACCCCAAGGTCTCATCTTGCATACCAACGTCTTATTTTTTTCACATCCCAAGATTTCTTACCACCAAAGTTTACTTCCAAAATATATATTTTCTCACGTGAGGACTTTCTGGTGAGCTCACATCACACACAAAAAAAAAAATGCATGTCTACCATGTACACCCTCCAAAAAAAGTATTTGAGTAAGAGATAAATTTCCTATTTTAGATTTGAGTATAATAATTGAGTTTTTAAAAATATGCAACTTGACAAAAATATGGAAAGTCATATTTATACATAGCCTCATTCATATTCTATGATAAATAATTTTTAATATACGAAACCAGTGTAAGAAATTTATCTCTCACTCGAATACTTTTTTGAGGAGGTATACAGATTGAGTGACATATACTAAGCAAAAAACTAAATAGAATATAATTAAAAGTTCCTTGAGCAATTATTTTGAAAGTAATTATTTTATCGTCATTTATACTAAAATCACCCAAATAATTGTCTTGTATATCTAAATCAAAAAACAACCAGATTAACAGTTCTAAGCAAAAACAATAACAGAACTGCATTTAGTAATTTGAGATACATCCACTCAAAAAAGTACCCCAGAAAAAGCCAAATTTCCTATTTAAATTTTAACAGTAACTAATTAGTTTTTGTAAAAAATTATAAGAGAGAAATATGAGAAGTTATTATTATAAATGACATGATTCAGTTTTATAGAGAACGTAGTTTAAATATGAAACTGACCCAGGAAATGTGACTCAATGCTTAATAACTTTTTTGAAAGGAAATATACTTTAAAAAAGAAAGAGAGAATTCATTATTCTTTTAAAATCTGTAAGTTTCCAAGTTTGTTAAAAAAAAAATAATACCTAATAAATTATAGTTAAAATACTTAAACTTAGCTTTTCATTTCTTTAAAGGACTTCATTATCTGAGAAAATTAACTTATCCATAATGTGCAATAAAACTTAGAAATTACGTGATGAATATCAATTGTCTTTTTACGTCTGGGTATACAATTTATTCCAGTCTTAAATGTTTATGTGGACAAATTGTGGATGTATTTATGGACACCCAGAACTTGTCCACTTTTCCCCAGAGTATATAATACTGGATTTCATATATATAAGCTGCATAAATAATACTCATATATATAAACCCCATTCAGTACAAGCTTGACCAGAACATGTCTGTACCAGATTTTTATATAATTGTAATGTGACTATTGATGATGCTTTAGATAAGGTTTGGAAAACCTTTGGAAATTTGCGGGCCAAATTTTAGGATGTTGTCGACATCGCTGGCCATATGATTGGGATTTTGAATGCTTTATATGGGTTTTATCTGGGGTTTTAATGTGTTTTGCCGACCGGATCAAGAGCCGGGGTGAGTCACATCTGGCCAACGGGCTGGATGTTGCCCATAATCCTTTTTAGGTGAATATATAGAACCTTATTTGAGAAAAAACATTGAATTTTTTAAATATCCCCAATTTTGTTGCAGAAATGGGGACACCACTCTCATTTGTCCCCACTTCTAAGTTCAAGATAGGTCTGAAGGGGTCGAAGGCAAAAACGAGTGTCAAGGGATACCTTTCCCGACTGGACCAAAAGTACTCTTTCAGTTGCTAACCCCCCCCCCCCCACACACACACACAAGGAGTGACTATAACATTTTTGTGCCCAGGAAGCTTTTCAAATTTTGTTCCCCCCCCCCTATAGCTCACTCAAATTTTGTGTTTCTCTCTATCGATCTAAACTCAGTATTTTTGCCTATGTGAGCCCAGAGCACGAGCCCCCAGTTCCCGCGCAATAATCGGGGCCTGCTCTCGACTTGTGTGCTACGCAGTGTGAGAACTGGTTTTGATCCCGTGAACTGCAGAGTAACTTAAGCCGTTATCCGACCGAGCCGAAAGTACTCCTTGCCTAAGGTGACCAGACTTTGAGCAGTTTTGTTGTCAAAATCGGGGCAATGTCCCCGATTCTAAAACAAAACGGTGGACATTTATAATTAATGCAATAATTAACAGTAATTTAATTTAAAAAAATGGAATAATTAAAAAATGTGCCCAATTCCTCTTTTACATTTTGGGGACAATTTAAAAAACGCCCTGAAAATGGGGACGTTTGGTCACCTTACAATTGCCTCGAGTGATAATAAAGAATTGGGGACAAGCAGGCGTATACACTGTTTACAATTCTGAAACAAAATTGGAGCCAAGCTTATAAAAAATTTTGAAATTGGAGACAGTAACCAAAAATTGGGGACGTTTCGTGACCTTTCGCAAAAACTGAGTGCACTAGGCAGACACTAAGATGGACCTAGGAGGACTATAACCTTGGTAGAAGAAAGGTATTGCCTACTGTCGACATCTGCCAATAATTGTAAAATAACAATATTTTTACATATTCAGTATCAGTTCACATTTATATAAGGTAAGGCGACCAGATTTTTGAACATAGAATCGGGAACATGTCCCCGATTTTGAAACAAAACTGGGGACATTTATAATTAATGAAATAATTAACAGTACCCCCATATGCAAGCTCTTTATAATGATCATTATTTCTAGTGATTATCATTATATTCCATCATGATCATTAAACGGTATGCAAGCTCACAGAACGGCAATCATTTTCTTTAACGTACCCGGAAAAACTGCTGAATTTATAATGACTGGTTCAGACCACTCATTATCCGAAGTGATCGTCAATATTTGATTGTTTACAGTGAAGAAGAGGCTTTGTACTTTGGAGATCGTGGATATTTGCAGACATATTTACATTTGTAAGGTAAAGTATTACGTCGTTTTATTTATTCATATGTTGCATCTTTACAATTTGTTTCAGCTTTTTATTTTATGTGTTGCATTATTAGCGCATAAAATATTGTAAATGATGGTGTTTTTTTAGCACTTGGCTAATTGTATGCGTTTTTTTTTTTTTTTTTTTTTTTTTTTTTTTTTTTTTTTTTTTTTAAATACACGTGAACAAAATTTGAATGAATGTTAAGATATTTGTGAAAGTGATAGTATTGTAATAAAATTAAATTTAATACGTTCTATCTTTTAAAGTGTTTTATTTACCTATTCCAGCCACTGATTTTACCAAATTTGTGTTGGTTAGACTATTATGGTACACACTACATTAAAAAAAAAAAAAAAATGATATATCTACTTTAAGGGCCGAACTTCTTCACTTTGACCTCCATTGATCGATGCTAGATTATTTAAATGTATAATTAATGTAAATTCTGTGCCATGATGTATGCATTTGAGAGTTCCAAATATTTAATTTGTATTGAATATGACTATACATTGCTTATTATAACTGCAACTTTTCCTATAATGTGTTTATTTTTTGCTTATTTAGAAAAACTTGTATTGTTTTTTCACCTTATGATTTCTTCAATCATAAGGTGATTTTCTGTCATCCTACCTCATAAATAAAATTGTAAACAGTCCAACAGTGTTAGAAATTTTCTCCCACATTTAAAGAAAATTAATACAATTTTACTAATTAGTAGTACTATTATTTACTGATTAATAAAACCATAAATTTTCGAATTAAGCATCTTTGACATTATTAATCAGTAAAGCCAATGCAATCCATCTCTAATTTAGTTAGATTTATCTACATACTGCTTTTTTCTAAAAAAATGTTTGAATTGTTTTGTTTACATGCTCAATTATCAGTTTATAAAATCAGATTTTATTTTCTTAATGGACAGCAATTTAAAATTCCATGCATTACCCGACTAAGTATGGGCACTGGGGTAGGCATTGCTAATGAAGGTCACTTTCATATTGATACAAGCATATGTATTAACATGTATATAGTTTTTGTGCATACTGATCATATGTGTAATCCCAGGCTGGGCAAGGTCAACTCAGCCTTTCATCCATTGAGTGGGTCAATAAAATAAGGACTTAGGCTTGCTTGGGGTCAAACACTGTGGGCTTCGTGTCAGGCTGACCACCGGGCCTAGGTATATGGCATCCGTATCACAGAGTCCATGGTCACGAAGGCGCCGTTGAGCAGTGCAGGTCTTGTCCCTGCAGAGGGGCTGTTGTGCCAATGTTTGACTTTGACTTTATCATATATGTCCGCATATGTATCCTGCGTATTCATTTTTACCATAGACAATAGTGATTTGGGTCCCAGGGTCCCTAACCCCCTCCCCCCCCACTTAGTTACACCACTGCTTGGGTGACATGTCGTGTGGCATAGTATTAAATATGTGGCTTCTTTTGAATTCTGCATCCAGTGTGTTGCTACTATTTTGCACTGTGAATTTATAAATTGTATCCCCTTCTCTGTCTGAAATTATCAGATTAGTTAGCACAAGCTGTATGTCATGCAGATACAAGGTTTATTTATTCACCGTTTATTTCATATCCCCCCTGCCCTCCGAAAATTTTTCCTGGTTGCCCTCTTGAAGTGACAATTTGTTTACATTTTTAGTTTCCTTTAATATTGTAGTCTGTTTTTCTTTTTTAGGAATATGATCGATACAGTTCATATATTTTTATGCCTAATGAGTGCTCGTACAATTTTGCTGTACATTTGAAGCAGCAGCATTGTACTTGTACTTTTTTGGCTTGTAAAATAGGATGAAGTTATCTGCCCAGTTTTATAAGCTGCAAGAGTAACAGAAATCTCTGCAGGTAAGTGCTGAAGATAGGCGGCAATGTGAACCCTTTGTGTGAGTATCATGATTAATTAAAACAAATTTATTAATGTATTTTATGTATTTGTAATTAAAAAAATGAAAACATTCCAACAAGTTAAAACTTTTTATTTGGGAATACCTTATTCCCCCGTACACGATATATATTTCGGTTACACACATAACCATCTTCAGTCGTTTCTGGAGCTCTCACTAATGGCGGCTTCTTTTTATATCTTCGTCGTTCTTCTTCTTGAAAGTTCGATGCATGACGTCGTCCCATGATTGGTCGATTGTATGAAGCGTATCGTTGATGCTGCCCTCTGTCGTCAATATTTCTAAGCTCTCACGAATGTAGGCATATATACTATTTTTAAAGTTGGCTATTATAATAATAAATATTAAAAAAATAGCCAACTTTAAAAATAGTATATATGCCTACATTCGTGAGAGCTTAGAAATATTGACGACAGAGGGCAGCATCAACGATACGCTTCATACAATCGACCAATCATGGGACGACGTCATGCATCGAACTTTCAAGAAGAAGAACGACGAAGATATAAAAAGAAGCCGCCATTAGTGAGAGCTCCAGAAACGACTGAAGATGGTTATGTGTGTAACCGAAATATATATCGTGTACGGGGGAATAAGGTATTCCCAAATAAAAAGTTTTAACTAATTAATCCGCCGTATTAAATAATGTTTTATGTGTCTTTATTACATTCCAACAAGTTTTAATTTCTTAAATGTCTCTTAGAGAAATGCTAAAAACAATGATCACTATTGTCCAATTGCAATGACACACAAGTATAGTCAACAACCAGTGTTCATCCTCAGGGCCTGATTAACACTTTCTGATACTATAGGCCTGCTGTTATTTTGCCCCCCCCCACACACACACACACCTATTCCTATCACATTCCACAAGTATAAATAATAAATATTGTAGTTTTGAGGCATGGGCCTATTCGGTAATCGGGTTCTGTTCATCCTAGGTGTTTTTCGAAGGGCGCTGTGCCCTCCCCGCCCTACTTGCACTTTGAAAAAAAAATTGGTGCCATTTAGCCACTCAAAAACAGTGCGCTGCCTGCAGCTCTTCTTGCCCCAATTTCATTCATAGTGCCATCCTCTCCTCTCTGTTTATATTTATTGCGTTGCGGCATCCCTTTCCTTTTTGCTGATAGTCAGCACCTTACAGATTCTTATGTTCGTATAGTGCCTCTTTATATTCTGACATGCCCTTGAAAGCTTAAATTGCCCTTTTTTAAGGACTATCATCCTGTCCCTTTTTCATCCTAGGATGATCTCTGCGACAATAAAATGTAAACCTGGCATGAAGACCTATTCATTTTGTCAAACAGAGCAAACCACTGATGTAAGGTCTGTGGAGCAAACTACCTCATCCCTCCTCTCTATAGAACCAACCTACTATTCATTAAAACAGATATACAATTCTGTTCATAGCCAGATTGAAACACACTTGTATTTTTGTTGAAATAATGGAACAGCTTAATATTGCCCACCTGCCATTTTTGGTGCCATTTGTTTTTCGCCAAACTGGTGCCAGTGCCAAGTACCGTGTTTTGTTAAGGTTTACCTTTCAAACTCTTGACGAAACTCTTGAGTTCCAGAATAGGGGCTATCTTTTTTCTAGACACAAAAACATATCGCACTTTTATCCACAGTTACTATGATATTATTATCCAAGAGCATGTAAAAGTATATGGATGTCATTTATCATAGCTTCCTTTTTTTTTTTACATTTTGCCAATTTTAAATTATCACTTTTTTTCCCCCTACAGGAACCTTTTTATAAAAATACAAACAAAAAATATCAGCAGAACAGAAAACTTCAGAAAAGTCAGTATAAAACTCCCTAAACCTTATAATTAAAATTCTCCCAATTGATATCCCTTATTACCTCCAAAAAGTCATTGCACAAATAAATTTTCCCATCATAAAAGGTGTATTCAAAAAACTTTACAACTTAAATTCTCAATGCAACTCTGGGCTTGAAAATGGCAGCCATCTTGTTTCTAATCAGAAAATCTTTGACAGTAACATATTTAAACATAATTCCTCGTATACTCATACATGAGATATCTATTTGCAACTCCGCTCCGCACTTTCCCCAAAACTTGAAAACTCAAACTAAAAATGCCTAAATCATAGAAGCTTACCTTTTAACTTCTTGGTGCAAGTCCTAATTACAAAATGGTGGGCATCTTGTTTCTAAACGCAACACCGTCGACAATAACAACATATTTACTAGGCAAGTTGGAGTGTTTAGGCTGATTAATTTTTTATTTTGTTTCCCAGCTCCGGAATTTTTTGCATAGTTGGTAAAAAATAAAAAATTAATTAGCCTAAACACTCCAACTTGCCTAATAACTTGAAAGGTTGATAGAATCACTTTCTAAAAATATGTGTAATTTCCGCGGCGTAATGGAGTTGTCGCGAATTAATTGTTTCATCTATTCCATCTGTGGTTTGCTGAAGATGATAAATGCCAACCATTCTAATGCGAGAAATTTCATCTGGAAATCGTCCCAGAGTAGCTCAGTGGTACAGCACACCACTGCCCCCCCAACTTGCTAATAACTTGAAAGGTTGATAGAATCACTTTCTAAAATAACAACATATTTAAACATAATTCCATATGAACTCATACATAAAATATCTATTTGTAACTCTTGGCTTTCCCAAGCTCTTTAGCTAATTTGAAAAATCAACACTTATACTCTTTATGTTCCTTTAAAATGCATTTACTTTAACCTTCACAACACTAACTCGTTTTCAATAAACCATAGTAAAGCACATGTTTGACATGGCTGATCCACACTTCAGATGCTACTCCCTTCAATTTTGAAAACATAAATGATTTAATTCCCGAAAAAACAGCACTGTAATCAACGCTCTCTCATTAGCCAATTATAACTCTCTTAGTTGGACCTGGAAGCATAAACGTGAACTCATAATACAATTTGGGTTGCTACATTTGACAATTTATCACCAGGCTTGGCAATGTCTTTTGGCGAGAAATTTGGGTGGGTGATACTAAATACTTGCCGAAGTGATGAAAAATAAATGAAAATCTCTGAGTTTGAACTCATTGCTCATAGGCTCGGGTTTAATGGAAAAGCAGTTCTTGGAAGGGAGTAAATCTGATCCCCCCATCTGGCTACATCCTAATGGACCCCACTGAAAAAAAATTCTGACTGCATTGCTGAAACTAACACATTTTTCTGAGATGCTATAATTCAGGGGCAACAGTTCGGTTGTGAGTGTGAAAAATATTGGTGTGTTAAATACGTTGTTTTTTACTTTCGGCAAAAAATTTACAGTCTGTATTATCCAGGAGAAATAAATTTTGATTGAATTAAAAACATTGTTCATTATTACTTGCAAAGAATGCATTTAAGATTTTTGTCCAGTATGGCAAAATGCTTAGAATGGGTCCTGATAATATTCACTCTTGCTTATCGACAGTAAAATATTTCGATATACTATATATATATATATATATGTACTTATGCTCACTTTTACAAAATCTGATATTCTTGATAATATTTCACTTACTGAAGACCGTTGTATTAAAATGAATTTTTGTCTAAAATTTAAAATGGTTGTATAAAAACAAATATAATTTATACTGTACATTTCAAACAAAATACAGTCAACTCTCTTTATAACGAAACACGATATAACAAAGAAGGATTTCTTATTTAGTTGGTCTAATGTTAAAATATAGGAGATTTAAAACCTTATAGCGAAATCATTATAATGAATTTTACTTTATAGTGAAATAAAATTAGTTTGAAATTGAGTTTAGTCGACTTTTTAATTTGGCAAAAAATAAAATGGTTGATGTGCAATTTTGGGGGGAGATGATTATAACGCTTGCTGCAATTTATCGTAATTTTATCGTCTGCTCCTTGGATTATGAATACACCTCAGAATAAGTTTTTGAAATTTTCATTCCGTTGGAATTGTGCATTTTTCTGCGCAGCTTTTCTCCATCTATTTTTAATGTAATACATCCAGAAAAAGAATGTTAGAAATATCAATTTTAATTTGTTTAATCACCTCATGAATAATGACATACTTTCCAACTTAATGAAATAAAAACCAAAATAGGTAAGACCCACAGATTATAATACGCTTTTAATATATAGCACTTTAGTGCGTATTTAAAATCTGAAAGTGTTTCAGATTTTTTTTTTTTCCCTTTCCGTTTTTTGATAAAGGCCAATATATCCAGAAGCTCTTCAGAATTAGTATACGATGAAAATAATTTGTTCCTGTTTGTAGGTTTTTATCATTTAACCATTTTATTTGTGTAACCAGGGCGGCGCAACATAGTAAGCATCGCATCTGGGCGCTGGCTTCGAAGGGGCGTCATTTAGAACTCAAAAACTAAGTAGAACGTAAAAGGGGGACATCATTTTTATATTAGCAGGGGGCGACACTTACCATAGGGCTGCTCCTATTTGTAACCATCTTAATTTTAAATTCCATTCAGAATCAGAGATTTCAGGGCCAAGGAAGACGGTGAGGAACATGAAATCGTTGATTCGTCATCTTACTTAATAAATCTTGGTTCTCTTCGAACAAGATTTATTACGATGACGAACCAACTGGTTGCTGGAGGTGGCTAGTAACTTGTATAAAACTAAAAGATATTGCTTACCTTTTGCGATTACCTCGAACATTGTACACTTTGGCAAGTTATCTCCACTTAGTGAGGTAGCACACTTCACTGGCAATTAGAGATTTGTTTTTAGAGTATCCAACAGATTTATTTGAGAAGGCAGAGATATGAATATTTCTGTCATTCCCAAAAAATCAGTTAGCATATTACTCTTAAAACTATACGGCTGAAATCCATAAAAGCACAGACTCAATCCTGTAATTTAGTAATTATTTTCATTCGAAGTATTTAAAAATTTATTTTTGATAAAGCAAAATGAACAGGAGCAAATAAATAGATAAACTATATATTATAATATATTTGTATCTAACCAGTCATGAGATGTGGAAAAAAAAAGAGTTCACACACATACACACGCAAAAAAAAAATGCACTAGTACACTAGGGATTTATTTTATTTTTTTTAATCTGAAAAGGAGTTCATAAGAAGAATCTTGGGAATCTGTTTCAACAAAATATTATACTAGTAGTCGACTACATAAGAGGTGCTTATCAATATTTTTAAATTATACAAGGTGTTTACAAAAAAATATAAAATCTTGAGATCCATTGTTAAAAAACATCTCCAGTAAATTCTTAAAATCAGGGATTGTACATACATGTGTTACATGTAATAAATACATATATGTTAAAACATGTAATTCAATGAACTATTCGGCATTCTTGTATACAGGGCGATTCATAATTAGAGGGACGAGGTAGGTTATAACAAGACGGTCCAGAATCACACAGCGATGAGAGGTCGGAAACATCGTCTTCTTGAACCTATTAATATCCCTTTGGAAGATATGTTGAAGTAACAGTGAAATTTCCGGCCAGGTTTTTTCAAAAACTATTGCATCTTTCACAAATTGCACTTGATAAAAATTTTTAATTCAGATTTTTTAAATTATTACATTGATGAAATTGTCAGTGGAGAGCCAATTCTTTATGAAACTTGGCTAAGAAATTAGATTCCCCACAATTCAACACTTCTTCTAATGTGATTATTAACAGATACATGAAGAAGACATTTCTGACGCTGCATTGCTATGTGATTCTGAGCTATCTTTGTACATTCTACCCTTCCTAAATGTTTGTTCCTCTAATTTTGAATCACCCTATATACCACCTGTGAAAAAATAGTGCTATAACACAAATGTTGTTTCCTACGTTACTACTATCAATGAATCCAAAAAAAAAAAAAAAAAAATGTAAATTATCTTAAGTTAGGAGACTTAAATTTCCAAATTATGTGGCTCTTGTGTGTGTGCAATAGGATAACAAATTTCTAAAGAAGTTAAGACCTATTGAACTGTTTTTGTGAGCAGTTAAATTTTTTACAAAACCAGCTTCTTGGAGTTTGCCTAATATTGTTGCAAGGATGTTGAGAAAGATATTCTTGCAAGTTATGCTAACTAAACAAGAAAAGTTATATCTTAAATGATAAAATTAACAAATTAGCACATCTAGAAGACACGAAAAACTTAAATAATAAAGTTTTTAAAAAAATGCTTGAATATTATTATATAGATAGAAATAAATAATCAGGTAGTTTAATAAATTATCTAACATTTTGTGTAGTATGTTAATTAAACAAGATAATTTATAATATTTTAAATAACTTTAATAAATGTAGCACACAAAGTAAAACATGCTAACTTAAAAGAAATCGTAAAGTTAGGTCAATAGTAAGATATACACAAAATATAAACACCTTATATCAACTGATGAAAATTATCCATTTATCAACTGATGAAAAGTGAGCATTTTTACATGTACTAATTAAGTACAACATGTTATAGTAGTATATTTTTAAACACTAACATAGTAAATGTGGGGATATCTTATTAAAAGCACATTACAAGAAATCGTGTGGTTTAAAAAAAAGAAGAAAAGAAAATGCTATTGTGTGTGTGTGTGCAATGCACTCTGCATAACTGTGTATTATTCAGGAGTGTTAGAAAGAATATGAGCTGCAGTTCATGCATTTCAAAAGAGTATAATTAACATAAAGACGAAAAGAAACTATAAAACTTTAAACATACTCACCATAAAACTTTAACATTCCAACTCTAAGGAAAGCAAATACAAATCGCAAATTTAATTTGCGAGTTTAATCTGTATACCTTTGTACATAAAAATTATCTTTACAAAACTGACTATTGAATTTATATCGTTATTGAAATGTTTTAAAAGAATTTTGCAAGTTCTTTTATTTCTATTCGATCTATATTTCATAGCAAGGCTTAAAAATCCACTTTCAGCCATCATGAGCTCACCGGTTAAAATCAAACAAACTCGCTAGCTGCTAGCAGACAGGGTACAGCAGGGCAAATTCTGCATTACGTCATATTAATAAACCCCACTGCTTGAAGACCTCTGATTGGTCTACATTCGATATAATCGATATCGCCTCTAAAAGTTGTTTTGGAGAAAATGATCGGGGTATGTTCTGACGTCAGAGATAATGATAATCATTTTCTTTGAGCTTGCATACGAGATAGTGATACGATCATTATTTTTTAGAAAATGATTGTATCATTATCACTTCATTAGTTGAGTTGTCTGCATAAGGGGGTTAAAGCAATGCAATAATTAAAAATTGTCCCCAATTCCTGATTTACATTTTGGGGACAACTTGTAAAACGTCCTAAAAATGGGGACGTTCGGTCACCTTAACTAAGGTGACCAGATTTTTGAACAGTTTTGTTGTCAGAATCGGGGACGTCCCCGATTCTGGCAACAAAACTGGGGACATTTATAATTAATGCAATAATTAACAGTAATTTAATTTAAAAACAATACAATAATTAAAAAATGTCCCCAGTTCCTGTTTTATATTCTGGGGACAATTTGAAAAACGCACTTAAAATGGGACGTTTGGTCAAGATAAGATGACCAGATTTTTGTAGTCAGAAACGGGGACATGTCCCCGATTCTGACAACAAAACTGGGGACATTTATAATTAATGCAATAATTAACAGTAATTTAATTGAAAAACAATGCAATAATTAAAAATTGTCCCCAGTTCCATTTTTACATTCTGGGAACAATTTGAAAAACGCCCTGAAAATGGGGACGTTTGGTCACCTTACCATAAGACCCCAATTTTTGTGTTTTTTTTTTTGCGATTTGTCCCCAAAATGTAAAAAAGCAATTGGGGACAATGTTTCATTATTTAATTACATTACTGTTAATTATTTCATTATTTATGAAATGCTCCCAATTTTGTATCAAATTTAAAACGTTTATCAGCATCGAGAACCCAAAGAATGTCACAAACGAAGTTAACACTGCGCACGCAACATGTCGACAACTGAAGGCTAGGCTTGGCAAGTGGCTTGGTCAGTCCCTAGTTTTAGGCATCTTCTCAGAATGTCCCCAATTTTGGAGGACAGTCCCCAATATCAGTGCTTTTTGCGATAAGTCCTCGAAAAGTAAAGAAGCAACTGAGGACAATTTTTAATTATTACATTGTTTTTTCATTAGATTAGTGTTAATTTTTTCGTTAGTTATAAAATGTTCCCAATTTTGTTTCAGGTAAAATTGAGGACATATCCCCAAATTTGAAATAAAATTAAAGACAATTTATAATAATCAATTAGGACAATTTTTAGTAATCTAATTAAAAAACAATGCAATAATTAAAATCTGTCCCCAATTACTCTTACATTTTGGTAAAGTGACCAGATTTTTGTAGTCAGGGGGCATTTATAATTAATGCAATATTTAACAGTAATTTAATTGAAAAACAATGCAATAATTAAAAAAATGTCCCCAGTTCCATTTTTACATTCTAGGGACAATTCGAAAAACGTCCTGAAAATGGGACTGTCCCCGGAAAATGGGGTCGTTTTCGTTTGGTCACCTTAATTCTGGAGATAAATAATTGCAAAAATACACAGAAATTGGGCACTGGGGAAACAGAAATTGCGGAATACACAGAATTTGGGGTATTATGCTCACCTAGCTATTGCGGAAGAAATTTTCATTAAAATGGCTGTTTCTTGTAAGGTGACCATTTATTCAAACGTAGAATTGAGGACATATCCCCAATTCTGAATTAAAATTGAGGGCATTTTATAATTAATTAAATAATTAACATTAATCTAATTAAAAAACAATGTAAAAATTAAAAATTGTCCCCAATTGCTTCTTTACTTTTCGAGGACATATAAAAAAACACAGAAATTGGGGACTGTCCTCGAAAATTGGGGATGTATGGTAAGGTGACCAAAGTCCCCATTTTCCGGGGACAGTTCCCATTTTCAGGACGTTTTTCAAATTGTCCCCAGAATGTAAAAATGGAACTGGGGACATTTTTTTAATTATTGCATTGTTTTTCAATTAAATTACTGTTAATTATTGCATTAATTATAAATGTCCCCAGTTTTGTTGTCAGAATAGGGGACATGTCCCCGATTCTGACTACAAAAATCTGGCCACCTTAGTTTCCTGCCATATATTTTTAAAAACCAATCACCCCAATTGTTCAAAAATCTTGTCACCTTTATCTTTGGTGAGGCCGACCACGCATACAACATTTAGCCTTTATTTTGGTGTTCAGCGACTACTCAAGCTAATCAATTTTTGCTTAAAGGTGACCAAATTTTCAGGGGCAGTCCGCGATTATAGTAATTATTCCAAAAATTTGTTCCCACGTCCCCAATTTTCGGGGACAATCCCAGTTTCAGAGGTTTTCTCGGTTTTCCCCCCAAAATGTAAAACAGAAATTAGGGAGAAAAGTTTAATTAAAATGATTGTTTCCACTTAAAAGTAAATTTCTTTCAAAACATTAATTTTTTAAATTTGCATTAAACCTTTTTCCCTAACTGTTAATGTGAGTTTAAAATTTTATCAGTTTATCTTGTTTAGAAGCGTTTCAGCGTTGCTTGGTTTACGATAAAAAGATGTTTTATAGTTTTCCTCAGAATAATGGTAACATTTTTCTTTCTTCTACGAAAAATATTGCAAATAGAAAAATTAAACAACGTCGGTCCGGACAGCAACGGCCACCAGGATCAGATTTTTCATTCTCTTCTCAATTAACCCTTTCCCTTTATAAGGCAGTGATTAAATACTTACCACCCACGGTCTATTAAATACAGAAATCAATTGTCATTAGTGAATTTTCTGATTTTTGTTCAGTTATATTGGATGTATATTTTTTCCATACATCTAGATTCAAAATTATATTTCGCTTATGAACTTTTCTTTCATTCGCAATTGTAAAGAAAGCTCGAATAATTACTCGAAAATTAAGCATAAGAATCATCGCTTTTAATTATATATTTTTGCGTTTAATTCCGTGTACAAGCAGCAGGTAGTTTTCCGACTTTGATTTTTGTGTATAATTAATGTATTCTCCTGCTAAATTTCTATGTTTGTTTAATACTCGTTTCTCCAATTTTCACGTGGGATATTACCGTAGAGGGAAAATATAGGAAATAATCCTAAAAGATGGTCCAGAAAAATTCCAAGTAATTTTGACTCTCTGCACATACACTCGGCTTATAAAGGGTTAAGCTTCAATTTATTCGATTGAAACATTATTAACATTCAAAAAATTATTGAAGGAAACAGCGACGTTGGAATTAACTGAAAAATTTCTGAAAATGAGTACTGCCCCCGAATATTGGGAACGTTTTATTACATATCTTTACCGAAGGTAAGGTGACCAGACTTTTCAACAGTTTTATTGTCAGAATCGGAGACATGTCCCCGATTCTGACAACAAAACTGAGGACATTTATAATTAATGCAATAATTAACAAAGTTGTCCCCAATTCCTGTTTTACATTTTGGGGGCAATACGCTGTCGAAGTGTGACGTCACAGCCGGGTTTTGGGCATCAAAACATTGTGTTCCCATGTTAATTTCCCATAGGGTTTTATAAATTGCTTCATATCTTCAATATTACACAAAAATAAGACATTTCACTCCATTTTTCAACTACAGTGCAGTAAGTTTTATCTCTTGTATGAATATCAAGTAAATTGAATGACTATAAATATGATTAATTCGTCGATAATAGTTGAAATCGTCTAAGCCTAATGATCTGAGAATGTAAATAAACATTGTACATCCGTAATGTCGGCATGTATTAGTTCTAAACTAGTGTTGTATTTTTGGTGTTTTTCAATGTGATAATGAATAATTAGTTGATCACAAATAATAACTAAATGTGTATGAGTTTTGTTTTATAATATTTTTATGAATTGATAGAGTATTTTTGAAATGTTTTACAATGTATCACTTTGCATGATTACTACTTACAACCCTGTTTAATTTGTATTGAATATGACTATTGCTTATTATAAGTGAAGAAATTGTTGGATATGTGATGAACTAAATAAATTGTTCCCCTATTTATATATTTATTTCTTAATTATAGGAATGAATCAGTGCTTACATGAATTTCTGCTGCATAATTTGAAGAGCAATTATCTAACAGACCCATTGGAAAAGGCATGAATTAATTTTAATAATTCAGTCTTTTTTGATAGATCTGTTGGACACTAAACTGCACTCTCCACTTACTTAAATGAATAATCGTCTAGAATGTAAGTATTTCGCATTAAAAAAAAAATATATTCTATATTTTTTTAATTTTGTTGTGTTTATTTAAAACAAAACAGTTATATTAGTTTGATTAAATTATTTTAATTGTTCCCAGTAGTTGAAATAAGAAATTGCTTTTGATGTGAATGAGCAGATGTACAAACATATACATTCTTGTATACTATTAAATATATATATTGCACTTTTTAAGTGTGTATAGCTTGTTAGTATGCAAATAGCACTTACGACAACATAAAAACATCAAATATCAATTTAAAATTAACATTAAAAACCTCAAAAATTGCAAAGATTCATTTAAAAAAGCACTTACCTTTTTTTTTTTTTAAATTAATCGCTCAGAAATGTCCCTAACACCCACCGACTTATAACGTAACACCAGCATGCTTTCTTTTATTTACTTTTAAATTGACACTGCATTTCTAACAAACACAGACACCGGTCGATAACGTAGAACCAACATGCTTTCTTTTATTTACGTTTATATTGACACTGCATTTCTAACAAACACACACACCGGCTGATAACGTAAAACCAGATATTTAATTTTTGTAAGTTATTAATGATGTGTGAAACATGCTTGCAATTATTGTTCTGGTGTCATTTATTTTTTAAAAAAAGGAAAATCTGAAGCCTTTCAGATTTTAAATACGCACCCAAGTGCTATATATTAAAGGGCAATCATAATTTATGTGTCGTCCCTATTTTTCGTCCTTATTCCATTAGGTTGGAAAGTGTATCATTACTCATGAGTGAGCAGTATTTTTCTTCCTTTTTTATAAAACCCATCTTTGGAATCGAAATCTATCTTAAAATCGCCTGTTAAAACTATTTTACAATCTTTGCCAAGTATATTACATCTATACTTCACCGTTTTAAATATTGTTTCAAATGTGCATCATAATCCATGAGTGTGCTGTGTTTATCTTCTTGGGTTGATTCCTACCTTAACGCCTCAACTCTCGCCAAGGTGGCGATCATTAAACATATACAATAACCATGAAGATTTTGTGTATTTATGTGGCAATCGTAATTTAGAAATAAAATGGCGATTTGGAACAACCTGTAAGTATAGCATTCCGTTACATTTTTAATTATTTTGGGTTGCCAATTAAATGTAGTTTTAATAATTAAGTGTCTTCAAATTCCTTAACTAGTGTGTTTATCACTAATTTGTTCACTTTAGTTTTCATGTTGTTGTTTAGGGAGCGTTGAAACTTGTGCATAACTCCTAGCAGGGGCGTAGCCAGGAGGGGGGGGATATCGGGATATATCCCCCCCCCCCGAAATGTTTGGATTAGTGATGAAATTCCGTCTATTTATACACATATAACTTCATATCCCCCCCCCCGAAATATTTTCCAGGCGCATATCCCCCCCCCCCCCCGAAAAATTTTCCTGGCTACGCGCCTGACTCCTAGAGACCCATGATTTCAAAGCTCGCCAAAGTGCGAGGAATTTTTAGGTTGGCGAAAGTAGGGCCGTTAAAATAGGAATCAAATCTTTCTTGAACCATAAAGCACATCTTTGGAATCCAAATCTATCTTAAAATCACCTACTGATCCTACTGTTTTAAAATCTTTACCTGGCATATTCGAACTATACGCATATTCCAATTATATCTCGTAGACATTTTAAATACTTTTTGGAGTGAGCATCATAATCCATGAGTGTATCGTGTTTTCCTTCTCTGGGTGGAATTCTGCCCCGGTGGTTCACGAAATCGTCGGTTGTTAGCTGTCAACTGGGCAGAACCAGTTGTTTGGTTACCGACTGCACTAACAACTCCGGAGGAAAATGGGAGGTCTTTTAGCCAATCGCATGAACCCCTTGACGCTCCTCCTTAAAACTCCACCTCAAGGCGGGGCAAAGTTAACGACTGCGAAAAATTAACGACGAGCGGAGAATCCAGCTGTTTGTTCCATAAAACACTTCTTTGGAATAGAAATCTATATTAAAATCGCCTACCAAAACTGTTTAACAATTTTCGCCAGGCATAGTCAAATTATACTTCACCTTTATAAATATCATTAGTGTATCATAATCTATGATGTGTACCGTATTTGTCTTCACTGTTCTATAAAAAACTTCTTTGGAATTAACATCTATATTTAAATCGCTTACTAAAACTATTTTACAATATTCGCCAGGCATTTTGTAACTATACTCAAAATATATTTATAATAAATTGTCGCATTTTGGCACCCAGTTTAGCAATCATTTATCAAAAATTGCAAACCTTGTGCAACTCAACATTTTATTAGTGCCTGCCCCCCCCCCCTTCACATTATCTGGCAAACACATTTCAAAAATGACTGGATGCGAAAATTGTACCAAAATCGTGTCTACACAAAAAGCAAGGTTGAAATTAATAGCACTCTGGTGCTAAAAACACTTGATAACTAAATACATGTTTAGTGCCGGATATTCGATCGGGCAACCAAAGGAGCTTCGGATATCCGACAAAATCAGTATCCGTTACATCCCTAAAGTTTAAAACAGAATATAAAACTTACCACTGAAAATTGGAAAGTAAACACCCAAAATTAGGGTATTTAACCCTGATTTTGGGTGTTCACTCGAGGTAGAAGTAAATACCTTACCTACTTGGCATTTACCCAAACCACATCTCTAGTGAGAAATTCTCACCCATTTTTTTCCGTAATGAAAAATCTGTGGGACAAGCTTCTGAGGGGAATAGATTAGACAAACAAGAATCAGATACACAATGAAAGACTAAGGAGCAAGATTAATTTATGAAAACAATACAATCACAGTTTTCCTTATAAATATGCAGAACAATTACTGATTTTATACTATTCTTTAACACTTTTTAAAAAATTACAGAAGTGCATATTCATTACTGAAAGAGTAAACTGTAACTTATCAGATTTTTTGTATTAGATAAAATAAACAATTAATGCAAGAAATTGAACTGTTAATTGAAAAACAAGGAAATAAATTCATTAGTTTTAAAGTACAAATAAATTTTGTAAAAAGTATAAATACAGATACTGCTGCTTTCAAATGCACAGCAGAATTATACGAGCACTCATTAGGTATTTAAAAAAATAGAATAAACATACAATATATTTACAAACTTGATTTGATGAGTTATCATGCACAGACTTAGCATGGGGTGATCATGATTTATATCTTTGTCCGGCACTTTCCTATAGAAAGGAATAACCCTCTCTTGTAGCTTGTTAACTTGTGCAGATGTTCAGTTTAGCCACAACATCTATATTTCAGGAAACTTTCAGCATCTGATCCTATTTTACAAGCCAAAAAAGTACAAATACAGATACTGCTGCTTTCAAATGCACAGCAGAATTGTATGAGCACTCATTAGGCATTTAAAAAATAGAACAAACAAAATTAATTACACTTACAAAGATGAATCTGAAAAAAAAAAAACAATAATGTTAATAAATTAAAAGCTAAAAGCATTATAAGAATGCTGATATACTCAAAAATATATTAAGTAAACTAGGGTCAGAATCAATTAATGAAGGCACGGATTTACTGTACATGCACATTTATTTGTGATCAACTATTCATTATCACGTTGAAAAACACCAAAAATACAACACTAGTATAGGACTAATACATGCCGACATAACGGATGTACGATGTTTATTTACATTCTCAGATCGTTAGGCTTAGGCGATTTCAACTATTATCGACGAATTAATTATATTTATAGTCATTCAATTTACTTGATATTCATACAAGAGATAAAACTCACTGCACTGTAGTTGAAAAATGGAGTGAAATGTCTTATTTTTGTCTAATATTAAAGATATGAAGCAATTTATAAAACCCTATGGGAAATTAACATGGGAACACAATGTTTTGATGCCCAAAACCCGGCTGTGACGTCACCACTTCGACAGCGTATTTTAAAAACGTCCTGAAAATGGGGACGTTTGGTCACCTTACCTAAGGTGACCAGATTTTTGAACATAGAATAGAGCATTTCGACGTGACGTATCTCTGACGTCAGCTGAGTGACAGCTTCGCGCATCGTTCTGCGCATGCTATTTCTTTACCTAAATGTATAATTTTGCAATCTCAGTAATCCGTATAAACTACGTGTAATCTGAGGAGGTTCATTGGGTTATTGGATTACGAACGCAGCCCCACTGTGAAGAATGTAAACAAACTGCAGAATTGCAAGCAACAGGCGTTTCAGTTTAGACAGCAATCCACGACTGTGCACGAAAGAATGTAAATTATTTATTTAGAAATATGGAAGAAATTTTAAAGCTGTCCTCAAATAATTAAACTCTAATTGCAAAATTAGATATTGTTTCTAGTTTAGGATTGTGATATTTTTTCATGATTTTTAACTATATGGATAATTTGTCTCCAATGTAGTTTGAAGCTATGACTAGATAGGTTTATCCTTAGATTGACATGAATTTTAGTGCATGCTTTCTATGGATAGCACTTTCTGGTGTGGATTCTGTTATTAAATGTGCATATAAAATGCATAAGAATAAATCAATAGAAAACATGAAAGAATTGGTTTGTTAATTATTTTTTAAAAACATATTTTGATTAAAAAGTCAATTTATACATTGTTTACAGAACTAGTTTTGTACGAGTGGTCGGTTTATTAAAATAATAATAATAAATAAATAAAACAGGAAGTTTGTGATGTGTTAATGTATGATTACTTATTGTTGCTTATGCTAAAAAACTATAGAATCTACTTTTTTAAAATCACTAAACTTGGCTACCAGCCTTTTTATTCTTTTGCAGTATTCTAAATTAGGTATGGAGTGGAACTTAAATATCTTGAATAAATGTGTTTTTTCTATTAAACTGACACCCTCTTTCATTTCACCTTCTTATCTCAATTCTTTCTGTTGTTTCTTTGACTTCGTGAAATCAAGGTTATACTGTTGTTGTTCTCGTGTCCATGGACAGATGATTAAATGGTTAAACTGTACTTCGTTAAAATAAATCCTTATTCTTTTACCTAAAACTATTTCCACTCTGTTCTGCGTGGAGCTGATATTAGGATTAGAAATTATTATGAAGATTTTTAGATTTTTTGATACTTACGTATTATTGCAGTGGTCATTTCCAACAAAGTATTTTTTCATCAAATGTGCTGGAAACTGTTGCCAATCGTATTTGAAACCATTAATAATTTCATGTGATTGGCATTTATCTTGGCGAGAAATCGAAATCGCCGGTCTTGTTTGAGTGCCGGGATAATACGCCAGTAGCAATTTTTCTATGAATACTGTTCTTACCTGCTGTTCAGATTCAAGAACCTAAATCATTTTATGCAGTCAAATATGATGTTTTTTTTTTTCTTTCAATTTTTTTGTAAATAACTTCTAAAGTAATTTAAATTGGCTGACTGACATCTGATTTTTTTAATATCTATCGCTTGCATGTAGTCTGGTTCCTGTGTAAATTATGTGAAAACATATTTTCAAGTAACACTGTAATTTACGATGTTGAAAAAAAAATCTCTTACATACAATCATCATGGAAGAATATAACTGTAATTATTGCTCTTAACTCTATATACTACTCCTTTTATTATGATTGTTTTTTTTAATCAAATCATTGAACTAATAAATCTGATATGGACACCACATGACTTCCTTGTACCTCTATTAAACCTGAAATATTTTCGGGGCACTTCATCTAAACTTATTTCATTTGAAAGAGACAAAATACTGCAATTCTAAAGTTTACCGCCAAGCTGAGTTCAATTTTAAAGATTTGTTTCACTTAATTGGGCAATATTTTGACAAAAGCCAATAAGCTGGCGATAGCGAGATTTCAGTCACAGCTGTAACAGTTATTCATCACAGATTTTTAATGAAATGAAGGTATCTATAGACCCTTAATATATTTTAAGTCTTTTGGGTGACCCTGTAAATAAATTACTCAGTCCACAGCAATCAAAAGCACAGTTAGATGTTACAATAGTTCTAAATACAAAATTTCAACATTCTACGGCTAAAAGTTTTAGAGTCATGCAAAATGCATAGTTTTTTTTGGTGTTAAATTAGCGATATTTTGGCAAAACTCAACACGATGCATGACAAATAACGAGATTCTGTGCATGGACCAAACAATGAACGACTACAGACATAATATATTGAAGACAGTGGCGTAGCCAGGGGAGGAGGGGGTAATAAGGGATCACAACACACACACCCTGAAATTTTTGCAATACAAAATGTATATTCTTCACTCCCTCACCACACACATGTATACATATATGTGAGTTACAATAGTAACCCCTCCCATGAAAAATTTCTGGCTACGTCACTATTTGAAGATGTCTATAGACATTAATGTATTGGAATTCTGGTAGTTGCATATTATCCTGATAGACATTCGTGCCAAAATTATTTTTTCGGAAAATGTGCTGGCAAACTGTAGCCAATTGCAGGGGCATAGCCAGAAATTTTTGATTGGGGGGGGGGGGGGAGTTACGACTACTAAAACTCATATATATGTATACGCGTGTGTGATAATGTAGTGAAGAATATACATTTTGTATGGCAAAAAATTCCCCATGGGGGGGTTATGACCCCCATAACCCCCCCCCTTGGCTACGCCCCTGGCCAATTGTATTCGGAACCATCATGATTTCCTGCAACCTGGATTTATCAAAGCGAAAAATCGCTCATCTTGGCAGACTGCAAGGATACATGCAAGTACCAAAATTCTTTTGGGTGGTCCTGTAAATAAACTCTCCAGTAGATTGGAATAAAAAATCTAGGTGTACAACTAGATGTTACAACGATCTTATATATAAAATCTCAGCAATCTACGACTAATAGTTTTTGAGATAAGCAAATTAAATATATACATATATATACCAAAAGTTGCCAAGTTTGGTGACTTTTAACGCAGTTTTTGAGGGAGGTGGCTGAACGTCAACGGACCATTATCCAACCATATGGTAAGATGTTATTCTGCTTGAAATGAATGAATGTTTCTAAAATTGCCATTGGCTGTAATTTGTTGAAATTTTTCTGAGTGCTCCTGTAGAACTGTAAATGATAAAGATACCATTTTTGATGGCAAGATTCATTTTGTAATCCTTAACAACATATATCATTTTTGATTTATTTGAAATAACTTAATATCTCTAAATTACACTTTAATGAATTTCTGCCCATAAAATATAATGTATGGATGTAGATGTTACAACAATCCTAAGTATAAAATTTCAACATTGTACGACTCGTACTTTTTAAGATATGTGAGTTACCTACATACACACGTACATACAGGCAGTGGCGGATCCAGAAATTCTCTTTTGGCAGGGGCTAAATTTTAATAAAAGCTTATTTCACACAAAGAAAATATACAATAAAGCAAAATTTTAGTCTAAACAAATGTAAAAAGGATTTTTACATTTGTTTGGGAGGGGCTAAGTGATTAAAAAAGATCACTTTACATATTCAAAGTGCATAATGAAGCAGAATGTTACTCTCTAGCAATCTCTTTTGGGGGGGGGGGGTGAAGCCCCCAAATCCCTCCCCTGAATCCGCTACTGCGTACAGGCGCCAGGAAACACTGATCAAAATGGTCTAGCTGTCAGTCAGAATGCTTGTACATGAATTTATATGAACATACATACATGTGTACAATGAGATGTCAAGCAAAAACTCAGTAAATTTAGAGGTAGTCAAAATCTGGATACCGAATTCTTTTTGCGATCACATTATTTCTTTGTACGTCATACAAGGAAGTAAAAATATTAGTGTTTATAAATTGTATAGACACACACACACGTACAGTGCCCCTAGAAAGTGATAACATGCTTTAATTCTTTATCTATTAAAGATAATTAGGCAGTGTGAATTGAATAAATGTTTATAATAAGGTTAAAAAAAAAGACTATGTTAAGAGAAAATGCCTCTTGTTAATTTTCACAGAGTTATACTTTTTAAAATTTCTTAGAACTACCTTACAAAAAAATTCCTAGAAAATAAAATGTACCCCATGCACAAATGAGGTGATGTACAAAATTTCAGCCTTTCATCATATAACGTCTTAAGGGATATCTATAAACAAAGGTGACTGGGGTCTATACTTGAATTTGAATGTAAAATATTCTTTCATAATATCTGTATGACCCTTAAAATGTGATTGTGATTTTTTTCCTTTCAAGAGCTACTGAAAATTAGTTTAAGTCAGTACTTATTATCTTCATACCTTTGACACTTTTCAGGATATAATTATCAAATTTTGTCCATCACCTCATCAGAATATGGAGCACATTTTACCGATTGGAGATATTTTTGTATGCGGGTTATATACAAAAAGTGTATCTTTTTGGAAATTAATGAAAGAAATTTTTCTATGAGAAAACATTTAATTGCTCCAGGGCTAGCAGCAATTTCTGGCAAAAAAAGGTGCCGGAGCCTTAATATTCTTATGTTAATACTCAGTAGCGAACTGCAAACCCCTGTAATATGGGGTTGGTAGCACATTTAATTAAAATAACAATAATTTAAAGATTTTCCCATATAATAATTATTTCACAGAACAGTGATATAAAATTAAATAGTCGGAAATTAGCAGGAAGAAATATAAACATTATACAGAAAACACCCAAATTCTGGTGGTCTCAGGACTCTCAAATCTGGTCGAGGTGAAGCGAATATGATTTGTCGTGTCTGCTAAAATCAGTTTGTGCTTGAAAAGGGGAAAATTTATGAATTAATGTATACTAGTGTTGGGCTTCGGAGCAAAGTATTCATGAGCTTTGCCTAATATGTAAAAATTCACCCAGAAAAAAGAAATACAGGGTCAGAGTTCCAGCTTTTGATTTCTGTTCTGATTCTAACTTGAAACAAAATTCAAAAATGTAATTGTAGAATTGTTTAGTACAGTTTTATGAGCTAACATTGCGAAACATGTTTTCCATCTTATAATAAAAAGGCAGAAGCTTTATGGAATTATAAATTTACATTTTGCACTCATGTTTACTGTCAATTTAAATAATTATGCAACTAAGTAAAGAACACATTAATTGGTCTACGTCTTTAATTTAGTTGATTTATTGGATTATTTTTTTAATTCATATTCATACGTATTAGATTAATTACATGTACAAATATGTTATGCGATGCATATGTTACACTTCTTTATTAATGGGATAACTGGTCTTATTTTACAGGCATTTACATATTTAAAAGAACACTATGATAAATAATAACAAGCAGTACATTTATTTTTTATAAAAGAAAAAAAAACAATCTGAATATATCGTAATAGAAATTTAAATAAACACTTTTTTAATATAAATATTAATGGAATTTGATGTTTTCTAGGGCATACAGAATATCCGATGAATTATAATTCAAAAACAAAACTTTATTATTGCATAAATCCCACAACGTAAGAAAATTTCGCATGCACAACAATGATATTTGTAAACAAACAGTAATCCGAATGACCTGCCGAATCTTAAAATAAACATTGTGTTTATTCCCGTACATAATGTTGTCTTTCCGAACGCAGTACCAGCGGAAAAAGTCGCTTGAAATATCATTAAAATATTATATGTTAAGCTTTTTAAAATATTAAACGCCACCTGGGACACAAAAGTCGAAGGTCTGATTAACAAATTCCATCCATTACAATCATCCAAAAAATTAAATTTAATACTTTTTTTGAATGTTGAAAATCGGGTTTTTCCCATTGAAATACATTACGAGAACCCCAAGCTGTCACGCAAGACGGCGACCGATCGCAGAGAGGAGGGGTTCGTCGAAATGCTCTATAGGGACATGTCCCCGATTTTTAAACAAAACTGGGGACATTTATAATTAATCAAATAATTAACCGTAATTTAACAAACAATGCAATAATTAAAAATTGTCCCCAGTTCCATTTTTACATTCTGGGGACAATTTGAAAAACGTCCTGAAAATGGGGACTGTCCCCGGAAAATGGGGACGTCTCTAATTTTCGGGGACAGTCCCCAATTTCAGAGGTTTTTTAAGTTTATCCCCAAAATGTTAATAGCAATTGGGATCAAAACTAATTCAAATGGTTGTTTCCTCCCGTATTTTTAAAAATATCAATTATGCTTCCTTCATTTTAATGAATAATAATAATGTTTCAACTGAATAAACAGAATCTAAATTGAGAACATTGAATTTATAAAATGCTCCCAATTTTTATTTCAGAATTGGGGACTATTAGCTGGGGATATTTTTGAAGATAAAATTGAGGACATGTCCCCAATTTTGTTTCAAAATGGAACATTTTATAATTAATGAAATAAATGTTATCTAATTAAAAAACAATGTAATAGTTAAAAATTGTCCCCAATTGTCTTTTTTACATTTTGGGGACAAATCGCAAAAAAACACAGAAATTGGTGACTGTCCCTGAAATTTGGGGACGTCTGATAGGCATAAGTAACCAATAGGCTTATCTACGGGCCCATTCGGGAATTCACCAGTCAGTTATGCACTGGTGCTACCGGTTGCAATCATTCTTCTGTTAAGTGACGTCACGGTTATCAACCGGTTTTAGTCATCCTCAGCACATTCGATTCCAAGCCAAGAAAACAAAAATAAACATTGGCAAGACTTTGCTCATAACCGGCTTCCAACGGTAGCAATTTCATTCGGATAGTGACAATCGTTGGTGCGTACTACGAGAAGGAACTGCTGCATAAATTGAAGGAAATGCCATGTAAACGCATAACTAAAATCTTACTCCAATGTTGAAGTACGCAGCACACTTCATTTTTGTGGGCAAAACGCTTCAAGCTAAGGCATTATCCTCTTGCATGACAATGCAAGACCTCAAAAGGCATGCACAACACAGGATTTGGCTCGCAGCTTTGGATGGGAGGTCTGGCAGCATCCACCGTACAATCCCGAACTGGCACCCCATGGAGTAAGCTTCCAGTTTTCGCAGCATTCCCTTCTCATAGTACGCACCAACGATTGTCACTATCCGAATGAAATTGCTACTGTTGGAAGCCGTGGAACTGAACTATAGTCTGATTAAGCTTCGGTCTTGTTTCTCAATGTTGCCATCCGTGGAGCAACAAGTGTAACTTACTTTTTGAATGCCCCTAGTAGAATTCCAAGATACCAGCATACTTGCATGTACTATGATGGAGCTTAAAAGTGATGATAATCCTTGCAGCTTACAAAATCATTTTCTTATTATCAAGAATCAAACATGTTGCATATTAAAATGAACTAGCAAGTTTGCATTTAGAGACCGTAAGAAATATTACTAGCCTCTAAATGAAACCAGCTGTTTTCGTCTGCCTCCTCCTTGGTGTTCAGATAGAATTCCAAGATGAAACCAGCAGACCTAAACAAAAAAAAATAATAAATAAAAAAGAGAGAGAGAAATGTGGAAAGTTAAGAGTATTTTAAAACCACACTGGTTTTGTCTTTTTCCTGTTGGTGTTACGTTCAAAGTAGAACTCCAAGATACCAGCAGACCTAGTGCGGGGAAAAAATGGTGAAATCTAAAACATTTGTTAACTTTCATTACCAGGGGTCGAAAAAATTCGTAAAATATTAGGTGCCAGGAAAAGATTTTTAGGAGCCTTATATATGTTGAATAATATTGATTTAAAAAAAAGCTAGTTGCTAAGGGATATTTTTTGGTCATCTGTGCGACCTGGCGCCCGGGTTTTTTCGAACCCTGTTCATTACAACATTAAGCTTTAAACAGAGTCTTTGATACTTTAAAAAGAGATATGCTTTTACTAATAAGAAGTTAAGAAAAGATGTACCAAAACAGTTTTTTGTCACTGTTGAGTATGAAAATCGAGATGATCTATTTATATGATACATTTTCTCTTCCATCTTGTATCAATCAAAATATGTACCGTATATACTCGTGTATAAGCCCACTTTTTTGGGACAAAAATTTGGATTGAAAATGGGGGGGTGGGCTTATGCACGGGTAAAAAAAATTTCAAAACTTGATCATCGGAAATTCAATGTTCAGGGAGCAGTAAACATCTACACATATAAGCGCAAATATGTATACTATGAACATGGGAAAACCATGGTCCCGGAAATTGACATGTCAATCCCCCCCCCCCTTCCGGTGCCCATGCATTTGGGGCAACCAATTTAACTTTATGGAAACAAAAGTAAGATCTAATGCATTAAGTTTTTGTATTTTAAGACAAAATGTTACAAATTACAAGAAAAAAAGAAGAAAAATACAAATACTATACATATCACATCATTCTTCATCGGAGCGTCCGAAAAGTTCTTTAAAGTCACTTTCAGTCCTGATTTCATCGTCCTAAATGTCAACAAAATCATCATCTTCTTCTTCGCCGGAGTCCGATTCTTCCGACAACTCAATTAATGAGTCTTCGCACCCGTCCATAGAATTGCTTACGCAGCACTTCTTGAACGATTTCACTATAATATCCTTTAGAATGGATATTAGATTAGACGCCATACGGGTGCTGGAGTTTTACTTATCTTACAACCAGCACGCCGTCTAAACTTAATCCAGGTAACTTAGAGCAGGGACTTAAAAATAAGTACGCATTCATAAACTAGGTAACTTTATTAACTAAGAACAGGTATATTTGCTGTCGCAGCAGCACTTGCTTATATACCACGGTTATATAGTGCGAGCACGGTTGAGTTGTCTCAGCAGATCCTGACCATCGTCACCACGCCAACGTCACCACGTGCGCATTCTGCTGTGGCTTTCGCAATCGGCGGCCAGGCAGGAAATTTGCCCGACACTGCCACCGCAGTACCCCCTTCCCAGTGGGAACGTTACCGCTTCAGGTCTACTTAGTGTACCTGAAATGAACTCTGCGGCCTGATCGGGAAAGTCGTACAGGTGTTGCTGGGACAGGCAAAGCTTTTGTGCTTGATTCCTGTTTCGGCTCAGACAGCTTGCTGCTGAGCAACGGTGGCTGCTGTTCTTGCACAATATACGCTGGTTTCAACCTGTCGATAGAGACGAAAATGTCCTTGTTATCTTTTCGGACAGTAAAAACCTTTTCTGACCTGTCCAATACCGGGTACGGTCCATCATACGGTGGCTTCAGTGGAGGTTGCACAGCATCATGTCGCACGAAAACATGAGTGCAGTTATGCAAATCTTGCGGAATGAAAGTTCTACTTCGAGTACCATGGTTGCTTGTCTTAGAAGGCGAAATGGCACTCATAATCTCTTTCAGCTGACGGACGAAGTCTGCAGCGTTGACGTCGACGCTGGTGGGTGTGAAAAATTCCCCTGGCAACCGTAAAGGAACGCCATACACCAGCTCCGCAGTAGAAGCCTTGATCGACTCTCGGAACGCAGCACGCAGTCCAAGCAAAGCTGTAGGAAGGACGTCCGTCCAACGATCGGCAAAACTAGGATCCGTAAGATGGGCTTGAAGAGAAGCCTTCCAGGTCCTATGCCAGTTTTCCACAAGACCATTAGACTGGGGATGATAGGCGGTGGTATGAATGTGTTTTGCACCCAATAATTGTGTAAATGAGTGGAATAGGCGGGACTCAAACTGTCTTCCCTGATCGGAAGTAACCCTACTGGGTACACCGAAACGAGCAATCCAGTGTGTGTAAAAATTCCTAGCCACTGTCTCAGCGGAAATATCGGAAACTGGACAAGCTTCAACCCAACGAGTGTACCTATCAATCATTGTTACACAATATGTATAACCACGAGAAGGCGGAAGTGGGCCGACCAGATCGATGTGCACATGGTCAAATCTCCTGTCGGGTACTTCGATTTTACCCGCGGGGCTAGTAATGTGTTTGTGGATTTTAGCTCTTTGACAGGGTATACAAGCACGCGTCCACCGCGTTACATCCGCTTTAATGGTATTCCAGACAAATCGTGCTGTTACTAATTTAATGGATGCTCTGACACCAGGGTGTGCCAGGTTGTGAAGCATCTCAAAAGCAGTTTGCCTGAATTGAGAAGGGATGTAAGGGCGCGCAGTTTTGCCCGATACATCGCACATTAACTGAATATCAGAGTCTGGTAGGGTAATTTTTTTTAGATTTAACCCAGTCTCTGAATTTAGCAAGTTTCGCAATTGAGTATCAGTTTCCTGTGCCCTTGCAATTTCAGCGTAGTTCAAAACGCTAGGCATTTGGATCGCCTCGATTCTAGACAGCATATCAGCGGGTGTGTTCTCTAACCCCTTTACGTACTGTATGTCAGTACTAAACTGTCCAATTAGGTCTAAATGTCTCAATTGACGGGGCGTGCATTTGTCTGGTTTCTGCCTAAATGCAAATGTTAGAGGCCTGTGATCCGTGAAAATCACAAAATGGCGACCTTCTAACATGTGTTTAAAATGTTTTATGGCAGAATAGATCGCATAAAGCTCCCGATCAAAAGTGGACCATTTTTGTTGAGCTGGGGAGAGTTTTGCTGAGAAGAATGCAAGGGGCTCGCATTCAAGAGCATTTGACCCTTTTTTGTACTGGTTCAGGGTTGCGCCCACTGCTACGTCGCTTGCGTCACAAAAAAGCAGTAATTGGGCCTCGGGGTCGGGATGTGCCAGCAGGGCAGCATTAGCCAACTGTTGTTTGCAGTGCTCGAATGTTGCTATTTGTGTCTCGTTCCACTCAAGTGCGGTGGATTTTTTGTTTTTAACACCTTTAAGCATTTCATTTAGCGGAGCCTGCATGTGTGCGGCCTGCTTTACGCTACGCCTATAATAATTAAGTAAACCCAAGAAACGTTGGAGTTGCTTTACAGTTTGCGGCAACGGACAATCCAGAATAGGTTTGACTTTGTCGGGAAGGGGTCTAATACCACTTTTATTCACCAGATATCCGAGAAAAGGGAGTTCAGGAACTCCGAAAACGCACTTATCTAAATTTATACGAATTCCGTAGTTCGTCAAGCGCTCAAATACCTTTTCGAGGTGCAGTTTGTGTTCCACCTCGGAACTACTTGCTATTAGGATATCGTCCAAATATGCGAATGTGAAATCGAGACCTCGCAAGACTTCGTCTATAAACCGCTGGAAAGTTTGTGCCGCATTAGCCAAACCGAAAGGTGTAAATAAAAATTCATACATCCCGAAGGGTGTAGTGATTGCTGTCTTGTGTACGTCGTCTGGGTGGACGGGAATTTGATGATAGGCCCTCACTAAGTCAATTTTTGAAAAAAAAAATTTATTATGTAGCTGACTTGAGAAATCTTGAATATGTGGCAGCGGGTACCTGTCTGGTACAGTGATTCTGTTAAGAGCTCTATAATCTCCTGTTGGGCGGAATTCTGTACCTGATGCTTTGGGTACTAAATGTAGTGGGCAAGACCAGTTTGACGTACTAGGTCTGCATATACCCTGTTCCAACATGTATTCGAACTCTTTTTTTGCGATTTTTAATTTTAAAGGGTGTAACCTTCGCGGCCTAGCAAAAACAGGTTGCCCGTTTGTAATAATTCTGTGAACTGTATTATGTTTAATAACCCTCTTGGAAGGGTATGGGCGAATCATCTCATTGTACTTTTCTAGGATTTCTCTGTATGAAGAGTTACTAGCAATTAAAGTTACACGAGATTTATCAGTCACGGGTTTACCTGTAGTAGTCAAGTTGGTGAGGCTATCACGAAGACGAGCATGCTTTAAGTCTATCAGCAAGCCAAAGTGCTTAAGAAAATCAGCACCTATGATTGGTTTGGTTACATCGGCAATTACAAAATGCCATGAAAACTTTCTGCGAAAACTCAAACTTAAAGTGAGCAATTTGACCCCGTACGTTTTGATCGGAGATCCACTAGCCGAATACAAGGTAATATTGCCAGTGGCATTTCTCAACGACGAAAAACTCGATCGTGGCACGACACAAACATCACTACCACTGTCAACTAGGTATGTTAAGTTTGTCATAGGGTCGAACACAAAGAGCTGACTTTGAAATCGCATTGCGCCAGGTAATGCGATTTCACTGCTCGTTTCCCGATTTTTTAAATGAACAAGGGGATTTGCAACGTTTAGCCGCGCTGCCGAACTTAAAGTGATACCAGCACCTATCACGGAATTTCTGTCGGCTGTTTGAGTGTTGTCTACGGGAAGGGCTCCTATGCTGAGGACTGTATCTGTGGCGGGGTCGCGAAAGGCGTTCGACTTTCTTGGTTAATTCAGAGATTTGGGTTTGTAGCTGACTAATTTCAGGGGAAACAGTTGCCTTATCAGTTTGCAGTAAGCCGACAGTGCCTGCAGTGGTTTCATGGATTTTGTCCGCCATTATGGCTAATTTCTCCAAAGTATCGTCGGAGATGGACAAAATTGTCTGCATTTGTAATGGTAGACGTTGTAACCACAGAGTTTTAAGACATTTGTCATCAAAACCTGTGCCTCCCAATTGTCTCATTCGCCGGAGTAACTGAGACGGCTTATCGTCCCCCAAAACCAGCTCTGAAAGTAACGTTTTTAGTCGACGTTGTTCGGAGTCTGAAAAGTCCGTTATTAACCTTTTTTTAAGTGTTTCGTATTTATCACCCTCCGGTGGTTGTAAAACTATGTCGCTAACATATGACAGCACATCTGAATTTAATGCCGATATAATTGAGTAGTACTTGGTATTATCTTGTGTAATACCCGAAACAATAAACTGTGCCTCAATGTTTGCGAACCATAATTCTGGGTGTTTTTCCCAAAAGGGAGGTAGTTTTAAGCCGACCTTATGTGTTTCAGCCACCGCCTGTTCCCCGTCACCTGGCATAGTAGGAAAATTTTGAAATTCAGCTCACCTTCTAAACTTGATCAAACAGCAGGCCGAACCTTTACTAAAAGATGACAGTCCCCGGTAGTTAGCAGAAATCAAACCTCCAGAACATCAGCAGCATTCACCTTGAGAGTTTTCAGCACGTGGCACTTAGTAGTTTTTGCCAATGTAAATTGCTTCAAAATGTACGACTGGGAGTCACTATTTCATTCATCCGACAAACACAGACGTACAGCCAGTTCGGCGCTTTTCAAGGAACTTGTAGAAACTTGTATCACGTCGGGTCACCACTACGGGTGCTGGAGTTTTACTTATCTTACAACCAGCACGCCGTCTAAACTTAATCCAGGTAACTTAGAGCAGGGACTTAAAAATAAGTACGCATTCATAAACTAGGAAACTTTATTAACTAAGAACAGGTATATTTGCTGTCGCAGCAGCACTTGCTTATATACCACGGTTATATAGCGCGAGCACGGTTGAGTTGTCTCAGCAGATCCTGACCATCGTCACCACGTGCGCATTCTGCTGTGGCTTTCGCAATCGGCGGCCAGGCAGGAAATTTGCCCGACACTGCCACCGCAATATCCTTTAGAATGGATATTAGATTGGAGTCGAATTCTGGTAGGGGGAGTATTTCATGGACGCGTCCATTTTTAAAGTTGGGAGGGTGGGCTTATACACGGGTCAGCCAATTTTGAAATTTGTGCGGGGGGGGGGGGGGGGGGGGGGCTTATACACAAGTATATACGGTAGTTTTTCTTGAACATTGTTTCAAAACATCATTCTTAAGAAAAAGACAATTAAGAAATGTTATACATTAGAATAAGACAACAGGATTCCTTGCCGAATTGCAAGACCTTTTAAGCACAAATACACTGGAACAAAGATGTAAATAAAGAGGAGAGCTTATTAATTGATCTAATGTTGAAATTTGTCACACTGCAATACCTATACGAATTTGGTAGACATTTATCAGAAATGTAATGCAGCATCTAACGTCTTATAAGACACATCAGTACACAGATACATTTCTGGCCTTAAAATTACTTTGATCTTTTGATTATGGCTCTCAACCCAGTGGCGTAGCCAAGGGGGGATAGGGGGTCACAACCCCCCCCCCCAATGAGGAACTTTTTGCCATACAGAATGTATATTCTTTGCACACACGCATGTGAGTTGCAGTAGTCGTAATCCCCCCCCCCCATGAAAAATTTCTGGCTACACCACTGCATAGAGCATAAATTTTAGCGAGTGTAAGTCCTACAATTTTTTACAGGGCTACAAAGAAGTATTCTTATACATTGTGGCCTATACACTTAAATCATTTGAAGTGCACTAGTGCCTAAACACTACATTTGATTGAACTTAATGAAATTTATTTAAACGCTTTTTAAATATCAAGTGTTCAGAAAGTCCAGTTGAGTCACTCCAGATATTTTAAAAATCTGACTAAATTATGCATTAAATGAAACTTATTTTTGTAAAAAGATTTAGTAACTTGAGTAAAAACTGTTCACTTATTACAATTAAACTTTTATGATACACACTATCTAATGAAACTTTTCTTGCATGTTCATAAACTTTCTTGTAATAGAAAATTTAATACTTTCCCTACAGAAGAATATGATTGAACAAAATATTCTTTACTTTTATATGATTAATAATATACCATGTGTCGATTAATTTCTTTTTTTTTTTTTTTTTTATATAAAATATTACTAGTTAATGCTAGTAAAAAAAAAATTGAAAACACCATAAAATGCGTTATGACTCAAATATATTTGTTTACTCTAAATTGCAGTCAGAAACCTCAAGAACAATTTCTCAATTCAAACAAACAAGTTTCTCTTATTCAGGGATGTGCCAGCTGAAAGTAAATTTTGGAGCAAGAAAAAAGACACTTTTGGAGCACAAGAATGTCAATTTTGAAATGTAAAATTTATTTTTTGACGGAAAGAGAAAAGTCAATGGTTTATACGCATTCTGATATGTTCTGCTGGCCGGATCAAAAGCCTGCCCCCTCCCTCCGGGGGCCGGAGGTTACCCATAAGTGTTTTAAAGTTTAATTTATGATGCACGTAATATAGTTACCAGAACACTGCCTTTCATCTTAGTGAGATAGGGGCAGGGTCGACGATTCTCAATTCCTTTTAATTTTTCTTTTCTCAGCACAATATAGTGCTTTGAATGCCTTATTTGTCTCGAGAAGCATATTTTACTGGCACATCGATACCTGTTTCAATATTTGCCACATTCGGGAAAGAAAGGAAAAAGCATTATGAGTTTCATAATCCAGTCATAAATTACAGGATTTTCTTATGTTCTTTGCTTTTCTTTCTTACTTTCTTTTTTGACTGGACTTGCACTGCAATAGAAAACGCCGAAAAGAATAGCAATTGTTTAAACTATTTTATATTTAAAAAAGAATATGTATATTAATCCATAAGCACACGCGTCTCAGTCACATTTTTGCTTTGAAAAAGGGGAGACATTTCTCAGAAGAAATCTGACCTCCTCATACCTTTCAGGGGAAGGTCAAGAAGGGGTGATTGAAGGAATGGCGTTCTTTTCTTATCAGCCCTAGAGAGTAAATACTCCCACACGTGCACGTACTAGAGCAGCATTAGTACGAAGGATGGGTGATAGATTGCCAAATAGGGCAATTAGTCAAAGAGTACAAGGGAGGAAGACCAGAAAGCGTGCACAAATACTTGACAAACGGTGCAATAAGGCACTCGTATCTTTCCACGTACTGTCAGGTTAATTTGAACTGGAATATAGTAAGTTACACCTATGATTGAGGGGAGAGTATGCAGTATTTTAACAGTAATTATGCAGATGAAAAAATAATTAGGCAACACTGCTCTAGACTAGTGCCACAACGGGATATCCTGTCACCTGTGGTATCAATTTTGTGTACCTCTTCTTCAAATTTTCAGGACACCCCCCCCCCCTCCAACAGCTGCGAACTTGCTCTAGAGAGATTACTTTTTGGGGAGTGAAAAGAGGTATGACTGAACATTTTCTTATAGGAAATTTCCCTTAGTTGATATTTACTGAAGCTGAGAAAAAATTATTCTTAGTTTAGAATTATAAAGTAGCACAGAATCTATTGATTGTTTGATGATATTTACTGATAGTACTTAAGTTCTAAAGCACCCACAAAAATCTGAGCAACAAATAGTAGAATTTTACATTAGAAGTTATATGAACACTAAGCAAATATTAAAATTTTCAGAGGAAAATTAGTTTTCAAGCACCTATAAGGATAAAACCTAGACGGAATAATTTTAGTATTACAAGAATTTATTTTTAAACATTCACAATTTCTTCTTCAATCTATGTATGATTTTATTTCAAATTTATTTTGTAACAAGCAGTAATAAACCCAAACCAAGTAACTTCATAAATTATACTTTTTCTGAATAAAACTGTTCAATTAACATTTTAATGTACAGTGTTCCCGCTCTGGGAACACCAAACTCTGACGTTTTGACTGTTGCCAGTCACGAAGAATAGTTTTGATTTCTATAAAAACAGTCGCGGGTGACATAGCTCCACGAGAATCCTTTACTTTTGAGCACGTCATTTCCTGTAAAAGAATTGTCACGATTATTTTAAACAGCACTGACATCTGCTGAAAAATGGAAGAATGTGAGAACAGCTGGATAGATTGTGCCCACACGACGACTGATACAAAAAAGGGTCTCTGTTTTTGTGTCACTTTGGAAATGCATTCCTGCTGGTGCGCTCTGTTAACCTCATGTAATTTTTTTTGTACTGTTTGTTGTGCTTGCAGGGCCTTATTATCGCATGGGCAAATCGAGACTTTGCCCAGGGCCCCATTTTAAATGTTGTACTGAAATATACTTTTTTTTTTTTATTTCAAAATTTTATGAAAAATAAAATAAATTTCATAGAAGGGGGCCTCCCAAATTCATCAATGCCCGGGGCCCTTGTTGGTCATAATCAGGCCCTGCGTGCTTGCACCTACCTTGGAGCACCCACACAATCAGTGCCCCTGAAATAGAGCCTAAGCTAAAAATATACAATAAAAAAGAAACTTTTTTGATAGCTATTTTAATAAACTTTTTGAGAGTTCAAAATGTATCACCTCAGTTTGTATAAATTAAGACAAATTCTTAAAACCAACACAAAAAAATGTTTTAAAATTCTATTACTTAAAAAAAAAAAAAATGTTTGTTTTATATAAGAAATTAAGCAATGTGGGGGAAGGTGGAAATTGTACTACAGTTTTGAGTGTTAAAATTAATTTTTAAAACGAATATAGTGCAATTATATTTGTTTAAAATTAAACAAAACAAATCATAAGTAAAATTACACCAAGAATTAAATATTATTCTAAAAATCACCATATAAAGGACAAACATAACTCAGAAACATAAAAAGGAAATATTCTAATTGCACGAAAAAATACATAAAATATGAAATGTATACTAAAAAATAGAGATCAATACCAAACAGAACTGTACAGTTTTCCAGTGGCCAATGAAGCAAAGTTTTTAGGTTGAAATTGAAGATTACATTGAAAATTAAACAACAAAGAAATGTTAAACAAAGAAAGTTACCATTTTAAATTCAATTTTTGCAACATAATTATTAAAACGAATCTATCTTAAAAGACCGCTAAGAATGAAAATTAATACATAACAAACAAACAAATATGCATCAAAATAAGGTAGAAAGTTTAAGTTGATGAAAATTGACATAAAACATCAAAATTTAAATAGTATAATAAGATTTAATACCAAGAATATACGATCCGGCGATTCATACAAATCAAAACACAGCATCCAGGGCCAGATCCTGTTTTAGCGGGAAAAAACAACGTTAACGATACGAATACGCGCGGAATGGTTGGAGAAATAATATTCTTGGCGAAAACAGCTCAAGATCGACTTTGGCGATGCTTTCTTCCTTCTTCCTACTTCCGGTTGTATGGCCTTGAAACGGTGGTGAAAATAACCACTTCGCAGGAACACCACTCATAAACAAATCATCAAAACATGATGAGCCGAGTAGCTTATATCCACCTTGTTAATTTTGCTATGATTTATTTTAATGGCTTTTAAATATTTTTATGAAAAAAAAAATAAACAGATAACAAGCTTACATGTACATATAGATTCGGTTTAATAAAATTTAATAACTTTTCTCTTTGTGTGAGGGGGGGCTGTGCCCCCCCTCAACCCCCCCTTTCTCTTTTTAGTAGATTAAATTAAACAATGCAAACAAATAATATTCTAAAGGCAATACCTCACAAAAATAACAAATAAAAACGACAAAAAAATTAAAATACATTTTAGCATTCTGACAAAAGACTACGTAAGCAAAATAAAGAACTAATTCAAATCATAACGAACAATGCTTATCTCATACCTTAATTAAAATCGCTAAATTGTTTCAATATTGAAATAATAAAATCAAAATATCAAATATTATATTAATAACGGAATTATTTGTTGCTCCTACCATTAACAAATAAACAAAGGTAATAATAACAAATAAAAACAAACAATGCTTATCACATACCCTGATTAAAATCTCTAAATTATTGCAATATGGAAATAATAAAATCAAAATATCTAAAATTATTTCACTGTATAAAATATTAATAACGTAATTATTTGTTGCTTCTACCCTTAACAAATAAACAATCGAGAACGCAAATATTAATCTGAAACGTACTATCAAAAGAAAGCTTATTCATACAAAACTGTATGTAAACAGTCAGTATGAACCTGAACAGCCGTTTAAAATTTCAAAAATAATTAAATAATAATAAAATTTAATGTTAAATAAAGCCATTAAAATAAAACCATAAAGCACATGGCAGATCAACCATTCAAACGAAACTCCCGCGCTAAGAAATACACGGGGCTCAAAAAATTCATGAAAGGAACAAACGGTCACGATTTGCCGGACGTACACGAGCACATCCGTGACGTCACGGAAGAATCCACTTTTCGCCCGAGGTTAGGGTTACCGCTCCGGAACATCCGACGGCGGGGTTACCATATTGGCATCCTTTATCGCGCCAAAAAAAGTCGCCAAAAATAAAGTGCGCCAAAGGGACCATACTAAAGCTGTACCGAACATTCATGTTTTGCAACACTCCCTAATGATGCAAGAACATTACTGAAAACACCTCGGCAAACTCTGACAAAAAATATTTCTTCGGGCACATACTGTCATTTTGGCTTACTCCACGGATTAAAAAATATCTTATGTAGTGGCAGCTCATTTCCACATGAGCTAGAACTATTTTTCAATATTGATGGGTTACCCCTTGCTAAAAGTTCAGGTAGTCAGTTATGGCCTATTCTTTGCTTAGTTCCAAGTGTGGAAAAAAAACACATTTTTCCTGTTTCTGCTTTTCATGGCAACAGTAAACCAGGCAATGCCAATGATTTTTTATATGACTTTATTCAAGAATTGAAATTGCTACTGCATGAAGGCATTACAATTCAAGGAGTGAGCTATGCATTAAAATTAAAAGGCATAATTTGTGATGCGCCTGCCCGAGCATTTATTTCATATATTAAAGGCCACTCTGGCTACTTTGGCTGTGGTAAATGCACTCAAGAAGGAGAGTATATAAATAATAGAATATGTTTTCCTGATTTGGATTCTCCAAAACGCACAGATATATCCTTTAAAAATCGAGACCAGGAAGATCACCATACTGGCACTTCTATTCTTGAGGATATAAATGTAAACATGGTTTCTGGAATTCCCTACGAATACATGCACCTTGTTTGTTTAGGGACTGTCAGAAAATTATTTCATTTATGGATGAAAGGTAATCTAAAATATCGTATTTCTCCATCTGTTATAAATAAAATGTCTGATATGCTAACAGATTTAAGAAGCTTTATCCCTCCTGAATTTTCTCGTAAGCCTCGCACATTAAAGGAAATAGATCGGTGGAAAGCTACCGAATTTCGCCAAGTGATACTGTACACAGGGCCTATATTTTTATCATTATTACCCAAAACACTTTTTGATCATTTTATGACACTTCATTGTGCTATAGTAATCCTATGCACCCCACTAGGAAATCATTCTACTGACTATTTTGATTATGCACACTCATTATTGAGGTATTTTGTGCAGCATTTTGGAAATATCTATGGAAGAGAACATATATCGTACAATATTCATGGCTTGTTGCACCTGGTAGAAGATGTTAAAATCTTTGGCCCGTTGGATAGCTACAGTGCATTTCCATTTGAACACTACATGCAGTTTCTAAAAAAGAAAATTAGAAAATGCGAAAAGCCCTTACAACAATTAAATTTAAGAATTCTTGAAAATTATAGGTTTGCACCTAAGAAAATACCATGTTCAATGTCATTGATTAGGTTTTGCAATGAACATAATAATGGACCTTTACCTCTGGATTATCCTTTACGTCTACCATCTTATACACAATTTGAAATTGTACACTTCCCAAAATTTATGCTGTCAGCAAAACCACCTAATAATATATGTGGTTTAAAAGATGGTACAATTGTTTTAATTTTAAATTTTGTGAAGGTTAAGACCAGTTCTTGTCAAATTCTTATTGGAAAAAAGTTTACAAGTTATGAAGATTTGTATATAAAACCATGTAAATCATCTGACTTGGGGATCTTTAAAGTGTCCAAACTAAGCTCTGTGTCAACTTGGCCATTAACTGATGTTAATAAAAAATATATGGCAATTCCAGGCAAAAATAGTTTTAAAGTATTCCCCTTATTACACTCCTGTAATAAATGATTTGATCACAAATAGAAAATCTCAAGGCAGAACAACTAACTATTCTCACAAAACGGGAATGCTTTACAGATTGTATTTTAAATTTAAAACATTTTTTTACCAGTGTTAGAAATATATGTATATTTTTTTAATCTGTGTAATCTTTTTAATCTGGTTTTATATACAAATCTTCGTTCAGTGTTCGTTCTGAACTATCACCAACCTGAGTCCCAGGGACTCACTAATGAGAAAAATGTGGGTCCTGCAGCAAAAAAAAATGAGTCCCTTAATTTTAAAGCCACAAAACATATTGTTTTTAAGCAAAGAGCATAATAAATATTACATATATATGTACAAAAAGGAAGGATTTATTTATTTGTTATTTACAAGCATATGAATTACATGCAAACTCTATCTTTTTTTTTGCAAAATTTTTTGTTTGCATTAGAGAGAACCTCATTGGCTTCCTTTAAATTTGGACCTTGCAATGAAATCATCATTAGATTTTTTAATTTCTTTTCTGTTAGTCTATTTCTTAAACTAGTTTTTATTCTCTTCATACAAGAGAAGCCTCTTTCAGCAGCTGCAGAACTTACTGGAATTACTAAGGTAATTTTTGCCAGTTTTGAAAACTGAGGGAAATCCTCACTGTAGTCCTTAATGACAAGTGTGACAAAATCTTGTAAGTCCAATGTTTTAAAGTTCATGGCTAGACACTTAAATTGCAAAAAGTTAGTTATCAGTTCATGTTTATCTAAAAATTTTTCATGTGTTCCTTTATTTTGCTTCAGAGTTTCCAATGTAGAAATGCATGATACTACAAGAGGTCTTATTTTCGAAAAAGCAACATTTTCATGCTGAAACAAGTTAGTCAATTTTTTAATTGGCTCAAGGATGTCTAAGCATATGGCTAACAAAGTGGGAAACGACTTTCATTTTAATTTCTGTAAAAGCCCTTTAGCTTTTACATCTGTTGAGCTGTCAGATAAACGGGCCAAAGTTTCTAAAATTGTTGGATAAGCTTTGTGAGCAGTTATAGCAGCATCATATAGACTCAGCCATCTAATTTGTTTTGGTTCCTTCAGTTTAATACTGCTGCTATTATTTATTTCATAAATTTCACACAAAACGTTTTCCCGTACAGGGCTGGCATCAAAAAAAGATACACTTGATTTAAAATCAATTCAATATTAGCAATTGCAGGTACTGCCTTTGCAGCCTGGGACAGCGCTAATGATATTCTATGTGCAGCACAATGAATATGAATCAAAAACTCTGCACTGGACTGCTTAAGCTGTGCTCCTACACCATTTTCCCATCCTGTCATTACACTTCCAAAGCCCACAACTTTCTTTAAATCAATGCCTAACTCATCTCACGATCACAGACTTGCCCTATGGAATCCAGAAAGTCTTCCACTTTGGGATATGTTCAGATCGCATTTAACGGTTAATACAAAGAAATTAATGAAAGAGTGTAACACAGACATGGCAGTTATTCCAGGCGGATTAACACCATTAGTTCAACCTTTAGATGTGTGTATTAATAAACCATTCTAAGGAAATTTAAAACGATTTTGCAATACATGGATGTTGGAAGGAGGTAAAGCATTTAAGAAAGGAGGTGAAATGTGTCATGCCAGTCTAGAAATAGTGAGTGAGTGGATAATACAAGCATAGGATGAAATTAAACCTGACATAATTAAAAAGTCATTTAAAAAATGCAGTATATCGAACAATCTAGATGGAACGCATGATAACTATTTATTTATGGACCAGAGTACAGTGATAGTGAAGATGAAACTGAATTTGATCATGTGCCTGAAAATATAACGGAAGATGAATATGATGAACTTTTTATGCTGTCCGATAATGAAAATTGAAGTTCATAAGGTATGTCATTTCTTTTAAATAAACAACATTCAGGTACTTGTAGAAATGTCATTTTTTAAATCTCATCTTTTCCTTATTTTTAAATTTTTCATTTTTATAACCGGCGTATAACGCGCACCCTTAAATTTCGACCTTATTTTTTGAATGAAAAGTGCGCGTTATACACCGGAATTTACGGTAGATTAAAATATTACTTGCTAAACTTGTTATTCTTAAATACAAAGATATTTTCTAACACCCCTCTCCAGACGGATTTTTCTGCACAAAAATGCATTTCTCAGAAGTGTGCAAATTATATGTGCGCGTTGAAGTGGGTGAGGAATGTACAAAGAGAAAAATAAATTATACAGGACCTAAAATCCAAAACTTTTTCTACAATATTTTTGTAACACCCCCCCTCCCCCCCCCAAAAAAAACAGTCGAATTTTGCTGATTGCGCGAAGGGGAGAAGTAGGGGGTGCGGTGCACCATTTGTATATTGGATATCTTAGTATTACATTCATTTTAGATCTTGCGAGGTAATTTTTCGATTTCTCCTTATGTAAAAAGTTCTATGCTATAATATAAACTTTACAGGAGAGGACAAGAATATTATCTTCACACGCAAGCATTGCTTCAAGTGCTGATGATTCATTAATTAAGCTGGTTAAGCTGACTGACTTTTGGCAATTCTAATATAATAACCAAACATACTCTTTTTAAATACTGTCCATAATCATAACCTGCCATTTTTTGCAATTGCTTATAGATGGATTTATAATTGTCAAGTGTCTAGCTTATATTCCCTGAACTGCATTCCACTGTTTAGTATTTTAATATTGTGTTGTGTTGTCTTATCAGTCAGTTTATTTCTAAATTTTTAAAATAACATTTGTACTTTTAAAAAATAATCATAATCTGTACACACTTGCAAGTCTGGTGTAATTTTATATTTATCTCTGTGATTTAATAGACTGTTTGCTATTTTTACTTCATCATAAATAAGGATAGTGATTAATTAAACTATTTTAAAGTGTGTTGTCTGAAAGTCTATCATAATTATTCTTGTGATTGATTGTTTAACAATTTATTTTCAGGTTCTTGTAATATCTCCAAAAATAATTGCTCAACTTCTAAAAGCCCTCTGAGTCAAAGTGACAGAATAGAAAGTAAATAATATTAACTTACTCTGCAAACTGTAGACTTCTTTTAAACATCTATATGCAAT